>OY757904.1:86400542-87000542 GCA_963585895.1 Sepioteuthis lessoniana | reverse complement strand
AGTAATCACATCAACTCTGCCTACAAGCTACCATCTCTCTCCTCCTAGTTGCCTAAAGCAATTATGGAGGAAGACACTATTACCAACCATAAGGACCGCTCTAAGAATGACCGGAAAGCCTTCCACAAGAAGCCGGAAGAGTCAGTTGCGGGACCATCAACGTCAACATCTGAATGGTCATCGCTGCCAGCTTCCCAAACATCTCAGGAATCCTTGATCCCGGATATACCACCAGGACAGAAATCACCTGCAGCGCTGGTAACGCCAGTCTCCCGGGCAACAAAAAAGAAAAGCTCAGAACAATATGAAAAGGCACCAGGTGAATTCTGTTGTATAGCCGTGATACAACTATACGTATACATATATGTGCAGAAACATAATCAACAATAATGACGAAAGAACACACTTCTTTAGAAAATTATACCTCTCACACTTTATTCGAAAGGGTTGCGAAAGGATTGTGCGTGAGAGGTGAGTTGGAGACTGAACAGACTGCAACATATTGACCCCAAGTTCCTCTGACTACAGCAGCACTTCTTTCTCTTTCTGCTGGGCCGCTCAACCGGGAGTCCTGAGGGCTCAAGCTCTCAACTGGGAGCTGGTTCACACAGCCTCGAAATGCAACTCCAACTCCAACTAATTGATTCCAACTAACTCGAACTGTCTGCGGCACCGGGTTATATAATTGTTTGATGTCCACCTGCTTCCCGTGGGCGTCGCAATTGCACCGAATTCAACCCGTCCACGGTCAAGATTATATCTTGATATCTTCGACCGGATGCACCTGTTTCTTGATTGACGGCTGGCTCGAAGGTCAATATGTTACAATTCGAGTCACCGTGTATAGTGTCCCGGTGCAACTAAATGGAGACGTCATAGCGGCCTATGTGAGCGCCTACAACAACGTAAAGGAAATGACAATGGTGCACTCAGTAGACGGGACGGCACACGGTGACTTCGTCCTGGATATCTGCCTCAATAGGGAGGGCTTTCAGGCCATTCCTCACATATTAATCTATCAGGACCAGCAGATGATGGTGGTTGTGTAAGGCAAGAGGCCACTCGGCTGGTCCTGCAAACAATTGGGCTATCTTGCCAGAACCTGCCCACAAAAGTCATTAAACAATAGCAGCAATCAAACCAGCAATAACATCAACAACAACACTGTCCATGCTAGATCCTATCTGGACACTGATTTTATTGTATCCCATGTTCCCCTATGTAGTGCAAACTGACCATTGGTTTGTTAAGGTCAGTTTGGAGTTAAATGATAGTCCTAGTCTAGCCGGCTACTGGAAGTTCAATACCTCCTTACTGGAGATACGGGACTTCCAAGACCGGCTGGAATACAAAGTTCAGCAGGCATTAGTGGGGGCGGTTACCGGGAATAAGTGGCGGGGATCTCTTAAACATAGATTTCGCCATCAAATACGGTATCCAACTCAACTTAGATAGGACCAAGATGACCAAATCTTTAGAAGATAAGCTATCCCAAGCAGTGTAAGTGGGGATTCTCTAGCCGTAGATTTAGCTAGACGGGACTTTGAGCGAGAGGCTAGCGAGCGCTACAAGGGATACGTAGTTAGATTTAGGCTAAAAAGAGTTCCCAACGAAATCGTGAAATGTAACGCGTTCGCGCATGAGGAAGAATTACGAAGATTCCCCTTTCGGTATATCGAATCGGTCAAGTCTCCGGACAGGTGAGTACTCGGATCGATGCGCGACGCCTTTCGGGCACACTTCACTGTCCTAACATCCCGGTTCAGGAATTTCGCAGCTTTTTAGCTGATTCCCTCGCTTTCCGCCAGAATAGGCACATATGTTCAACAACTGGTTCGCCCAGGAAGCCATCCCTGGTAGCGTTACCAAGGGCGTGATCACATTGCTGAAGAAAAGTGGCGGGCATGTTTGGGAAGAACTAGATGATTACTGGCCCATAACTCTGTTTAACACAGAGTTAAAGATTTTGGCTCGGGTCTAAGCGAACAGTTTGCAGCTGGTCATTAGCGATTTGATCGGGCCTGAGCAGAACTACGCTTTGAAGGGAAGATCAATCCAAGACAATTTGTACTTGGTAAGCGAAGTCCTAGAGGGGTTAGAAGACGGTACCGAAGCCGTGCTGATCAATTTAGATCAGTCCAAGGCTTTCGACAAGGTTGAACATCGGTTCTTGGCGACTGTTTTGGAGACCGCCGGATTCCAACTGGAATTCCATTAATGGATAAGCATGATATACCACAACCCGCCGGCGGTGGTGCAGGGAAGAGCGCTCGGAGGCGTTTGCAATCGAGCGGTCGGTCCAGCAGAGTTGTCCCTGTCTCCTCTTCCCTATGTCCACGCTTTGGAGACCCTGCTCCGTAGGCTTAAAAACGAGAAGGCAAGTCCAGCCGAGCGCGGCATTCCTTTTGCTGGTCGTCTTTTGGCAAAGGTATCTACATACGCCGATGATATTACTGTCTTTGTATCCCACCGTTTGGACATCAAAGCGATGAAGAAGGCGGTTGCGGGGTACGAACAGGGAGCATGGGCCAAGATCAACTTTGATAAGGGCGAAGGTTTGCGGCTGGAGGGTGGCGTTTCCATGCTTGGGCCTTTCCGCATCCTTGGGGTGTGGTTCGGGCCCGGGATTCAACTGGAGCGAAATTGGTCGGAAGTACAGGCCAAGGTAGATGCCCATGTGGGTACCTGGCTTTGAAGGCAGTTGTACCTAAAGGGTAGAGTGGAAATGTTCACCGTGTACGTCTTCCCCTTGATCCTTTACCGCTTGTCTGTACTTCCACAGCCTAAGAATCATCGGCTGGCTCTTCAACGATCCCTCTCCAAATTACTTTGGAGAGGCCGAAGGCCAATGGTCCGTAGACAAGTTTGTTGTCAACGTCCGCGTAACGGGGGTGTAGGTATGCCTGATCTGGAAAACCACTGGTTCGCTGAAAGACTGGCTTACTTGAGCCGATCCTTGTCTACGGATGCGGTGTGGAGGCTAAAAGCGAGCGTTTCCTTTCCTCACCTTAATTCAGACCCTAAGGCTGAAGGTCACCGTAAGCTGAGGGGCGAAGCACCGTTTGTCAGAGAATTCCGTAAGGCCCTTCGCAACCTTCCTGGGTCCAGTGACCCTTCTCAGTCTCGAAAGGAGCTGTACTGGGAACTAGTAGCAGGCTCCGCTTTGGATCCTCTCATGGATCGGCTCGGCTCTGCAGGTCGATGGAGGAAATTCGCTTGCAATAGAATTAGGCGCCAGGTTCAGGCTTCTTGAAAAATTCCGAGTTCTCGCTCACCTGGCAGCTTGCACGGAACGCGTTGCCCCTTTTCGGCCTAAATTACAAAGCAGGCCTGGCAGACATGCCCGATTGTTGTTGCTCCGGCAGTGGCTTTGAAGAAACGGCTGAGCAGGCCTTCTACTACTGCGAGCGAGTTCATCCGATTTGGAATCACATCAAAGAGTGGAACCCAAACAGCTCGTGCTGCTCGACGTTGGTTGCGTCGTGAACAACGTTTTACCTCCGTTTCACGGTGAGAAGGGTGTGATCTTAGCTGTCGCTAGAATGATGATTTGGATGACGCGAGAGAAAGGATTGTATGACGATGCAAACTTTTCTCACCGTGACCTGATTTTGTACTTCAGGCATCAGCTTAAGGTCAAAATCAGATGCGATAGAAAACGTTTGGATCGCATAGCATTCGACAAAAGATGGGTACATGCAGCTAGCCCGGTCGTACGAAAGGGGGCAACGTAGGAGTCATCCTTCCCTCTTCTTTCTGCGCATAGCGACCATGAACCGGGATCTTCGGGACCCAACCCCGATAAGTAGGATTGCTTGTTTTCCCTAGTTAGCAGTATGTTGTGAGTCAGTGTCCCCGTTATCTAGCTGTTAGTCTTCAAGATCCTCTCCGCCACCATTCTTTATTGTCCTTTAACCCTCGATCCAGCCCCATTTTTCTGAAGAGCTGGTAATTCATGAACACATTCTCAATCGTGTGGCCTATATAAATTTCTCACATTGCATCCTTCCATGCGTTTATTTTGCCCCTTTAGCAAAGTTTCCTTTCCCCACTAGCGAAGGCCTGGCTTCCATTTTATAGATGGGGCGATAGGAGCGAAACCAAACAGGTGTTTATTTTGTTCCTTTTTCCATTTTCTTTTGGGGTTTTTCTCTCATTCCCATTATTGTCATAAAATTGTAAATATACCATTTCTTGTAAATAAAACTCATGCATCTTTCTTCCGGGGTTTTTAAGTAGGATTTTTCTCATAGAGTAAATGCGGTATTTTGGTGATTGCGGCGTGCATAGTGAAGAATAAATGATCTATTGTATCGTTGAATGAGTCGGCGAATGTGGCTTGCTAGGAACCCTTAGTTTCATTGACAAACATGATCGCTCCCCTTCCTCTCCCTCAAAACTTTGGGCCTTGTGCTACTCAGAATTGTATGGAATACACTTTTGGAAATAAAGCTGATACCCCATCCTCCCCCCAACAATCCAACAAATGGAAGAAAAATGATCACTAAAGGGAGCAGTGATGTATACACACATAAAAACAGCAACGCTGATGTACAAAATATAATGTTTCTTTTATTTTACTCTTTTTTACCTGAAACGTACGTATGGGTAAAGTAAAGGTCAGAGACGGCAGAGCTGCAAACACAGGGGCGAGATCGGAATCTTCAAAGAATTGCTTCATCTTCGTTCTGCTTTCACGAGTCTGGTACAGAGCTATCTCAAGGCATCGAATCATTTTAGTTTATATTTTATACCCTGGGTATACTTGTAGCAGCATTTTCGGTCTTCTTTTTTATCTGGTCGAAATCTCCGTGGTTATATAATATTCCGAATGCCCAAGCAAAATCTCGTGGTCTCACCTTCAGTCTGATCTCTACGTGCTGCATGCTACCCACACAGCCTACGCAGCACTTCCGTACTATGATGGACCATGTTGAATATAAGAATTGTAATACGATGGACCATGTTGAATATAAGAATTCAAAAATAACTGGTGACTCATGTTGGACAACGTGAGTCACCAGTTATTTTTAACTTCTTTTTTTTAACTACTTTATTCAGACTGGAACAATTTCATAGCAATCCGATACAAACACGAAAAGAGAGGAAGGTGTTATAAAGCTTTATCAACGTATCTCCTTTGCAGATAACCCATCACCCCTGTCTCCCGCACGCTGGCCAAAAATCAACTTTTCTCTTTGAATTACAAAACTCATCTCCTTTAATTGTCTAATTATCTCATTTTTATATATTCCCTGATTTAATTACTTATTGAATCATACTTTCAAGAATCATCACGTTTCACTAACCCTTTATCCTCACGCCGGTTGTCAAACCTTGATTTGTTTATTATCCAGATCCTGTCTTCCCCTACGTCATTTTGACGTGACGTGTTAAACTTGATCACCACATGTACACCCGTTTGATCTTTGCGACGAACTCCATTTACATTCAGAGTCCTTACCAAACTTACAATTCTACCAAATAGAAAAATTAATAGAATTAATTAATCGCCCTAATTATTTTACAGTTTACTTTAAGAAACAGGTCTATTTCTTCTTATGCCACCCACGCAATTCACGTAGCATGTCAAAAATAGTCTTCCAGTCACTATCCAACAGGATGAGAAGGTGGAACAGTATTGTAAATAGCCCACTAACGTATTAACTGTTATATCCTACGTACTGGTTTGACTTTTTTCTTCGTCTTCACTTAAAGATGTCTAAAAAAGTTAGAAAGATTTAGAGAAATAACGTTTGTAGGAATGTGAGGGACACTAAAGCATAGTATTTAACTGGGTAATGTTTTTAGGGGGCTTTAGTATACCATCAACGGTAATTCAAACAGTCAATTTAAACAGTAAGTTTAAACAGTAAGTTCCGCAGCTTTCTAGTTCGGATATTGGTTCGAAAAGATAACACAGTCCATAAAGTTTTTAAAAGCAATTTTATACAAAGAAATAAGAAAGAAAGGGATAGAAAAGATAAAGTGTGGCAAATTTTTGTACAATTTGTGGGAAACTTATGTGAGAGAGTATCCGAGAAACAAAGTTTTTTGAATTTGTGTCTTTTTCTTTTCTTTTTTTTTTTTTTTTTTTGTTTTATCGAAAAGTTCCAAAGTTCATTAAATTTCGAGCTTTATTTGAGGTTCTTTTCCGCATAATTCTCCATTGACTTTTCTTTCAGTTGACTTTTCTTGGTAGAACTTCAGTAGTCGACTTTCATTTATTTTTATTTTTTGGGAAGCTTCATTCATGAAACGAGTGATTAAACCAATCTGCTAGCTTAAGTTTTTCGTGCTATCAGTTCGGGTTCCTAAGTTCGTACTGATGGTCAAATAGTAGTTTGACAAAAAGGAGGAAGTCACTTTTTAGTGTCGCACTATCTGGGATTACTTCTCCCTCCTCCACTTTGACGAAATCAAGTGCCCCATGTGCCTTGCTAGATTTTTTCTAAGAAATGAATTTTTATAAAGTTTGTATTTATATAGAATTAATGAGACTAATATCTTGAAATATAATTAGAGGCCATCATGGAAAATACATTTCACCATAGAGATTATTCAGCCCAAGCTTTTAAGTTCTTTTTCATGTGTCTAGATTATCAGTTTTATAATCTGCTAAATGTGCTAGGCGTTGATGTTGCCGAGATGAACGCATGATCAATTCCCATCACCATTACGTAGCGCAAACTGTGCTGTTTGAGGAATAGTTGCTGGTCATTGACAGGATCTGATCATTCATATACTGATCTCGTTAGGACAACATCTCTCGGGCAGACAATCGACGGGAACGGATACGGGAGTTTAGACATGATGTAGTCTAAACAAAGGTCAATGGGGTTATAATACCACTAGTAAGGTCTTGATGTAATAAATCGTCCTCCAATTCTCGTACTGCTTTATCTGCCACGTTATTTCTATTATTATACGTAATGTGTCCAATTTCTATAGCTCGCCTGTAAAGTTATAAGTGGTATGAAGCCAGAATCTTTTTTCACGAGTGCTAAATTAGGGGTGTTCCGACTGGAAAACTCTGATACCAGATTAACTGACCCAGTCAAATGACGGACAGTCGCGTGAAAACGGCAAACTTTTGACAAGAAAGTAGATACTTGTAGATTGGCAGAAAATTATCTACAGTATCACTTCTGATATGCTTGAACACAAGGCTTATTGCCTGCATTAGGAATGAGTGGTGTCGGATTAGATAATGTATGGGCTAAAATATTTCGTAGACAGTGATATTGAAAAAGCCTCTACCTCACATGGTAGCTAGCTTAGTTGGTGTCCACGGAAATGGGCACTAAATAACCATTAAAAATATGGCGTCTCTATATCTAATGTATAAAGTAGTGCCGATTTTATGGTTTTTAATCAATCCTTCAGTTAATATCCCAAACTGGTCACTTGAGCGAGGTGGCCTGATGGAGTGGGTATCTGTCAGAGCAGCTTCTGCCTTGGAAAATTTAACACTGGTGTCGTCATTAACTAGATATGATCATTTGATTGCGTTCTCGCACCTCAAGATGATATCATATATCATCTAGGGGTCCCAGAATGCGAGAGTATTTCAGGATAACTTATGACAACACCTTATATGCACCAATGAAAGAGTGTATATCTGATATCTTATTGAGAATCAGACATGAGGTAAGAGTAGTGACGTGGGCTTGCGCTTTGTATGCTTCGGGACTATATTCAGCAAGGATGATGGTCGTTTTTGGACAAATAATTGTTTTAAAGAGGGATTGGTGCATATTACACTTGAAAAGGCTCTGTTTCAGAGTCATTCATCATAGGAGTTGCCAGCACAATATAACTCATCTGCAAATTTTGTCGTTGCGCTAAAAACAAGTTACCCAGAACAAGGCATATCAATTCATCAAGGACAGTTTCTGAACCGGGAGTACCCATGATTGATCTTATGTTGACTCAAACTCCATGGAAGAGTATAGCAACTCTTCAGTATTTCATGTACCAATGGAGGAGATGTAGATGATCGACGCATTAATGAAATCTGTTTGGATTCACCGACCGTGTGATCTGCTGTCGTGTTGAATAGATATAAGGTATCAATACTGGTTGTTGTTTTCTGAAATGTCCAACTTCAGAAGAGTCAGTAACCAAATGGTAACCACCGTCAGCATTTTGACTAGGAATTATGCAATCAAGTCCTTTGGGTGAACAAAAACGTCCTGTGATTCCTAATCGTCGAACTTTTGTTGTAGGTCCTGTAGTCTATTTGTGGAAATAGGGAGACGTCCTTTTTATGCTGGAGACCCATGTTGACAACAGCCTTACAGTGTCCGGCATTACCATTGTAATCCTTAAGACGCATTCTCGAATGCATACATGAGGGCTTGGAATTGATATAATATCATATAATTTGGGAGAATTTTCGATGGATCGTGGGAAATTAGTTCAATTTGGGATTTTCAGGTATGAACACTGGACGAATTTGACAAAAGAGTTCGGATTGTTTTTATATTCGAGATTCTGTGGTTAGGTTTGTAATGCGTATTTTGCCAGTCACACTGTTAAATTGGTCAGTTATGGCCAAATTTCAGTGTGTTGAGTTGATTTTATTCTTGGATCGTCTATGTGAGGCGCTAGTACAAATGTAACGTCCGTGAAAAAGTCCTTTGGGAGTTGTAATTCAATATATTCATCTGGTCATATGAATCACAGAATCACCTGGAACATGTAGAACGTGTGCTTGAGAGACATTGTGTGGTTTCGAAATATTTCCTCGTTAGCTGTATACGAAAGTAGTTCCATCTAAGAGGAGAGATTCAGACCCTTAGGGAATAGTCAAATCATTTGAAACCATGTTGAGGGTTCGACCAAGTGCATCCACATCCAAGCTTTCTATAACAAGCTCGTCACGGGAAAGCGTAAAGCATGTTTCTCCTACAACGGAAAGTGAGGAAGAACTATTGGTTTGATGGGTCGATAAAGAACTCACATCGATAGTCGAATAGAGGTGTTTCGTAGAGGAGACATATATAATATTTCTGGTTGGTTAGGTTTTATGACATATCAACCTTTGTAGGTTATTTAATGGAAAATCCTGTTTATAAAAATATATATTAGATATATAAACGAATAGTCTGTAAGTAACATTTTTAACAAACCAGAACTCATTTGTTTGCACGCAGTTAAATGGTTTCAAGTATTTCTATCTAATGCAAACAATTCAATCTAATATCATTCATTTGCTTGCACATAGTTAAATGATTAAACAGTTCTATTTGACCCACAAATGGAACCCTAACAGGTACTGCTACACCGAGTCAGAGATGGACCTGGGACTAGTGGCAATGAAGACGTACTCAAAATTTTCCAAAGATCTAGGACTGGAAACTCACCATCAGATGGTTTATTTTTATATCCAGAGCACTCGTTGGGAAGTGGGTCTTAGCCCTCTGCAGAGATGCAGTCGGCGTATTCTACGCCCAAGCCGACTGAATTGATCACATTTGTCTTGTTAACGATGATTCGTAACGTTCGGTGATCGTAAAATACATCTAGAGAGAATCTCGTGTACGTGCAGAAAGAATATCGGAATTGTTTTCTTGTTTTTGACTATCAATGGTTCAAAACTCAAGTGAGACTCGCAAATGTCGATGATCTGACGCTACACTCATGTAGAACCTGCATGCACTTAGAAAATTATTAAAGTGGTTGCATCCTATCTGCTTGCCAATAGGGCATGACTTTTGTGCGTGTGTTAAATTTTGTTGTGTGCAACCCCTGTAATGCTACGGAATGTACCGGCGGTTGAAATTGATCGTGCATCATTAACAGAATAGATTTCCTCGAAGAGCGAGTTCATCATTCGAAAAATCTCGAGTGTGATGTGATGGTTGGGTGACTGAGTTTCGTGCCGTAGCGTTGTTTGACAAGTTTTGGTAAGCGAGAGTGAACCAAATGCAACCACGTTAGAATTATAAAACACTCCAGAGTGGAAGATATTCATTCGCCGTAATGCAAAATACTCCTGTTTCTCTCCAACAGAATTTCCTTTATGAATGTCATATATTGGTACGAATCCTCTTATTTTTATTGTGTGGATATCCGTGAAGTCTAAGAAGTGAAAGCTAGACTAGAGGCAAATGGTTTGCTGAATAGATTGTATTGACGGCAAATTCTTGACAATTGTGTTTCTTGATAACAATGTGACAGTAATTCGCTATTTGACCAAGGATCAGTTAGTGTAATCTGACCTTTTTATTGGTCCGTTTTACGCCTCGTCCGTTTTACACAGTAAAATTAACGCAACTATACAGTTGCATTAATTTGACCGTGTAGCCTGACAAGAGTTACTGTACCAACAGTTGAAATCATACTAAACACCATCACACTTCCTCCTCCTAATTTAACGCTGCGTTTAGTGAGCTGAAGCAAGTATCATTCCTTAGGACTGCGTCGAATGAACATTCTGCCGTCACAACCGAACAGGTTAAACTTTGACTCATCTCTGAAATGAACACAATCACATTATTCTTCAGTCCATATGACGTGTTCGGTGGCAAATTTCAATCGGCTCATTTTGTCATTTTTAGAAATGTAAGGCTTCGTAGAAGCAATTCATCTGTTCAAATTTATTTCATTAAGTCTTCGGAAAATAATGTGCCTTGATATTTTAATGCCAAGGTTAGCATCAGCTCTTTTATAGATAGCGGTTTCTATCGCAAATCGATCCTTTTTTTGTTCATTACCTATCCATCTGTCTTCCCTTGGCCTTCCAGGTGGTTTCTTGGCTTCACATGACCCAGTTTCCTCAAGTTATTTTAAAATACTATGAATTTCAGATTTCTCCACAGTCTTTGAAATATCCCCAATCAAAAGTTTATCTTCATTACGTAACTTGACTATCAGTTTTCTAAGTTCCAATGATGTCACGGATTTTTTTCGCTATGTTTACAAGAGCTAGTGAAGAGCCGGTGTAATTTAGTAAAATACCCTATTTCATATTCTTACTCGCAAAATTTTATGCTCGCTAGTGTACAAATGACTCTTAGCATATGTGAACAAATGGTGCATTATAATCATTGACATTTTTGAAAATATGAATATTGTATTGTGTCGAGGAAATATGACACCCTCATACATTCGCCGGGTTATGGGAAAAGGAGGTACGACTATAGTAGTAAGCAAGACACGTAAACAGTTGCCTTTTGTTCGTTGAAAAACTAAGAACATAATTTGGGATACGCAGAGAACACTGAGAGAAAAGAAAGAGCTTCTCCTTTGAATGAATTCGCACTCCGAGGTATTGTGAGCCTCGTTAAACGAATACTCAAAGAAAAGACTTGTCCACGAAGAAAGAGACAATAATTAATCTTGGTCTTATCTGAAATAAGACGTGTATCCTACCAACGTATCATGGAAAACCCGATAACGAGAGGAAAAAGAGAAGAGAATAAACTCCAAAATCCAAAGTAAGTGAGCATACAATTGAAGTATATTCAAATTTATCTTGTTGTATTCATACTGATGTAAATAAAAGACAAATTACGGGAAGCAAGAATAGAGGAGAAAGTGAGAGGGAATATCTCCCTAATGATAAACTTGAGATTTGAAGCACGAGCTCTACCATTAAATCCCAAAGTCCGAAGGAAAGTGGAACGTGTCTACCGCTGACGAACTATATTCTCAACTTCCGCCATTTAGAAGAAAGACTTTCTCGCTACTGACTTTTACCAGAATTTTTTTTTCTTTGTTTCTTTCTTTTATTCAATAAAAGAATATTGTTATTAATCTTGTTAACCCAAACACGTCCTTTTTGTGGTGGAAGTATTGTATTTATCGAAAACCTTGTATTTGAGGGGGAAAGCTGACCTGTTAGCTGTGTTGAATTCTTATAATTCCCACAGAACTCACCTAGTGGCTTTAAAATGTGGTTCAGCTAGGGAGTTGGTGATATCTGTAACATTAAATAGCGTTTGGCAAACCACAGCCCACGTGTGGGCGCTGCTTTAACTGGTGGACTTGGCGGGAACAAACAGCACCCTGTAAGTCTGCGGGGCACATGGCAGCGTAACAGTATCGTGCAAGGGGTGGTTGAGCGTGGGACTTATGGAATTTTAAAAGTGAGTTATTGAGTTAGTTACCAAGAGAGTGACTGTTTTGATACTTAATATCTACAGATAAAGCATACCATAGTCGGTGGAATCGAGAAATAATTTGATTTTGAAGACAAAACTGATTTCAATCATTTGTATTGCAGCATTTTTATTTTCATTCAAGAAAAGGACAAATCTCTATTCTCTATTCTATACCCGTTATTTATCGTTATCTATTTTGCGTCCACTACTGGACAAATGTCTTTCTCAATTTCTTCCATTGCGTCCTTGGTCGTGCTAATCCCTGTCTTAATAGCAAACGCCATCTTCAGTCTGATCTTTTCTCGTTACAATTAATATTTCTCAAGCACCATTCTATTAACATATTTTCCCTTGTATATTTGTGCACTGCTTACCTTCATTTTTTATTGCTTGATAATTTCTATTTCTATGGTGATCTCTTTTAATCTCTTTTTCCATTATTCTCTAGAAGTTTTTCTGGTTATTTAGTTAATTCCCAAATTTCTCAATCATACTTTACAGCTTGTTATTTGACAATGATTGTATACTTCCGCTAATACGTATATTGGTAAGGTCTCCGTCATTATGTCTTTATTTTTATTACTAACAATATATTATTGCAAAAAAACTGACAACATTTTTTGAGATTTGGTGCAATCGATAAAAAAGAAAGTAACAGTTTCATTAGGAAAAGGAAGACTACTTTTGAAGGAATTTTTAAAAGTGCTAAAGTCACCGCTATTTTTGATAAAATAAATCAGAAGTGTCTAATGCTTTTATTTATTATTTCTTACAACTATGTGAAAGGATGATCTAAGACTTCTGGAATTTTTCCCACGAAAAATTAATTCATAAATAACCAGACTGTTTTTGTCTCCAAAACTATATTCATAGTCAAATTTTCGAAGTTCAATTATGCCAAAAGAAAACAAAAAGGAAGAGTGAAATCAGTAAAAATAGAGAACTTTCTATGGTCCTTATCCATATCTGTATTTTTAACTTTACTATTTTATTCAAATTGCCATTTAATTTCGGATACCCCCCCACACACACACTTATACACGCATACGTACATACATATATTAGTGGTCCAGTGAGAAAAAAGTAAATATTTTGACAGGAATAGGTCTGCAAATTAGTTTGAATGTGGTACTTTAGTTTATTATTTCATATAATAATGCTCCACGCGTGTTTCGGACTTCAGGGGATTAATAACGTGTTTGTTTTAATAGGGCTGTGATTCTTTTGAAGTCTTTTTTTATTGATTCATACGTAGTAAGAAGTATCTACGTGTTTATGTATGTGTGTGTGTGTACATTCGCATACATCCACATACTGTTGTTTTTCTTTTTTGATTACATATTTAATGTACATCCGGTTATTGTTTTCTTTTTTCTTTCTCTTTCTCTTTGAGTTGTTTTGTTTGTGTTTGTGTGTGTGTACGAAGTTTGGATCCCCCCTCTCTCTCTCTCTCTGCAGTTAGACTCTGTTTAATGTACGTTTAAATTTATCTATACTTTTTTCTTTTATTCGGAGTAATGAGTAGTCGTCAGAATGGTATATTGGCAATATTTTAAAGATTCTATTGTAACGTAATTGAATGGCTCATAGAAAATTGAAATTGAATAAAGAAATAAATCAGACAGTAGTTTCCGAATAGGAAGGCCGAGGCACTCGTGATAATTAAAAATGGCTGGGATGGACTGGAGGTCCAAAGATAGTGTGCGCATGCGTGGGGCACGCGGAAGCAGATGTCTCTTTCGCCGACACGACAGGCGGGAGAAAGAAAAACAGTATAGAAATATTTTACACTTTTTTAATACTTTTTACAGTTGCAACATTCGATTATGTAGACTACGTTTTTTAATTGCAGCTTAAATTTTTATTTATTATGAATGTTGATTTTGAACTTTCGAATGAATAGTATTTTCTTTCTATGATTATATAACATACTCCAGATCTTTTATTTTTACATTTTGAGACTCCATACGTTCCCCATATTTAGGTGAGGTTAGCATATGTCTTAGGTTTTTTGTTATCTTTTGCTTTAAATAATTTTTGTTGTTTTTGATTCTATTATTATTCTCAGTTGTTCTATATAACAAAGAGGTTATCTCTGTGCTCTGTGAATAGTTCTGGGTTATTTTTGTTGTATGTTCTTCGTTGCTATGTTTTTTTATTTGGTATTTTTTTCTGCAAATTCGAATTTATTATTTGCTGCATATCCACTCTGGTGGAGGGTTACGCGTAATTCTTTTAGGCGAGGTTTTTATTAGTGGCTGTGAAGCATATTCTACGTGCTAGAGTCACCAACCCCAAAACTTTATGCAGTTTTGGGGTTGGTGACTCTTGAAATTGTTGGGTGTCCGTGGGTTTGTTGTAGATATCTATGATAATTTGGCCATTTTGATTTTAAAGTGGATGTTTAAGAATAGTAGTTCTTTCAAATAATAATCTATCGTGAATTTTATTTTAGGGTGGAGGTTTGGGGGTAAATGTTTCTAATCGCTAATGTTATTCCGTGAGCACTTATAAAATTCAGGTATCTTTTCCATGATCTAATAAATTGTGTTTTTCTATTGTTGCGAGGGCTTGGATGTAATTTTTCTCGTCAAATAGGAAATATTTAGTATTTAGTATTAGTGATGATTTTTTATTAAATCTTCATTTTAATGTTTCTGGGTATTTTCTATCTAAAATGAGATGGATTGTTTTCCTATTTCATGGGCAAAATTGTATAGGTTTGGGACGTCAAATGTAATCATGAGTGTATCAGGATCAGTTTTTTTTGTGTTATGAAGTTTAAAAAGTGGATGTCATCTCTAATGTAGCTTTTTATCTTATTTAGAAATATTCGTAGTAAAATGTCTATAATTATGTTTTTGCTTTCCTTTATATTCTTTAAGGTTTTCTTTGAGTGAAAGGTTGTTCATGTAGTTTTTCTTTTAGGTTGATGTAACAGAACTTTTCAAAGAATGTGTTTAATTCACTATTGTTATCTTTGTCCGAAAGAATTTGGATTTATTTTTAGTAGGGAGGCATCCGTATTTTTTTGTTATTGTTAAATTTTTCTATCAATCTAATTTTTTTCAAATTCTTTGAGTTCTCTTAATTCTTATATATTGCTTTTTGAAGTGGGACAAAATTTAGACCTATTTTTAGAAGATCAATTTGATTTGTGTTTGTATGTTGATAGATTTATTATTTTAGGTTTTAGAGTGTTAGTTTCATTAGATATGTTACTTAGATTGGTCCAATTTGTTCGACTTGTGTTGTCTAAAAATGGTTCTTTATTGTGTTGTTTTTTACCGAGTTGTTGTTATCACTAGAGTAGTCCTAAATGTGTTTCCTACGATTCAAACTAGGCTGAAGTATCATTCTATCGACACAATTGACCCTCAAGCACTGCGTTCAAACTTACAATCTTTAAGATAACATAGGATTGGGTACTTGTTTTGCATCACGAGTAGTTGAATACAATCGGTGCTAGGGCTTCACATGACCAGTCGAATGATCAGATTGAATTTCTCTGACCGCCTTTCAAGCCTAGTAAAGGCCAAAGTCGAGTATAGAAAGTCACTTGACCTCTCAGTATCCGGATCAAAGACCCTTCAGGCATCAGAATCTCGTACTAAAAACTTAATCGTAGCCACCGATGGTCAATCGGTGGCCCTAGTGGAAGCGTCTTACTCCACCTCAGAGGAGCAGTCAGCATATTCTAAAGCCCCAGCCGACTGAGCGGACCCATTTTCCAGTTACAGTATCTCTTTCTCTCTCTCTATCTCTCTCTCTACATATATATATATATCCTGTGACAAGATATATAGATATAGATATTTACTTGAATTTAGATATTTGTTGTGTTCTTGCTTAGTATCTGTTTTCTTTTATTCTTTCAATGAAGAAAAACAAGTACTACGTCCTTGGTCACTGGTTGAACTGTGTTCCGGTTTTTTCTCCTTCCGTAGGCTGGTCGATCACCCAGTATTTATTTTATCAGACAGGGGCGTACAAATAATAAATTCGTCTTGAAATAGAAAGAATCGGGAAGATAGCTGATGAATTGTTGTTGTGTTTTAATTTTAAAAATTCTATTCATATTCAACAGATACAACTAAGGAAACAAAAACACTGCCACAGTAGACAGTACAAATGTCAGTCTATTATAAACCCTAATCATCCCGACAAAAATCTTAAATATGCAGGTTGCACATTTATTATGTAAATCATGCTAGTGTACAAAGAAAAAGGACAAAGAAAAAAATCTTAAATTTGAACCGTTTTCCCAGTCATCTTCACCAGCTCATGCTGATAAAGCGGAAAATCAGTACAGTGGAAGTTGTTAGCCTCCATATTCCCGCCACTTTTTGAAAGTAACCACTCAATAAGAGATCCGAAAAAGTGGAGCAGCTGTGTCAATAATGCCGAAGGAGTATCTGCCGAACGCTGTCTTATATCCTACAAATATTTCATTGTTTTCTGTAAACAATGAAAAGATAGAATCTTCCGAACACATCATGTAAACGTTGACAACTCCTCAGGAGAAGATTTACAGGGATATTAAAACAATCCAGAAGAAGCTTTATAGGGATATCAAAACAAATCCTCGGATATGACTTTCTAAATTACAATAGAATTGGAATTGTAGTCGATTGTAAAAATAAGTTGGTCAACACAGTAACACCAAGTTAACAAATTGAGTTTTAAAAAGTTCTGTTCATGAGGATAAAAATGCAGAAGGAACGATAGAAAAATAGTGAACCATTTTCCTAACCTGATATCACCACATTACTTCTCTTTTCACATTCGAACGTTCAAAGTTATCATCTTGTTACGCCGTTTCTACATTTGAGAATAGACAATGAATCTCTTCCCATCGGTTTCTTTTCTAAGAAGTTGTCCCAGACATAACAGAAGTATTCCCGCTTCAACCATGAGTTCCTACCTGCATACCTTGCAGTGTTGCGCTTTAAACACTCCATAGAAGGTAGAGACACACTACTACTACCGATTATAACCTTTGTGTTGTGCATTTCCTTATCATTTGCATCTAAAGTCAGATAGACAACCGCGTCACTTGAGTTTGAGTTTGGATACCAACAGCAATGTGGAAACGTGTGGAAAGCACAACTAAAATTAAGTGCAGGAGATAGGTTACTTGTAGAAAAGACAACTCGTACCATTATTATTGAAAATTTCCTCTAAGAAAGGAAGTGATATGGTCTAAATAAAATAATCCCAGTGAGATCCAGTTTGTAACGTACCCGAAAGCACTTACTGGTCAAACCAATATAGAATGTACCAACGCAGTTGCTAGCTGTGTCACGTGCCATTCCAATCCATTTTTCGTCTATCTAGGTTCACGTCTGCCTTTTCTACGGTGTCACTCTGCCTGTGCCGGTCTTCGATGTCATTCCACGACTCATTAATTGTATGCAGGCAACAACGGTAAAATCGTCAGTTGTGATTCGGTATTCAACAGCCGAGGGCCGATAGTCAATGGCACTTTTTGAATCGAACACCAAGGACATTTTCTTTACATCAGATCAGTAGCTATGAGTAATCGTGATTTTCAGCAGCGAAGAATACCAGTGCATCCATCAATCGTCAGTAGGCTAACATTTGAAACAACCAAATCACCGTCGGCAATTGAAGATAACAAAAGGTGAATTGAAACTACCAACAATATGGATGTTCTCTCTCTCTCTCTCTCTCTCTCTCTCTCTCTCTCTCTCTCTCTCTCTCTCTCTCTCCGCTATGATAAACCTTCTCAATGACCTTACAAACTCATCTAACCGCTTACCAAAGACTGAAGCTGCACAATTCTCTGACACACTGATTTTTCATTTGACCAATGGATATGCTACATCATTATTGCATCGATTTTCTTATTACATAGCTCATTTAATTTCTTTTTATTCTTTAAAAACTTTCTAAAATCTTTTTCCTCAAAATTTTTCTCCTAACGATGACTTAAAGACGAAATTAGTTGAAAATAATCAAAAGATATAAAAGTCGCTGTACCTTAGCGCTGCGCTGTCGTGCGAACGGACAAGGAAACCGACAGGTTGCTGTACCTTAGCGCTGCGCAGAAATGCGAACGGACAAGGGGACCGACAGCTAAAGCTAACCCGTGCTTTAGTGCTGCACAGCCAAGCGGACGAACGGACAACGGAACTGAAAGGTCAAGACCGGATGGTCTTAGAGGTCCTCTTTATGTTTGCCGCCTGGCCGTCTGTTTCGACGAGTCTGTAAGGACTGTCAGTGATACTCCAACACGCAGAAGGTGACCTATAAAAGGACCTTTTGGCATATCTAGGTGATGTAAGGCGAATGCGACCTCGAGATGTAGGATTCAGCCTTGAGAGTTTCGCTGCAAAAGCGTGCCGCCTGACCGTCAAAAAGGGCTTATTGATATCCAGCAGGAGCTGTGACAGAGTAACAGGGCCGCCTTAGCGTAAAGTTCAATTTTAAAAAATAGGAGTGGAAATACAGTTCTTCTTTAGCCAGGGATAGGCTTCGGAAGACAATCCACTTTATTTTAATAGAGTTACTTTTGACAGAGGAACCTTATTAATGATGTAAATGTCATTTATTCCCTTTTTTCTTTTAGTTGTATAAGGTTTTATATCCGGTCGTAGCCGGATGTAATGTTTAAGATTTGAGTGATCCGGTTTATTTATGTTTTTAGGCAGGTCACGACAGGACTACTGAAGTTGATTTCAAAGCAAAGGTGGAGGGAATATCAAATAAGAATTGTGGACTTTGATTTTTAGCAACTGTTTCTTTTTTTTCTCTCTCTTTTTTTCTTCATAATTTCTTTCTTTCTTTTCTTTGTGACGGGAGGAAGTGAATTAATTAAATGTTCAGATCAAAAGTTAATTTCAAAGTTCAACAATGCAATGAGAGAGAATTCAGTGAGAACCAATTGTGTACTTAACTTATTCGCTCTATTCTTTTCTTCTTTTTGATGTCGACTGATTTACGAAACTGTTGTCGGAATATGATCGCCATTTCTTCATTATTAGTTGAAGGTTTCAAGTTTCGTTCAAGACCTCAAGTTCTTTTCGCTCGGGCATCGTATTTTCAGTGCGAACATGACTGACGTCTGCAAACACCGAGATCTCGGCAGTCTGTCTTTTGAAACTCTTAATTTTTCGTGCTCAGGAGCTGTCACCCATATCACGTGATCAATCCCAGCCAATCGCTGCGCGGCTCTGGAGTGTTGCAGTGATCCGAGGTCGCTTGCACTTGCCATAACCTCAACCCACATCTGTAAAACTATTGGCCTTTTGTCTAGGTCATCGAAAGTGGTGGGGTACATGTAACAACATACACACACACACACACACACACACACACACATATATATATATATATATATATATTGTTACACTATTGTATTTCAATAAATAGTAGTTAATTATCAACGGTGAGTTTTCCTTGTTTTTGAGTTGCCAACACACTGGTCACTGGTTCCAACGAACCACCCCAACCGTCGGAGGTACTTCCGTATAGATTTTTAAACAAGCAGACGTAGAGGGAGTTGATAAACCAACAAGCTGGAAACGCGTGTGATAGTCATAGAACTAAGGCTGCAATCAAGTACCGTGACTAGCATACGGCCACACTGGTATATTAGTTTATTGTTTGGTTGGGTTTTATGGTTTATCAACCCTTATATTTTATTTAATGCCAAATTTTGTTTATACATATGATTTGTAAACGAATAGTTTGTAGGTAACAGTCTCAAAAATACTTACATATACTTCTGAGTCATCCTTCCGACCAAGTTTCTTACGACACATAGACTGAATTACTACATTTTAAGGATTGATTTCTAGTTTCTAAAGTATTTTACTGACATTAAGGTAGTTTAGAACAAGACCAAATATATGAGAAACCTTGTGAAAACTGATATGATTAACTCTTCTACACTCTCAATTTCACTAACTCTCTTTTCTCGCTTCGTTCTCTCTTCCTACGCCCTTTTTCTATTTCTCCAAATTACTTTCTTTCTCATTATACAAACGTTTGAATCTCTTATTTAGACTGTTCACTTAACAAAATATCGAATTTATCAATACTTGTATAGAATAGAAATGTTGTAGGAGCACCATTTCTGAGAGAGAGGGGTGAGGGTTTAGGTGCAAGGTGGGTGGTTAAAAACTCTACACAATTTGAAGTTCGTCTTAGAAGCTTTATAAAATAACCACAATGAATTATCAGTAATAATTGCTATCAGAAAAGTAATAAGGGCATGGTTACTTGCTTTTTCTGTCATGGCTTAAACGTCTTAATGCTAGGGTAGTCAGCATGGAAGCACACCGGATCTGTTTTTCATAGGTTCAAAAAGTTAATTTTTTCTTATTAATTTTTTCGTATTTTTTTTATCTCTGGAGATAGCAAGTATCTGGCTAACCTCAATTTTCTTCAACTGATTCATCTTCTCCTAGTACTCCCTTGACCTATTCTTTGTCATCAGAGACATATTTATAACTTCTTACCGTCAACGAATCTCGCTACCAGCGATTTTGCAGATAGCTAATGCGATTACGAAACTAACGCTTTTATTTAATTTAACTATTCTAATTACAAGAATTTCGACTGCAGATTTTTATCGGGAAACATTGACGTAACAATCTTCTAATTTTCTAACTGACATTGAATTAGTGCCCTTAAAATTCGAATGTCCAAAGTAATTTCGAAATCACTCATTAACAAATCTAAGGATATTTATCAAACTCGCGTACATATGTTTTTATTTTATACCCCTTTTCTTTGCTTAATTTGTTATTTAAAAGTGTGCCTATTTGTTGTTAAAGGAATTTTTACAGTTATGGCTGGTTAAATTCTGTTATATTTTTTTTACATTTGTGATAAAATAACACATAAATATGAAGTGCTTTTATGTCAAATCCTTATGGTAACAATTGTGATAACACCCCTGCCGGCCGGCCGGCCGACCCCCGACTATCTCAGCCTTCTTAAACCACTAATGGCCATTAGATCAGATCGTCCAGTGGTTTCTCTTTTACAGATACGCAAAGCACAACCGAGAGGATGGAAGAAAAGAACAAACACGGACTTGGGTTAGCTCCAAACGCAAGAGAAGGGAGTTTGTGACACTTTGCATTCTGTGTGCTCACGTGAGCGTGTACTCGAGCGAAATTCTCACAAGCCACCAGCCATGCTGACTTCTTCTCGCGTTGGTTAACTCGGCCTCTGTAGGTCAACTTAGCAGTCACCTTTCTGACTTCTGTTGACTCTTTTCTCTGCCCTACCGCCATCTTTTCACTGCCTCCTGCTAGCTGTGACATTCTCTGGACAGCTACCCCAAGCCGACTGTTCTCTTCTGCTTCCTTTGTCAACTGGCTCTCTCAGTCTTCCCTCGGACCTTATTTCCCTCCTCCACTTCCGGTCTCGCAGAAGATCTCGTCCTCAGGCCCTTTGTGTGGGTTTCGCGCCAAAACAGACTAAGAGATCGTCCGAGTGGCGCCAACACAAACGGAAACGAATTGCTACGCATCTTTACTAAATTGTTATTAACTTCCTTGACGATTTTGACATCTGACATGATGGTGCACCCCAGGTAAGGGAACCGATAGGCCGCCTTTAACTCAGTCGTGCTAATAGAAATGTGGGGCGGGTGGTATCTTCCCGGAGGGTATGCTGGTGGAATACCTCTATATTCTTTCAACTTGTTCTCTGTGAAAACTCTTTCTGTGTGGGCAACAAGAGCAGCATCCTGGGCAAATCAAAATCTCGGATCAGTTACTTCAGGGTCTTCGTGTGGGTATGAAATCGTCAGAGATTAAACAGGCAGCCATCAAGACTATTTGACATAGACTCCGTCCCTATCAAGATCTTTCGTTTGAACATCATGCTGAAGAAGATATTAAAATAGTCAGTGCCAGGATGAACCCTGCTTTACATTAATGGTGATTAGGAAGGGCCCTGAGAGGTCACGGTTGCGTTTGACTATGCTATTCATTTAGCTGCTGGATAAGCATCTCCAGGAGCTTTAGAGAGCAGCCAAACCGTTCTATTAACTGCTACATTCCTTCATTGCTCTCTGTGTCAAATGATTTCGTCAGATCAACGAACGTTACATACTGCCCCTTGTTTTTCTCTTTGTACCTCTCTTGGAGCTGCCGGAGTACAAACCCCATGTTTGTTGTGCTCACTGGAAAGACTTCTTCAGTGATAGAGAGTACCAGTTGGTTCAGCGAGGATAATCTATCGGTAATTGTAGCAATCAGATTTGTCCCCTTCGTTATTGTAGAGGATAAGGATGACTTTGGTTTTCTCTGCAATGGTAAGGAAGCTCATCCAGTTCCGTTTTTACTGCTTGATGGGGAATGCAGAGAATTACTTATTCCTGGACAAAGCGGTTAGTGCTAAAGAGAACCTGAAAATTATCTGACTAACGGCTTAGAATGGATGTTTAACTGTCTGCACTGTGCATTGAACTCTGGACCTGATACGATGGGACGTAAACTGCTTTTAAGACTTCATTGAAGCAGTTAGTGTCTCCGGTGTGGATGTACAGTTGTGATCCTTCAGTGAGGGTGGGCCACCATTCGTTCTTGATCTCCCGAAGCTAGAGCTGGAAGTCACGACATACGAAACGCAGCTTTTTTTTCAGCGCGAGATGGCTGAGCCAAGGGACCCTGATGGGTTGATTTCTTTTTCACCGGCAATTCTTGAATTACCATGTTCTTTCCCTCAAAACAGTCTTTGTTCTTCTTTGATGAGAACCCAATGACTTCCACTGATGTCAGTAGAATGCGAGTCTTTAGTTTCTCCCAAAGTGTTTCGGGAAAGGAATCTGTAAGGTCACTTGCCTCTTTAAGCCTCGACTGTAGTACTGCCTGAAAGTTTGCTTTCACTTCAACTGAATGGAAACTGCCAACCTTAAATTTTTTTCTTGTTTTGGGTTTAAAGCTGAGCTTGGGTATGCAGCAAACGATGGTCAGTACCATTCTTGCACTGGGTATTACTCCAGTATGTATATCTTTTTAGATCATTTTATTAAGTTTCAAGCAAATGGGCTCTCACAACTCGTTTAATTATAAAGTTACCAACAGACTTTTTGCTTACAAATCAATATATATGGATAAACAGAATTTACAATTGATTAACCCGCAAGGATTAATATTCCACTTAACCAAATTACCTAACCTAACCTATTAAGGATTATCACCGAAGAAAATGTGTTCAAGCTGTGTTCAAATGTAGGACGGGGCTGTTTTGGTTTGGCTTCGTGATGAAGAAGGCGTAGCTCAATCTCTCTCTTCTAGTCACTGATTACTAGTTGGATAGACTGACCATGGGTAACAATTAGGATCGACTGACTATAGGTAACTAATAGGATTGACTGAGCTCCCTAGCCTTGGTAGATCAGTTGGATTTGGAAAAAATGATCTAAAACTGAAATTTCATGACCCAGCGTAGCAGATTAAGAGCCGTTACTGGCCTAATGAGTAGGGTGTTCGTCAATAGTCCGGAAGACCGGGGTTCAATCCCAGGTTGAGTCATACTAAACACTCACAAAAAATGGTACTTGGTGCCACCTTGCTTAACACTCAGCAGTATAAGGCAAGGATCAAGGGTGAAATGGAGCAATCTAGGGAATGTAGTAGCGCCCTCTCCGACACCTCGGTGTAGTAGATATTGAAAAGGTAGCTTTCGAGTCACCCTTGACTAAGGTCACTAACTTTACTCCCTATGACTCACAGACCTTGATGTGGGCTTGTGTCATACCCCGAGCAGATAGAAAACCTTACATGATGAGATATAGACAGAATTAAACTTCCTTCATGGTCAAATAAGGTGTTGAGATCGAATTCATTATTTTTACTCTTTGAAAGTTTTTTCATCAGCGTTTGCTGATGGTTTTCTACTGGAGTTTGAGTGACAGAAAGTCTCCTCAAGTCTCCAGGACTCTTCTCAGTATTCTAGCAGATCTCAACAATGCAGTAGTTTGGACAGTCTCTACCCATCCCGTTATTTCCAAGTCCCCCAGTCCTTTTACTAATCATTTTGTGATTGTACCAAGAGTACCAATTACAATTGGTATAATCGTCACTTTCATGTTCCAGTACTTATCCCTCTTTCCGTAATTCTTTCAATTTTACTCTGTGGTCCGCCAGGACGGCAAAGTCCACAATCCTGCAAGGTCTCTCTTTTTTGATGATTATGATAAGGTCTGGTCGTCTGACCAAGATTAGGTGATCCGTTTGTATCTCAAAATTCCAGAAAAGTTCGTGCGTTTCCTTCTCCAGGACAGATTATGGTGTGATCCTATCCTAGTCACGGAGCCCAATGTGGTGTGACTACTAGTCACAGTACTTGTTGTGGCTGTTGTGTTCGTGACTACCACATTTGCTTCCGACTGTTTGCTTTTGTCAAGTCCTTCCGTGCCCACGCTGTGTTTGAAAGATCCACGAAGGGAGGTTGACGTAATTTAGCCGGATCTTCTTCTGATAGTTAGGTAATATGAGTGGCTAGATTGTCTAGCAACTCAAATAATAAACAGAAAAACCCGTTGCTAAAAATTTAACAAAAATGGTTTTATTGAAACACTTTTGTGAGACAATAAAGCAACAATGTTTGCTTTCCTGGCAAACAGAGGAAGAATATTGAGAGAGAAATGTGACAATTAGATATTAGAATCATACGTGATTCTAATACCTCTAAAAGTCTGGGACTTTGAATTTTTATAGCTAGAGGGTTGTTCAGAGTGCCTCGGGTCTAGAATTGAAAAGTTTGGCAGTCTCGAGTTGTTTTCTGATCCCTTTTCTTGTTTTCTCTGATGACCCGTTTTAACAACTTATTTTATAGATCAATATCTGGATCAAAAAGTTTCTGAATGGTTGTCCAATAAAAGACAATCAGGAGTCATATTCCCATTGGTCAGCCAATCCTTGTTCCGGACCATATCTCACAGTCACAGGGAAAATCCTTCTTAGCCGCTTTGACCAATGGGAGCAGTAATGGGATTGAACCAAAAACTCCCAGCCTCACCCGACTGGATGAGCCATGCCCAGCTCATCTTTATTTATCCCCTTGTTTTTGAGATACACATTAAATTTCATATATATATTTCAATTTTTATGTATTAGTTAAATATTTAACCGTACATAGTGCCACATCGGGTTATGCATATACCATTTGTTCGAATGGTCAAACTTCAGTTTCTTACACAATTCCCAATGAATCACCTTCCCTTTCCAGTCGTGCCGAATCTTACACTCTTTCTGCGCTAATGTACTGCATTCGCTCATTATGTGATTGATCGTTTCGTCTCTATCAACACATAACCTAAATCTGCAGTTTTGTTGCGTCTTATCTATTCTCGCTTTGATATGGTTAGTCCTTATGGTGTTGTTTTGTGCTGTTGCTAGAAGAGATTCAGTTTCTATCTTAAGGTTTTCTTTTCTTAGAAAGCCCGCGTTTTCTCGTGTCGCTTGTTAGTCGCATAAAACGTCCATTGAATTGCTTTTCTTCCCACTTTTGTTTTCTAGTTATTGTCGTTCCGCTGGTCTTTATGCCGTTAGTATTGTTTCAGGTGGCTGTAATCAGTCTACCTCCGCGCTATTGTATGTAGTCTTGGAGTCGTTGTATAGATGCGTTGACGCTGTCTTCAATACTGGCAAATCCTCTTCCCTCTCTTCTTGATACATATAGTCTGTCAATGTCA
The DNA here is from genome assembly GCA_963585895.1 of Sepioteuthis lessoniana. Classification (NCBI taxonomy): domain Eukaryota; kingdom Metazoa; phylum Mollusca; class Cephalopoda; order Myopsida; family Loliginidae; genus Sepioteuthis; species Sepioteuthis lessoniana. The sequence continues at coordinate 86,974,748 of OY757904.1, read as the reverse complement.
TCTCTGGGATGCAATGACATATGCATAGTCATTAGCTTTCTTGTTCTCTGGTCCATTTGCTTAAGTTCTCTGGTCCACTTCAAAAATGGCCCCGAGTATCTTACGAGGGGGGCAGCCCAGATATTTATTCCTTTGTTCCTGCTAAAGAGTTTTGTCCCAAGAAATCTTCTGGTTCTTCTGTTATACTCTTTTTTAATTTTTTCTTTCATTTCCACTTGTTTGATCGTGTCAGCTTCCAATATCCCAAAGCATTTGTAGGTTTCCTTTTCTCCGGGCGTTCTGATTACTACTTGATTTGGTAGTTCGGCTCCTTTAGTGATGTATCGTTTGCCACTTTTCATTACTAGCTTGGCGCATTTTTTATGCTAATTCTATGCGCATTTTTCTCTGCCAAATTCCATTCCTGTATCTTTGCTGTATATTCTCACTGTTTGTATTAGGGTTTCGTTTTTGGCAAAATGTTTGATGTCGTCCATGTACAGCAAGTAGTTGATTTTTTTCCTGTGATTTACTGAGTTTGTAACCGGCTGGGCATTTCACAAGGATGTGGTTGAGTGGCATCATGGCTATCACAAATAGTAATTTTGATGGTGAATCTCTCTGAAATATGCCTCTTTGGAGCTTTACCTCTGCTAAGCTTTTTCCTCCTGCTGTCAATTCCACTCTTCAGGTTTGCTTGGTTTCCTCGATAAACTGTACGACTTGGTCGGGTATTTTATACATTTTGAGACAGTGTAGTATCGACATTTGGGGGACCATATCGTAAGCCTTTTTGTAGTCAATCCAGGCCATAACTAGATTTTTCCGTCTCGTTTTACTTTCGTTGAGGATGTAGTAGGTCCTCTGTACCTCCGTTTTCTTGCGGCATCCTTTCTATTCCTCGGGGAAGATTTCGCGGCTTATCAATAAGTAGTAGATATTCTTCCTGATTTGTGCCGTTAGTATTTTCCACTTCATCGGTAGGCACGTTATTGGTCTATAGTTGGTTGGAGCTGTTCCTTTGAGGGTGTCTTTTTGGATTAGAGTGGTCTTCCTTTTGGTCATCCATTCGAGTATCTCAGTTTTTTGTATGCATTTATTCATTCCGGTGGCAAGTCTGTCGTGTATGGAGATGAATTCTTTAAAACAAAATCCGTGTATGCCAACAAGGAGTTTTCCAGTTTGATATCCTTTGAAGTGTTACCTTGAGCTCGTCGGGGTGTATGTTCACCTGGATGGCTTTCTTCGAGCATTGGCAACACTGTTTCCATGTTGTTTATCTATTCGGCTTTTTTTTTGTTATGATCTTTCCATTCCCATATTTTGCTCCAAAATCTTTTTGCTTCTCTCGCATCCGATTGTTGATATGGCTTCAACCATTCTTTCCCTAAATGTTAGTAGAATATTTTTCGTTGTTTTGGAACGTCCTGTTTTGTCTATATTGTTTGGTCTTGTCTCGTTATCCTTTTAGTTTTCTTCTTTCGCAAGTATTTTTTGGTTAGTCTCCTCAAGCATTTTTTGTTCTAATTGCCGTGCTTGTTGTTGTATTTTTATCACCCGAGTTTTGACTTTTTTCTATGGTCTTCAAGGGGACCTCGATTTTTTCACAAACTAATTTTGTTCCAGCGTATATTATATCGTTTAACTTCATGATGTCCTTTGTCGGGATATTTGTACATAAGTCATTCACTTTCTCGGTTTCAGACTTGGTTCTTGATAGGAGGCAAGGTGGTTTTCTTTTCAGAGATGATTCTTCTAATGGTATCTACATTCGTTTTTTTCCTCTTGGATCAATGTTTGAGTTTGTGTGTTTGCTGTCCATGGATCATTGTCATGTAGTGTTTGGTAAGGAGTTTCTTGCTTTCCTATATTTAGTGTATGCGTTACATTTTTAAGAATGATATTTTAAATGTAAAATCCTAAAATAATACGTGAATTCTTGGATTCTTTCACCGTTAAATTTTATAGGGTAAATAAAAATTTGAATTAAAACTATGCTTCTTTTTCGAAAATATTTTTACAAAAAATTGTTCTGTAATTGAGCACTAATTGTGAGAAATAAAAATTTATTGGAGACCAAAAAAATCATGAAAATGTTTTAAACCTTTCACAGGTATTGTTACATATTTTTTACGTATTATTTTAAATGTAAACCAATAAAGAATAAAATTAAAAAAAGAATTCATGAAATAAAAAGATTCATTTCATTCGAATCAATTGGCGAAATCTTTTAACTTCAAATAGGGACACATTTTTAATTCTTAGCTTTGTTCTCACTGGTGTTCTTAAAGTCCTTTTAGTCCGGTCATGGATCGGATACTTCTTCAAGTATACATACACACACACACACACACACATATATATATATATATGTGTATATATATATATATGTGTGTGTGTGTGTGTGTGTGGACCTACAAGAGGATCAAATGATTCTTAATCTAGAAAACGGTATGAGTGTATGTATTTATCTAACCCTCCTTGTACAAGTAGGGTGTGACATTAATTTAAGAGTTTTCAAGGCTAAAGATCCCAGTCTGTCCTACTATTTACTCATATCAGCAGGAAGTAGAGACACTTTATATTTTCCCAAGGGCATTAGATCAAAATGAAACGTTAACTGCCTCATCCAACTTGGGCGTTAAACTTGGCCCGTGATCAGTTTTATAGCAATCAGAAACCCCTCACACAAACCCTTGTTTTGAGAGAACAATAACAATGAATGCATGATCATTGTTCTTGAGAATTTGTTTAAATTACAATAATGGGAACCATTGAACGAAGACCTTAAGATATGTCTGGTGATATACAGAGTTAATCACAAATCAGGATCTAAAAACAAATCTACCTGATATGCCAACGTCGAGTAGTGAAAGGAAAAAAATCGATTTGAGAATTTTGAATGAGAAAATAATCGGAAAGTATGGTCTTTAGAATAATGGGCGGGAAGCCCTGTTGCAGTAAGACGTAAATAATCGTATAGAATTTAAGCTTGCAAACTTCAAAAGAAAACTATAAACAAATTGCCTTATGAAAATGATTATTGAGATTTAATCAAATATCACTAATTATATTCAATAATTATTTTTTGAGTTGGATATAAGATAACTGTGTGGAATAGTATTGCTTTGTTCTGACTAAAAAATGTTAAATCGATAGATTATGTATCACGCATATGATTAAAAATATTTATTAAAAAAAACATAAATTTTCACAGAACAATAATTTCATAAAAGGAAAATTATAATTAGTAAATTATAATTAGTAAATCTGTTTGAATTTATCTCTTACCAACAATTAGCTTTAAAACCCGTTCAATGTAAATTATTACTAACAAAGATAGTAAAATAGCTTGTTGCGATCCAGCTCTAGACATCTAACCCATCGTTTACGGGTAAAACATTTTAAACATCATATTTGGATAAAAATTATATATTTATCTGTCACAGAAGAGACGTGACCGAAACAAAGGTTCTTTTTTTTAGAATTTTAAAATATTTTAATTGATTTTAAAAATATTTTATTTATTTTAAAAAGCATACTCTTTTAAAAGCACTATTTAAATCCTGCAAGTACCACAGGAGATTTCAGTAAGATAGTATAAGCGGGCTATTTTTCTACCTGAAAAATAACGCCTCCTGCATTCATTATATATATATATATATATATACACACACACTCTCCTTTTATACCTTACAGGATTCTTTATTCAATAATCCTCCTTAGAGTGATGGAATTGGGATAAATTTCTTTCTCTATTTTCTTCAAAGTCAGAAAGTTACGGGAAAGAGGTGAACCACTACGGAACCCAATAGACATTTGCAGCGCTACGGTACCACATAGACATTTGTAATGCCAAAATAGATTTTCTAGCGCCTTGGTTCTAAATAATTTATGAGTGTACCACTATCCCTTAGGATTTGGTCGGACCTCAGTTGTAACCTCACTGCGTGGGGAAGTGATGAACACACAAAACACCATCTGTTGGTTCGTTTGATACGAAGTTTATTTGCTACAATCCTTTCCTCATGGTTGACAACAAGAGAGATGCAGAGTATGAAAAGAGTCAACTGCTTTACATAGAGAAAAATTAACCGTCGCGAGACGAGAAAGACACACTCTGGCTTTGATATTATCTTTCTCGCTTTCTGTTGTAATTCTCGCACGTGCCTGCTCGAGATTCCGTCTTCACAGCTCAACAGCCGGTGTTGGACTCCTTCACGGAGCTCACCCAAAATGGGTACCATAATTTTCGGTTCATCTGGACATCTCCATGGCTCGTTTCCTACTCCTTTTCTTTTCCTGTTTTTTATCCCGCGTCTACTTTAACGGCTACTCCGTTTGAGTTACCTTCAGCCAATCAGAGCCCGCCGACCATTTGCTGCTGATACATTTCTATTTCTAACTAGGGCGTTTGCTGCTTTCCTAACCTAGACTTGAGGAACATCCTGTTCACATTCCTATTCGTTTCTCCCTAATGATGCCTCTCTCTTTTTCATATATGTCCGTCTTTTTTCACCGTCTTTTGGTTGCCCTCTAAATCTAGCCAGGAAACAACTTACTACTAAAACAATTAACTAGAGTCCCCAATTATATTACAGATGAAAGAATTAAAAGAAAAAAATGTTTAAGAAAAATATAAAAAGAAGAGAAAAAACTTCCAAATTTAGAATATAGACTAATATAAAGAAATAGTTTTTACGTTGGTTTTACTTCGCTTAGCTTAAGGTCAGAAGAATAAGGCATTCAATAAGAATTAATATCACAGCTAACTAGCCATTACATTACGCGAAGTACCTCGCCCAGAAGTAGGCAGTAAGTGAAATAGTTATAAGCAGATCAAGATAAATAGGTTGATAATTGCCCATAAATAATAATATTTCTTCTAATCTGGATGTGTGTGTACATGTATATATATATATATATATATGTGTGTACACTCATATGTCTACCATGATATATATATATACGTATATATATAGAGAGAGACATATGGGTGTAGGTATATACATTTCCATATAAGGGACAAAGTGTGTACGTGTAGTAAGTAAAGTTGTAAAGTTGGCGACCTGAGTCGAGGGCGGCCAGAAGGTTCCCTTTTCGATAGCTACTACACTGAGGTGTAGGAGAGGGCGTTACTCCTTTCCCTGGATTGCTCCACTTTACCCTTGATACGTACCTTATATTGCTGAGTTTTAAGCAAGGAGGTATCAAGTACCATTTTTAAAGTCTTTGATATGACCCGACCTGGGATTGAACCCAGGTCTCCCGGACCATTGGCGAACACTACCTACTAGGCCAATGAGCCGATTTGTGTAATAATCGTTGGTTAATAGTTCAGAATAAGAGATATTCATCTTTATCTCCTTCATAAACACGACTTTTGACGAGGACCGGTAGATTGAAGAGATTAACCATTTCTAGTACTTTAATTTTGGGTTATTCATATCCAGAAAAGAGGAGGGTACTGAAGGCTCCATTTATACGAATTAGATTTTAAGAACAGTTGCATATCAACCCGGGACAGAAAAGGTCACGACAAGAACCCACATCATGTCAAATTCGAAAACAGGCTAATAATAGCACCGCACGCTAGAAGGGGAGTAAAACTCGAGAAAGGTCCCGGAGTTACACATACCACCCTATCTGTGCACAGGTCTAGTCCTTCAAGCATTGTGTCGTCTTTTCTTTTTTTCTGTCCTTGTGACACTATCGTCTTCTGGGTGTATGCAACTGTAGAGTACACAGCATAGCATCCTGACATCGTGGTACAGTAGAATATACATAAGAGTAACAAAGTGCACAAAATATGCATACAGCTCAATGAGCAGATGCACGGGAGACAGACGTGGCAGTTACGTCGCCATATATAGATTACTTTGTAGCAATGAAAAGAACACCTGATCACTATTGCCGAAAGCTTTAAAGAAGTTTTCCGTAAATAGGGATCTTACTAATTTTCCTGATTAAAATCTATCTTTAAAACTTTGATACATACAATTTTTTACACCAACCATATGAAAAAATCTTTTATAAGCCTGATTCGCGTGGACACGCTCTTCATTTCGATAGCTTTGTGCTATGTTGAAAGTGACTTGTCAAACACATAATACTGTCGCATTATGCACTAACTCTCTCTCTTACACACACGCACGTGCGCACACACACACACACACACACACACACACACACACACACATTATGTACATATAATTTCGCTTCTGTTAATGTCCAGCAAACGTTGAATAATGGCAATGGTACATTTTTTCGTATGAGAGTATTTAGTAACACGTCTGCTTTGAACGTACGCTACTTTTTAAAATAGTAAGAGAAATAAAACTCAAAATAGACAAAAAAAACAAGAACAAACAAAACAAATACGATGTTATTAGTGGGATTATTATTATTATTATCTTACTTCGTGCGAATTTTTCACACCAGTGTTTGCTGATGGACTTTCGCTGGAGTCTGAGTGTCAGCAAGTATCCTTAGGTCTCCTGGACTTGTCTTTTTTTCACGTTGATTTTTCACTCTTTAGTCCGCCGGAACGGAAAAGTTCACAATATAGTTAGTTCTCTTCTCTCTCTCTCTTTTTTAAATTAGCATTTGGTTTGGTATTCTGGTCGGGATTAGGTGTCTTGTTGGTGTCTCAAAATCCCAGAGAATTTTATGAAGCTCAGGACGGATTTGTTAGGATGGTCAAATTTAAATTTCTTGCACAATTCACATTAGATCACTTTCTCCGGCCAGTCTTAGATTCTTTTTGTGCTAGTATACTATATTCACTTATGTGATAAATGATTTCGTCACTGTCATCAGATAATCTACATTTGCTATTCTGGTGCGTATTATCTATTTTCGCTTCCATATAATTGGTCCTTTTGGCGTTGTTTTGTGCAGCTATTCGAAGAGGTTCAGTTTCTCTTTGAAGGTTTCACTTCCGTAGCCATGTCCAGGTCTCCTCGTGTAAAATTTCGTTTGTTTATCGCTTGAAATACCCATAGACTTGTTTTCCTTCTCAGTTCAGTTTCTTAGTTATTATTGCACTGTTTCAGTGCTGTTACTGGTTGCTGTAATTAGTCTTTCTTTGCTCTTTTTAATTTATTATTCTTCTCCCCGTATTAATTCATCCATGCTAACTTCAGTGCTGGTGAATTATCTTCTTTTCTATCATCCACCTTCTTCTATTGTCTGTCTTGTGTCATCTATCGGATGTCAGGCTTTATTCATTATCATCAACTTTCTTGTCCTCTGGTTCTTTTGTCTTTCCTTCCTTGTCCCTTTTAAGAATGGGAGTGGGACCTTGTGTCTTATCTCTTTGATGATATTTCTGTTGAGTTTGGTTTCGAGAAATTTTCTCGTTTGTCTGAGATACTCTTTTCTTTTTTCTTTCATCTCTGCTTGTTTGATAATGATCTTAATAACCTCTTATATTTTCAAACACTTGCGAGGGAGGTGTACGGACTCTTTTTCATTGTTGGCCTGGGTTACTAAGGCAACTTATATATATATATATATATATATATATATATATATATATATATATAAAACAATACGTAAATATCTTTTTGGAGGATTTGAGTTCAGTTTTTGTTGTTTCAAGACCGATTTTATTAATAAATAATGATGCTAATAGTTAGATTAGAATCTAACTATCAGCATCATTATTTATTAATAAAATCGGTCTTGAAATAACAAAGACTGAACTCAAATCCTCCAAAAACATATTTACGTATTGTTATATATATATATATATATACTGGGAAAGAAAGAGAGAGAGAGAGAGAGATGCAATCATAACCTGTTTAAAAATGACTTACAGACGCAAGATTTGAAGATGTTAGAAAATAAGATAAATTCTAGTCCAAATTGCAACTTAATGATGATATTTTGGAGTCTATGTACACGTTAAATGTTTTCATAATCATCCAAATTCTTGATATGACCATGTGATGTGGACCCAAAGTCGGTACACAGAAGGAAAACACGGAACACGGTTTAGAGGTAAGAAAGATATATTAACTAAAGTTACAAAGGTTTGTGTCCAATCTTGGTAGTCGTACTTATAGTACTCTACAACTACTATCCGTTTTAGGATAGTACTACGCTAGTAATATAGTGCTAGAAGAGTCCATGATGCAGGTAAGTTTCGGTCTCACAATACCCCACTTCCAAGAGTTTTCTTTTTTTTTTTGGAAAAAAAGGCAAAAAAAGTAAAACTATTAATACTTCTGCCTCCTGGGATTTACATCGAGTGGTTGCGTAAATTTTCTTTTTCTTCCGAGCACTTCCGGAGAGACTTGAGGCGTGTCGAGATCGAAATAATCGAATATTGCGTCGATCAGCTCTTCGCTGGTATTTTGTGGTGATACCTCAGATTCATTCAAACAGCCTTTCCTGAGCTGGTTCATATGGCATTTGTGTGTGTTTTTTGGTCCCTGGACAATATAGACCAGTTCGCCAATCGTTTGTTTGATGGTGCCTACTTCCCAAAATGTCACTTTGTTTTTGTAGACCTTGAAAAGGACTTTATCGCTAGGGTAGAAATGTTTCTTATTGGGCGAGACGGCTTTCTTGAACTTTGCTTGCCGTGGAATGAGTTTATTGAAGAGGGACTTGATTTTTCTTGCGAACATTGTTTCTGATTTCGCAAATTCGTCCTTAGAGTAGCAATAATGGAGTCGTCAAAGACTTCCGTATTTTATTTGGGAATATTGCTTCTCAGCTGGTAGCAGGGATATAGAAGCGTGTACCATAGGTTTTCGCGTACCATCTGGCAGTTTGTGGATTCCGTATGAGCTTGCATCACTTGCGACTATGATGTCAAGGGTAGGGTCGTTGTGTGTGAGAGAGAGTTCCGAAGTAAGGGTTTTCTTGATCTTTTCGAACGACTCTTGGCATTCAGGGGTTTTCTTGATCTTTTCGAATGACTCTTAGCATTCAGGAGTACATAACCATGGTTTGTCCTTTTTTAACAGTTCGTTGAGAGGCCCTTTCAAATTCTGCATGTTCTTAATTAATGATCTTTTCGAATGACTCTTAGCATTCAGGAGTACATAACCATGGTTTATCCTTTTTTAACAGTTCGTTGAGAGGCCCTTTCAAATTCTGCATGTTCTTAATGAATCCTTAGCTAGGCCGAGGAAGCTTTGTAAGGCTTGAACGTTATCTGGGACCGGCATGTTTCTGATCGCGTTGGCTCTTTCTGGATCCGGCTGACGTCCGTCTCTATTTATAATGTGACCTAATTATTTGATCTCTGGTAAGAAAAAGTCACACTTTGCTTCCTTGACCTTAAACCCATATTCTTGTAACTTCTCGAATACGTTTATTATGTGGTTTCGGTACTCTGCTGTAGTTTTACTGGTAACCAGTATATCATCCAAATAGGCTATAGCGTAGTCAAGGTCGCCCAGCATGGTGTCCATGACCTGCTGGAAAATTGCGGGCGCAACCTTGACTCCAAAAGCCAGTCTGGTATATTTGTACAAACCTCAATGGGTGTCGATACAGAGTAATTTGGAACTTTCTTCATCCACCTCTATCTGAAGATATGCGTCAGAGAGGTCAATTTTGGAGAAGATTTTTCCACCATTTAATTTATTGAAGTTTTCTTCAGGGCTTGGTAAAGGGTAGTGGTGATCCTGCAAGGCATCGTTTAACCCTGTGGAGAAATCGGCGCAGATTCGTATTTGGTTGGACTTCTTTTTTACATAGACCGTAGGTGCTGCCCATCCGCTAAAGTCTGTTTTTGACAGAATACCTGCTTGTTCAAGTCTATCTAATTCTTTGTTGATTTGCTCGAGAGCATCGAAAGGGACATTCCGTTTCTTCTTAAATACCGGTTGTGCACCGTCCTTCCCCTAGAGCTTAGCTTTTAATTTAGAACATTTCCAAAGGCCGCCAGAAAAAAAACCTGGGTAAATCGTTGTTTGAGTTCCTTTTTGAGATTTAGCGAATTGGACGTTGTACATTCTATTTTGCGACAAAATCTACTCATTGGGCAACCCCATAGATTGAAATTTTCTATCCAATCTGTTCCAAACAAGTTGTCCGAATTTTTTAGTACGTAGGCTTTCAGCTTTTTGGTAACTCCATTTAGTGTTACTGTATAACGGATAACGTCTTTTGTGAGGTCGGCTTGTTTAATTTTCGATAAGTACGCCAATTGATGATTGAGATATCAGAACCCGAGTCAAGCTGGAATTTAATGGAGTTATTGAAAATATCAACAGTCACATATGTCCTTAAATTCCTATTGACTGTGTCGTCTGATTGAGCTTGCCTAATTTTACTCCTTGGTTTTCTCGTTATGTTGGCGTACCAGCACTGAGTTAATTTATGACCATTTTTAATGCAATTTTTGCAATATTTTTTCTTTACTAGACAGAATTTTATCCAATGCCATTTACCACAATGGTAACATGGTCCAGGCGGTTTCTTTAACCTATCTGCGTTTTGTTTATTGCGGGGTTTAGAACATGAGATTTGCCTTTTGTCTTTTTGACGGGAATAGGCGGTTGACTTGCTTCTGATTTTTCTAATCTGAGCCACACCCGATTCCTCGATCGTTTTCGAGTCACACTTGACAGAAATTACTCTTTGACGGTCTTCTGCCAATTTTCGGAGAGTCAATCCTTGTTCGTTTTCAAGCTTGGTCAGTCAGTACCCACCGTCTGACTTCGGCGTCTACTGTTGATACTAGACCCTGTGCAAATATTAAGCATCATCGGCAGTCAGTTTGAAATCATTACAGAGCTTGTTCACCGATGCTGCAAACATTAGAAAATCTTTCTGATTGTCCTTGACTGTGTTCAGGCATTTCCAACGTTTGTGGAACAAGGTTGTGTTAGGCCCGAATAGTTCCGATAGGAACTTAATAGTCTCTGAAAAATCCAAATCTGTGGTTTTCTTGGGTAATATGAAGTCTACGAACCTATTATGTTCGGTTGTTCCCAGTTTTCTTAATAGTAGACGTACCTTTTCTTTTTACTAGGCCATTGTTCACAGTCTACGTTGAAAATATCTTCATAGCGCCTGTAAAAAGCCTCGAACGTTTTATTGTTCTCTGGTACGTAATCGAATGTTTCAATCGAGTTATAGATTGTACTCTGGGAATATATCATGTCCCTTTCATAGTTTTTTTAGCCATTTAATGATTTTACGAGTAATTCTTCAAAGTGTTTTTGCTGTAGTACAGTTTTCTGCAGTGTAAATTGTTGGAATTCTAATTGTTGTTTATTTAACTCCATAACCAATTTTTCCCGTCTTTCTTTGAATTTTTGTTGCTGATCCACGTTAGACTTTAGCAATTGAATGATAGTTTTTTGGAATTATTCCATATTTCGATATGATTTATAATATGTCAACTAAAGGGGAGGAACAAGGCAAAAAAATTACAGCAAATACTGTTGCTTTGAGAACCCGTGTACCGGTGTGGAGGGACACAATAATCTAGACAGATTTATTTTGTTTACTTACTGGTTTAGTTTCTTTCTAAATAACGTTGTTCCGTTAAATTTGGTCATTTAAAATTCCTCCACACTTTTTAATATCTTTTTTGTTAGCCAAAAAAGTTTTAGCAAGGAATAAAATAAAGAAAAATTATTTCTTGGTGGGCGCACAACAGGTTCATTTGCATAAGTGTTTGCAAGTAAGCAGGGTTTTTTTTCTGTTCTTCGCTGGGGATTTTTGTAATTGTAGACAAACTTTTTTTTTAGAAGTGTGGGGAGGGGAGAAGAAATTATCCTTCAGACCGAAGCAAAAAAATGCTTCGTTTTTTTATTGTATGAGAACTTGCATTCTTTGTTGTTTTTTTTAGAAAAGAAAAAAAAAAACTCGCCTCGCTAAATTTGGTGAAAAGTTTTTCCAAAAGCTTGTGTTTGTCCATTTGTTTTGTGAACAGACTGTTTTTTTTGGGGGGGGGGTTTCGTGTAAACAATCGTTCTCGATACTTGGTTGACCGTTATATTGTTTGAACAGATTTTAATAATCTTGAATATTCCGTTGGTGTCGAATCGCTAGTTCGTCACTGCTTTTGGTAAGCGGAATATTTTGTATGAGTCGCTGATGTAGAAATACCAGATTAATTTTTCTCGTTCGACACTGCTGTGTGATTGAGCGGATCCTCTGATGTGGTGAGGACGAAATTCTCGACTCTTTCTGTCGCTATTGAATGTGGGACTGGTAAGGCTTTCGGCGTGAGTGCGTTTCTCGAATCGGTACGTCACCACTGATGTGGACCCAAAGTCGGTACACAGAAGGTTTAGAGGTAAGAAAGATTTATTAATAAAAGTTACAAAGGTTAGTGTCCAATCTTGGTAGTCGTACTCTTGTACTATTGCTACTACTACAATCCGTTTTAGGATATTACTACACTAGGAATATAGTACTGGAAGAGTCCATGATGCAGGTAAGTTTCTGTCTCACAACACTATGCAATGATAACTATGCAATGTTAATTATAAATCTGTACTCCTTTCTAAAAGTAGAAGCAATATTATCATAGACCGCTGTTACAACAGGAACACAATTGGGCAAATGGATTTATTTAAAACAATTTAATAATCAATACATGTTATAAATGACCCCTAACTTTTTCATAGACCGCTGTTACAACAGGAACCCAATGGGGCAAATGGATTTATTCAAAACAATTCAATAATTATTACATGTTATAAATGACCCCTAACTTTTTTTTCTGTCTTTGTTATTTCAATTATTTTATTAATAAATAATAATGCTGATGGTTAGATTAGAAAGTTGCCTTATATATGACGTTTAATGAACGGTCTTTAATTTTTGAGGCGGTGTCTCAGGTTGACCTTGGGTTCATACCAAGTGACCCACGGTATTATCTAACTGACCAAAACTACCTGTCAATAATTGATTTCTCTAATCTATTGGCTTGAAGCAAAGAAAATTTGCGTTGTCCTAGAACGGGATTGACTGATAAAAATCAAAGACTGGTTAGATTAAAAAAAACAAAAAAAAATCATTTTGTTAAAAATAATATAGATAATATCAAATGCAAATATTTTTTTCAGGCATCTATTATAATTTTCCATTAAATATTAAACATGTGTCATTTGTAAGAATTTGATTAAAACTCTAAAGGTTTCTGTCTATCAGTAATTCAAATATTCCCTAATATGATTTTTTCTTAATTAGTTCGTTAAATTCTGGCAAAATTGTTGTTTAACCTATTCGTAATTATCTTTATATGGAATTCAAAATAAAAGCGTGTTGAAAAAAGTTAGTTTTTCAAAATAAAGTTTATTTTAGAAAGTTAACGTTTCAAACAATCCTCATAATTAAGACTAAAATATTTTAGTGAATAAGATATAAAAGAAATGTTGAGAATAGAATTAAACATGATATATATATACGTGGTGCATTCAATAAGTTTCCAGACTTTTTTGTACAGGCATTTAAAATTATCGTAGACCCTTGAAAATTCAGTATGCTATCTTATGAGAAGACTGACCAATTTTATGATTTCAGGTTCAAATGAACAGCTACAGCAGCAATTGGAATACACCCTACTAAAACCTGATTGTCACAGCTGATGAATTTCAAAAATGCAATCTGGACGTGAGGACACTTTAGAAGAACGATATGCAATAAAATTCTTATTTAAACTTGAAAAAAATGCCACAGAAACGTATGGAATGCTTCAGACTGCTTTCAGACCATCTTACATGAATCGAGCATCAGTTTTGAGTGGAATAAGAGATTCAAGGAATGCAGGGAGTCTGTGAGAGATGATGAGAGGTGTGGGAGGAGTAAGGAAGTTAATACACCAGAGTTGATTGGCCAAAGGGTTAGGGTTCGGGTTACTATGTTGAGGTTTTAAGGGAGTTAAGGAAGAGATTCCTTGCGAAGAGGCCAGCACTCTTAAAATCGGGTCAGTGGCATTTCTACCAGGACAACGTACCAGTCCACAACACCATTCTTGTCACAGACTATTTGACCAAGATGAGCACCAAGACAGTTCCTCATCCTCCCTATAGTCCAGACCTTGCTCCCTGTGACTTTTGATTATTCTCTAAGCTCAGAGGCTGTCGTTATGAGACAATTGAGGAGGTGAAAGAGGCTGTGACGATGGTCATTGACACGCTGACATAAGAGGACTTCCATGGGGCCATCCAGAAGTTGTTGGAACGATGCTAGTGCATTGTAGCCAGAGGTGACTACTTTGAAGGGGACTAGAATTTCCTGTGTGTACTATCAATAAAAGTGCCCATACGAAAAAAGTCTGGAAATTATTAAATGATCCTCGTATATATATATATATATATATATATATATATATATATATATATATATATATATATATATATATATATATCCGTTGCTTTTGACAGAAAAATGTTCATATTTTGATAAACTGGTTTTCTCATTTCGCAACCACGATAGAAATAGAAAAGCTTCGTTATTCTTTCTGACTATTTATCAATCGGTATTTCGCTTTCTGTCTCACTTTCCACACTCACACGCACACATATTTATATATACTGATAAAGCAAAAAATTATGAACAGTGACATGACAGCCACTGATTTCCTCTACTCATAATTCCCCAGTAACTCATATATAGATAGAGACCACTTAGTCAAGAATAGCACATGGTTGATGGATCTCATAATGTGTGAAAGGAACAGTCGTCATGCAACCTTGATTTCTTTATTAACACTTTATATTTACATATTTACCTATACTGAACACTCTTTTTTCATGATTAACGCAAAAGTTAGAAACAATATATGTATATATGTGTGTATATGTGTGTATATATATATGTATATATATATAGAGAGAGAGAAAGCGGGAGAGAGATGAATAAGTCCACAAACTAATGATGAAAAAATTGTTTATTTTACATCACTTATATTCATTTTGATTATTCTCTAATCTCTTTCCTTGTTTGATATGATAACCGAGAAGTCACCACAATTTGGTCGAATACAAATGTCATCTGGTACACATGTGGTTAGGTGTATAATGTGATGACAGGAAATCATATCGATGTCGTCGGGTGCAGATTGAGGAAGCTCAGCTGTCACAGAAGACAACTGCAACATGGTTGGTGTACGAAAAATATGTCTCGCGCGGAAAATCGATTTAGATACAGGTTTCACGTGCTAGAGACATAGATAACAACTCTCAGGCCGGGAGCGAAAGTGGTGACATGCAAGCCAACCGGGAAAAACAAACAACTCAAAGATATTGGGTTAAAAAAAAGTTTTCCCTGGTGTTAAAATTATCAGTCAATTTCGTCCAGGCAAACATCAAACCATAATCTCAAACTAGATTCTGAAAATAAGAATTTTGCATCACTGTTTCTTCCCACCACAAAACCATCAGCCATCATACAAGACAATCACAGAATAACACAGCTCTTGTCAATGCATTTAATTCATTTTTATCACTTAGAGTGTTCAAAATATTGTCGATGCGTCCGTCTGCAGGTATAACATGTCGAATTCAGGAGCCTGCATGGAACTTCGAACCGAACTTTTTATTTAGTCCAGGAGGTCGATAGATTTTTCTAATTCGCTTAGCCATAACCGGGTACAAATGTTAAGCAAAATAAATATTCTTTGTTACTTACCTATAGTTGGGCTGAACATACAACCTCTTGATTTCATTTAGAAGCATTTTTCATCCAAATGCCCATATCCGTAGCGCTGTGTGTCCTGCTGGACAATTCAGATTGAATTTTAGGGACTTATCAACCTAATGTCCACATCAATCTGTGAGATACTACTTACTACAATAACGTAAGATTTTTTACCTTAGCTCATATAGCATTTTTATCGAGCCTTTTTGAGGCTCCAAGAAATCTTGATCAAATGACAGAGAACAATACCCAAAAACTCACTAGAGTCTGTCTGCCCTATGCAAAAGGCCTAACCGGAAAAAAAAATCAAAAGATATGTAGTCCATATGGTATCAGGACAATTTTCTGGAGTGGGACAACTCTTCGAACATATCCCTTCCAAGTCAAGTCCCAAACAGAATACAACATGATCAACAATTGCATGTACTCCATCCCATACAGTTGTGGTAAATTATATGGAGGTGAGACATGCCATCCACTAAAAGTAAAGCTAGAGGGACATCGAAAAGCAGCATATCGAAAAGTCGGGTATGGCTGACCAAGGAAAAGGAAACCTGGCCTTATGAGATAAAGTTAAGATAATAGGGAAGAACAGTGAAGAATAAGACGTCATAGAGAAGTTGCACATATGTTGGGCTACAGTGACCTGTTAAGTATAGAGATGAATATGATATGGGAACCAGTAATCAAAAAGGTTCGATAAAAAAATGTAGTAAAAGGTAAAGGTATAAAATCATACATAATAGTACAATGAGTATTATGGAATGAAACAATCATACATAATAGTACAATGAGTATTATGGAATGAAACAACGTGACGATTTTCAAAAATGTGAACGCTGATTTTAGTTGCATTCGTAAACCAATGTAAATCAATTAGGAAGTCGATTCTTTTTAAAATATTTCCTTCCTTTAAGGACAAAATCACAGAAGATTATTAAAAAAAAATACTAAAACTTACTTACCAACGTTTATGTGTTGGTTTTTCGTTCACATACATTTATACACCTGATCCCTTGCAAATAGACATTTCTTCTCAAAGAAAAAGAAAATAAATTATACGTAAACTATCAGCTCTCATCAGTTTTATAATCCGGAAAAAAAGCAAAACTTTCAAGGAAGTGGAGGTTTCTCTTGCTCCCCACCCCTAAAGTTATAATAAATGCATTAAGAATATGAAAATATTAAATCGTCTAAACAATTTCTGTTATATAACAAATTGTTTCTTATTTTATTTGTATTTATTCCCTTTTTTTTTTTCGATCAAATATCCCGTATTTGATCACCATTATTTTTACTTGAAAAAGATTTTATCTATTAAATAATTGATTAATAGAAATTTGAATATCTAAAGATTTGCGAATCTTATGGACATATATTTTTCTTTTCTCGAGCTCATTTATAAAACACCTGTAGAAATAATTTTCACACTTGTTAGATTTTATCTAAAAAAAGGATCGTGAATATTTGCCTCTATTAAAATATTAAAAAACTGACCCAAACTTACAATGATTCAAGTTAATTGATTTCACTGATTTAGTGTCCATTTTGATTACTTAAATATTTTCGTTCAGTTTCCCGATACAATTAATAATTGTTTGAACAGATATAAGAAATAAATTTGAAAAATAGATCTCGATGTCAAAATAAATCACATTTTTTTTCTCACTTGCTTTTATCTTTATTTTAAAAAATCGAATAAATAGCAGATATAAAATAAAATAAAGTCAAGACATCAATTTAAGAAGCGTTTATTTATATAACTGACGTACTGCGTTGAAAATTATGCTTCTTAGCAAGTATTAATATAGTCAATTTACAAATCGATAGTTACTTTTTTTTTTAATCTCCTATAAATACTTTCACTTAATATGATGAAGGAAACGTAATTTGATAACAAAAATGCTAAAGATAGCATATCTTTTAATCTAAACTAAAATTGCTTCTTCATATGGATACTTACATTCTCTTTTCCTATATATGAATATACAGTTTTTGTTTTTAAAACAAATTTTTTTTGACAACTTGTATTTAGACTACTTTTCCAATGTTGCGACACAGCAACCAATCAGGGATATGTTACACGTTATAAGTTAGATATTTCATAGGATAAAACTAACACGCAACAGCAATGATAGACAGAGGTATGTTTACACCCACACTAAAGACAGGATTCGACACAAAATCAAATTTTGTGCAGAGGCTCTCACGCACACAAATGTTTGGTTGAAGGCGGTGCTACAAATAGTTCAGTCCTGTCAGTATTCTCCTTTGGGCACCGAACAATAAACCAAATCCTTACTCTTTTTATGCAAGGGGA
The DNA here is from genome assembly GCA_963585895.1 of Sepioteuthis lessoniana. Taxonomy (NCBI): domain Eukaryota; kingdom Metazoa; phylum Mollusca; class Cephalopoda; order Myopsida; family Loliginidae; genus Sepioteuthis; species Sepioteuthis lessoniana. Next base: position 86,956,828 of record OY757904.1, on the reverse strand, counting down.
CAGGTTCTGCGTAAAGGATGTCTTCATGAAGCTGAACTGATTTTATTTAATAAACAATACCAGATAAGTATTGCCAGTGGTGGAGAAGAACCAAACCAACATAACAACAACGATTCTCCGAAATTAAACAGCGATGAGCACTTAGAAACAGCTGGTACTGTAAGCAACCTATGGGTCAAAATAAGTATGCATTGAGTATGACACTAATCTGGATCCATAGGCGCCTGTGGTTGTGTAATGATTAGCAAGCTCCACTAGCAAACCTACACGAGTGAATTCGAGTCTCATTGGGTGCCCCTTTCATATGGCCTTGTGCCACATCTAAGTAAAAAGCTTAGTAAATTACCACTAATCTGGATCCAGTGGTGAGGCTCCAGTTTTGGAGCCGTGAGGAGCGTGGAGTACTTCTTCATTGATAGTGCCGTCTAGGGATCAAATTGATATATTTAAAAATTATATCTAGTGTATAAGAATACGTAAAATCATGTAACTGTATGCAAATTATATTAAATAGGATTACTTGATACCAAATAACTGTGCGCAAAAAATGAATAGTATGCTCAAAAATGATTGCAGCGGATTGTTGAAAATATAAAAGGTTATGATTAAAATCTAACATTTAGGTCTTTCAACCGCCACATACATAGATAATTTGTGGCTGAGACGTTTATATTCCCTGGTAATATATCTACATTTCGAAATTGTTTTAAAATATTTCAGTTATTGGGATGCTATTTCCGTCATAATCACACGTTTAAAAAACTGGCTAATGATATCCTTACATAGCATTTTTACTTCTTTGTAGCCCTAAAATATCTACAAAGATCTAGAAGATTTTCTAAATGAGTGAGTTAAATACTCAAACACCATCATCAAAAACCTCCGTGGTTAACAAAGATTTCTGATCCATTTTTTTTCGATATTGTACACAACCAGTCTCATGAAATGTATCACCTAAACGCTCTATTGTAACTTTACTGGAACTGGGGGATTTTCATATTAAATTTGTTTCACATGTTTGTAAAATTTATACATGAAAATACACTTCTCCAGAAGAAGAAATGGATGCTAGGCTAGTGCATGATGCAATTGTTTGAATTAATTGCTACTGTTCTTTTGGTCTTAATTTCCTTTATTTACGTTAAATGCTTTGCAAATTTGTTCATAAAATGTTTATTTTAAGTTAAGCGACTAAGAAAAAGAAAAAAACTATGAAGATTTTATGTTGAATATACATTAATCAAATGTACACCATAAAGTCTATGAACATTTCTAACCTTTTGGTTGGTTTGGTTTCTTTGTTTAATGGCATATCAACTTTCATCAGTTTCTTAATGTCAAAGCAATACTAATCAACCCAGAGCTGGGGGGGGGATAAGGTGGTTCATACCTCTCCCAAGAGTATTAGTACGAAAGTAAATGTAATAGCGCGACTGGAGTTCGAATTCGCTTACTTCGAGGCTGCAGTCCATCACTTTAGCCATTACGCAACGGAGACTCCACTCCAAACAGTAACTGATTTAAAATAAACAAATTCTTTTTAATCAACAAAAACGAAATCAGATGTTTTGGCCTGGATTGGATAAACATTTTTTAGAGAATTCTGTGTATATCATTTTCTAAAACAGTTTTTGATTGGTAAAAATACTATTTGTAAGTATGTTTAAATTTTAGTCGTTTGCGCAATTTTCAGTGAATAACTTTCCCCGCCCAGTCATGCTTGCACTTGTGCTCTTTCTGTGATAATTTCTGCAATCGCTTATGTTGTTAATTATTCAATCTCTCTCTCTCTCTCTCTCTCTCTCTCTCTCTCTCTCTCTCTCTCTCTCCACATAACCGACACTTTTCATCCGTCTAATCTATTTTCACCGTAGTTCTTTTGGGGTTATTTTGTGCAGCTATTAATAGAGTTTCAGTTTCTCTTGAGATTTCCTCTGGAGTTGATAAATGTAGCAGTGTCGAAAGATGGTCATAAAAGTTGAAAGCTGATATCGAAATATGTGTAATCGGTTTATTTTTACTTTTTAATATCAGCTTTCAACTTTTATGACCATCTTTCGACGATTTAATGTTGTAGGAGTGAACCTCATGACTTCCACAACATTAAATCGTTTTTGCGAACCTTACCATCAGATTTCAATCAAAATCGCTGCAATTTACTAGCAAAATAATATTTGAGATGGCAAATGAATACTTTAAATTTTCACCACCTATGATTTCAACGTATTTGGATATTATTCAAATCAAAGTTAAAGTAACACTTTTTGCCTTAAAAATTTGAAATAGTATTTCATTTTGTCTTTTGCATAATTGGAAATAGATTCTCTTACAAGCATGATATTAAGTAGATTAATGTATGATTAATCATTAATCTTTCTTATGCAAATATAATCGTACGTGAATGAACATATTCTTAACCACCGTATGTGCCAAAGAAATCACTGATATATTTGATAAATAAGGACACATATATGAATTCATAGTGAAAAAAATCTATGCATAGTAAATGTTGATATATAATCTTTTAAAACCACGTCACGAAGAAGTATAGGTTTTGAAGGGTTTAAAATCGTGTTTTGTGCAGCAGTAATTTTATCAGTTATATTCAATGGACGAAAAATGAGTGTAGTCTCCTTCGATATTTTGCATCTTCACTTCAGATTGAATATTTCATAATCAAAATCCTTGCCAGACGAGTTTCCCACGGCTCAAATTTCTTATACCCTCTCAATGAATCAATCTTAAAACTATCCTAGGATCTTTCATATATAGAAAAGAAAACTTTTAATGTTTGTGAATTCTTGGAAAATGATGAGTAGAATATTTTAAAAAATGCCTATGGCATAAGGCCACTCGTTTTCAAATATTTAATTCTCTAAATGGACTTGCTAACACGCACTCGCTTGCCACATCTCCTGATACTAGAGTGAAACTGACAGTAGCCAGTAGTTTTTAAAATTTTCCTTTTTACTATACGTATATATATATATATATATATATATATATATATATATATATATATATACGAGATCATTAAATAAGTTTTTTCGTATTGGCACTTTTATTGATAGTACACACAGGAAACTCTAGTCCCCTTCGAAGTAATCCCCTCCGGCTACAATGCACTTGTTGTACCGTTACAACAACTTCTGGATGGCCCCATGGAAGTCCTCTTGTGTGAGCGTGTCAATGACCTTCGTCACAGTTCATATCCTCAATTGTCTCATAACGACAGCCTCTGAGCTTAGGGAATAATCAAAAGTCACAGGGAGCAAGGTCTGGACTATAGGGAGGATGAGGAACTGTCTTGATGCTCATCTTGGTCAAATAGTCTGTGACAAGGATTGAGTTGTGGACTGGTGCATTGTCCTGGTGGAAATGCCACTGACCCGATTTGAAGAGTGCTGGCCTCTTCCGAAGGAATCTCTTCCTTAACTCCCTTAAAACCTCAACATAGTAACCCTAAACCTAACCCTTTGGCCTCTGGTGCATTAACTTCCTTACTCCTCCCACACCTCTCATCATCTCTCACAGACTCCCTGCCTTCCTTGAATCACTTATTCCCCTCAAAACTGATGCTCGATTCATGTAAGATGGTCTGAAAGCAGTCTGAAGCATTCCATACGTTTCTGTGGCATTCTTTTCAAGTTTGAATAAGAATTTTATTGCATATCGTTCTTCTAAAGTGTCCTCACGTCCAGATTGCATTTTTGAAATTCATCAGCTGTGACAATCAGGCTTTAGTAGGGTGTATTCCAGTTGTTGCTGTAGCTGTTCATTTGAACCTGAAATCATAAAAATTGGTCAGTCATCTCATAAGATGTATAGCAATAGCATACTGAATTTTCAAGGGTCTCCAATAATTTTAAATGCCTGTACAAAAAAGTCTGGAAACTTATTGAATGTACCACGTATATATATATATATATATATATATATATATATATATATATATATATATATATATATATATATCAACCCCTTCGCATGAGTAAGATGTGACAGAAAGTCAGTTTTTTAAGCAGAGCTCAACAGTTTTGAATTCAGAGTTTTCCTTCTCCCAGACCGGCTGCCATAACAAGATTAAGGAATTCAATATACCCTACTATTTACTCATAATTGAAAGGAGTATTATAGAAGAGTACTATTGCTTTGTTAAATGAATATGAATCTGTCCTCAAACACCCAAACATTCTAAAATCTTCGTACTGGATCTTCCGCCGTTAATGTCAAACAGAAGAGCAAGCCGATTCCAAATTTCTGGAAGAGTGTATTGCATCATGACACTGCCTTACCCACTGACAGTGCTCATTTATCTACGCAGTTAACAAAACCCGAAACAAATAAAATGCATGCGCGAAATTAATAATTCAAAACTGCCACAATTTATTCATCGCACCATAAATATTCACTCCAATCTTCTTATAATCCACTTGGATTTTTTTATCAAATATATCTATATTACCGTATATACATGTTCATTTATGACAGTGAGACATTTTTATTGGCCTGTTCATTCAGTTCAATTGGGCTAAACATGCAGGAATTTCTAACCCCATTGAATTGTACCAAGCACCAGTGCTTCTACAGATATTACCAAAAATTTTGCATGTCTAGCCCCATTGAACTGAGTGAATGTATATATATATATATATATATATATATATATATATATATATATATATATAAATTCCTATTCTCTATTTTGTATATATATATATATATATGTGTGTGTGTGTGAAATAGAGAATAGAAATTAATCCGATGGCATGGAAATATAGAAATATGAAATATGTATTCAGGGGATTAGTTTATTAATAATTGAATATTTTACCAATGTTAAACGTTTCTTTTTCTTTTCTTTTTTTTTTTTTTGCTTTGGTTTGTTGGAGTTTTTTTTAAATTAAACTATCATCAGTGCAATTTCTATATATGATGCTGTGTCTTCAGAATTATATTCTAATTTAAAATTGTAACAATTCTTAACATTCTATTGTTATTAGAGAAAAAAATCTAAAAATTTATATAAGAGGTTCTAAAAATTCTTAAAATCTTTACGTAATCTTTAAAATTAAATTTCGAACCGTTATTATGTCACATACATTTTAAACAAAAGGTTACTAATATATATATATATATATATATATATATATATATATATATATATATATATATCAACTCCAACCTTTGCATGATCTGTTTTCATGAATTTACGATTGGAGTTTGTAGATTCCAAAACATATGCACACACATTTAGAAATCAGATTTTTCACTTCTCCTACACCAGTTATTCAACAAAGGCTAAAGAGTCCAATCTGGCTACACTTTTCTGGCAGAGGAAAGAGTTGGATTCATATCTTTCCAATTGAAATTTCAACTTGGATTGCTGGGTCCATTTTCTTCGACGATAACCTTCACTTTCCAAGGATGTTGTTAGTCATTAAAATAAAATTAATCCAAAAATTTAAAAAAGTATTTTAAAAAATCAAGTTTGGAAGTTGATGTAGTTAGTTTTTATTCAAATACGTACAATTGGCACATGGTGGCATAGGAATTGTAGGTTATATAAAAGAAAAAATAAATACATTGCAGGTAAAAAAAACAATTTGTCTGATGTTGCATACATTCATAGCAGTAATGTGAAGAAAATATTTTAGGAAAAAGATATTCAGGAATTTTCATTATACAAGTTGGGTTGTTTCACCAAGTGAAATAAGGAATGAACATATTTACAAGTATAATTTTTTTTAAATATACAAATAATTAGATAAAATCTTAAATCCATAAAAAATACGCTGCAGTGGACAAAAAATTGAACTTGTTAGTCTTTGAGACACAATTATACTGAACAGTCAAAACATTTTCTATTCTTATTATTCGTTATTTTAAATATGCATGAATATGCGTGAGTGCGACAGGGTTCTTCATAAAGGACGAAATCCTCAAGAAAAAGGGGAAGAATTAACGCTTACATAAATTTTACGCTTTATATGGTAACATTTTACTTTTAGTTTTATGCTATATATGATAAGAGTATACTTTTAGTCTTATGCTATATATGGTAACAATGTACTTAGAGACAACAGTATATAGCAGCTGAAATTATTATGTGACTCAAGCATTCATTCATTCCTTTATTTTGTCTCTGCTATATCGTTTTTCAGGAACGAAAGTAATTACCATTAAAATCTTATGTGATATAAAGTTGATGTGAAATTCCCAGTTTACGCTTCCCAACAAGACGATGATATTGCGTATCGATTGATAAATTCCATGAAACTGAGATTGTAGCCATCTTCATATCTCTGAGCATTTAACTCGCTCACAAGAAAAAAATCTTTGACAGCTAGCTCCGCTGATTATCTTTCACTTCGGTTTTCAGGATTACAACTAAGTTTAAATATAAGTTGTCAATAAGAGGGTTGCATCCTTTGTTAAACACTATATATATATATATATATATATATATATATATATATATGTGTGTGTGTGTGTGTGTGTGTGTGTGTGTGTGTGTGTGTGTGTGTGTGTGTGTAGATATATATTAGCAGGTTTATAATTATAAGAATTATATCAATCGATATTTACAAATAAGTGAGATCAAGTTGTGAAAATAATTCCCAGAAATTTGTATTAATCCTTGGCGGTAGTAAACAGATCAGACCAGGAAACCTATTTACTTCCCATGAAAATATTTAAGAGAGTTGATAAGTCCATAAATATTAATACATAATAATGAATACTAGCAAATATTACATATCTAAACAGGTTTATTTATATATATATATATATATATAGAGAGAGAGAGAGAGAGACGGAGATGACTCTTCCTTTAGTGATTAGATCTAAAGACCTAATCTTTATTGCAATTATATTTGCAACACAACGCTATTTTGTTAGAACTCTTTAACAAGTCGTTTGAGTTCTTTCTATTTTTCGAATATATTAGGTTGGAACAAAATAAAAGACTGTTTTTCATTGCATTTCTTTTTTTTTTTCTTTCTTTTTTCTATTTATATGTAAATCAATGTGTTTTTCTGCATCTTCTCTTTCATGTGTTGTTTAAATTTTTGCATTGCTTTAGTGGCTAAAAACAATTATTTGTTCAATGCTTTCGAAATTCTCTTATTTTTATCTATAGGGAAAATGACGAATAAAATTAATCCTGGTCATGAGAAAAGCAACAACCGATTCGCTCTTGTCCAGTCGTCTGCGACTGCACCTATGTAGAGGGGGTAAGACCACCCGCCCAACGAGTGTCCTGGATATGACACTAAACAATCTGATGGTACTATTTACCAACCCCTCCGCTCGGGCAGGATATGACACAAGGTCAATTTTTAAGCGGAGTTTAACAGGTTTGAATTCAGAGTTTTCCTTCTCCTAGACTAGTTGCCTCACCAAGGCTGAAGAACCTAGTCCGTCCTACTATTTATCCATAGCTGGAGGGAGAATAAGGGGGTTCATACCTTTCCCAAGGGTATTTACCCGAAAGTGAACGTAATAGCGCGATTGGAGTACGAACTCGCGTACTACGATTCCGCAGTTCATCGCTTTAACCATTACACCACGAGGACACCCCCTAAACAATCTGATGGTGAGGTTCCAGTGATGCTGGGGCTTTAGAGAATGCGGAGCACCCTTTCATTGTCATTGCTCCCGGGTCCACCCCGGTCCGTAGTGGTAGCGCCTGGTAGGGCCCTATCTATGGGTTAAATAGAACTAAACTGCATATTTATGCTAAACTGAATTGACTCAAGTAGAACTGTTTGAATAAACTGAATAGCTTGAAATAGAAATGTTTTTGACAATTAAACTGTGTACTCATGTTAACTGAATTGTTTGAAATAGAACTGATAATTTGTATAAAAATGTATTTGGCAATAAATAACCTACAAAGGCTGATATGCCATTAAACCGAAACAACTAATCAATCAACTGAATCGCTGGTATTGTCCAATACTTATGAATTTATGGCTTAAGAATTTACTGCAATAAAGGACTAAACAGACTAATATGATAAAACAATGGCTTTTTTTTTTGTTTCTTTCTATTTCTTTTTTTTCTTTTTGCTTCCCTTAGTCTACTAAGTCTTTTCGTTTTGACTTTACTTATCTTCTTTTTTTTTCTTTCTTACACATCCCCAAATGATGACCAACGAAATGGTTGAAATCGGTTGGACGATTACTTTCTTTCCCAACTTGACCCAGACATAAGAAGACTAGTGAACGTCTTCACTTGAAAATTTTAAAAAAGAAACCATCCACAGTATTCAATCAAACCTGTTTAGATAATGATTTGCTGCCTTTGTATACATGTGTGTGCGCGTGTGCGTGCGCATTTTTGTGGGTTTAGAATTGTGGAATAAAGGAGAATACAAAATGACTTACATAGTATTGATTTTCACAGATACTCCAAAGAAGACGTCAAACTATTCAAATCTATTATCCAGTTTATCGTTTTGTATTGTGACAACTCTCCAAGTGAAAAGTTACTCTATGGGCAATGAATTGCAAGTTCTTGTCGTCCAATTCCGAGAGGAAATCATTTAATTCTCAAAAAATTTAGGTTCATCAGGAAAAAAAAGAAAAACGTTAACGTTAATAACGAACTGGCATATTCTTATGAAAATATTGGTCTCTCTATATGAGTGATTATTTAAAAGAATGGTTATGTTGGTGTTGCATGATCAGGGTTATAGGCACTCAGTGAGGATCAATTCATCATTTATAAATTAGGCACATACGTATCAATATAATATATATATATATATATATTCATTTTTTTCGGTTACACCTTTTTTAAGTGCAATTTTTTTTTTTTTTTCAAAGATTCTATGTCTTGTTAAATTTTGAGCAATCCATATTAAAATAGTCCTTTACATGCCAGAAACATAAATGGAAATGCACAGTTTATTCTGGTCCCTGCAGACGACTTTCCACAATTCTAACACATCTATATATTATAAAAATTCCCATTCTCTATCTATCTATCTATCTATCTATCTCTTTCACTCTCTCTCTCTCTCTCTCTCTCTCTCTCTCTATTTATATATATATATATAGAGAGAGAGAGAATGAGAGAGAGAGAGAGAGAGTGTGTGAGTGTGTGCGTTTGTGTGTGTCCGTCCGTAACCAAGCGCAAATGATTCATCATAGAGCATAGTGTATTTATTCTTAGGGGATAATGTCCTTTCCAATACAATTTTTAACTGAATGATAATGTTGTGAGATTCGTATGTGAGGAACATTATTTTTTGATACTCGAAATTTTCAATATAATGAAGATAACGATGAAATGCTAAAAAGAATCTTTCACTCCTTCCTAATTAGAATAATTGATATCATCACGTACCGTTATCATAACGGGAGCTGAACGGGACTCTTTAGTCTTTTTTAACGGAGAACGGTTGCATGTCTCGTTTAATTTTTGGTGTCCAAATTAAAACATTTATTATGTGCTGACAAAGAGTTGATTTGATGCTGGTCGCACTAATAGTCTTCACTTAATTCTAATATGACTGCCTACTATTCTCTAACAAAAAAATTAGAATCATCTGAACTAAGAGAAAGCTTTTTGAAGATTACGGAAACTCAAGAAAACACGAATTAAAAAGACAGAGATATATTCTAATGACACACGCACACGCGCACACACACACACACACATACACGTACATGGACACGTATATTTGTTTGTATGTGTCTATGTGTGTTGTTATTATTGTTATATGCGTATATATATTTCTGTGTGATCAGAAGGATTTCTCATTTAAGTATTATAACTGTAGAATTAGGAACGAATAGACATGCGTGTACGAAAATCCTGACCTGCATAGAAATCATAGCGTTAACATACACTGAAGGAAGAAAACCTGAGAGCTAATTAAAAGACGTTTGCATATTGGTTTTAATTCAGTCGTCTGCAACGTTTTATGTGAACATGCCACTAATAAAATACCCTTTCATTCAAATTGAAAGTGTCAATTCATTAATACAAAGTGTAAATTCATTAATACTCACATGGATGAAAAAATCTCCTTGCTAGTAACTAAGTTAATCAGAGGAACAGAGTGCGAACCTACATAAGTTGTTCTCAAGAGATAAAATGAATCGCAACTCTGGATTTACTTCTATATATTTCTGTGTTATATCTGTATTTTATACATGAATGTGAGAATATGCTCTCAACTTGCTAATTCTCACGCTCACAAGATCATTTGATAATATAGTTTTTTTTGTGTATGTGTGTGTTTTTGTTGTTTTTAAATATTTTTTGTTAGTAAATCCCACTCTCCTTTACTGATTGTGAACTGTGGTAACATGCGTCGCTGAATAAACAATAGCATTTCTATTAAATTTTCTATGGAGGGCATGCATCTATTTAAACATCTATACATGTACATATGTACATATATTAGCTCTCACACACGTGCGCACACACGCACAAATAAATACACCCATACACTTGTGACATATCTAGGGAAAATGTGCAAAAACCCTACGTGGAAATCCATCCGGTCAAAATAGGAGTATAGACGGTATACGTGATAAAACGCGAGAGGAAACCGTCTCGGACTCACTCCAGAGTCTAGAACCAGACAGTAAAAGAACACCAACAAATTAAATAGCCAAGAGCCCACAATGAATTGCTACAGTAAAAAAAAGATGGGTTCTGGCTGGAGAATAAGGAAGTAGTGAAACACCACTATACTAAAAAATCACTGATTGAACAAGGTCTACTAGCTCAGGCAGATATTGAAATGTATGAAGAGATGGTTTCCAGATCTGCTCATAATTCTCTACCAGTTCACAAATATGAAAAGTGCCGAGTAGTATCGGAAACAGGCGAAGGACTAGATTAGGAAGGGAACTGCCTTTCTCATAAACTCAGAGGGCTTTATAAAACAACATGGTAGGGTAGAAGCGCAGTGACCAGCTTACTTACTCCAAAGCTGAACTTGACCGCCACCTTCTTAATAAGTATAATCAGGCAACTGACTACCACTTGAGGAATTCGTATATTGATACCTGTGTCGAAAAAGTAAAGATCTAGACAGTAGCTAGGACTAGATGGGAATTATTCAGGGAGAACAAAGCTTGGTATATCTATGGTCAGTACCTCATAAAACTGATGTAAGATGCACTGAACTGGTACCATATGCCGAGAAAATTTAGGGAAGACATCTAAGCAGCTTTATTCTGCGTGTTTCCTCTGAGTATTCAATATCAGAGTGGCGTAAGAAAGAAATACAGTATTCTTTTCACATTTACGTTGTATATACTGATTAAGTTCAGTCCAGAGAGCCGCTCAGCAAAACCTACGCCAAGCAGCTGCTCATTAAGGGTATTTATTGATAACATATTAAAATATCTGTCCCTCTGAACCGTTGGATTCTGAAGGGCCTTTAGGAGTTCCTACTCTGAGCCCTCATGATTTTGAGAAAGGAAATCTCAACAATGAATTCCACTTTGCAGTAGATAGATACCCTCCATCTCCATGACACCAATGAAGAGTTTCGGAAAAGTATTTACAGCTGCAGCGGACAATCTGGTCCAGCTGTTATATATTGACCCTCGACCGAGCCGTTAGTCAAGAGATGCACCGGTGTAAATAAGCGGAAGAACAGCGGAAGCAGGTGGACGTTCAAAAATAATATAACCAGGCGCCCGGGCGGTTCGAGTCAGTTGGAGACAGAATGCCGAAGTGAGAACCAGCTGCAAATTGAGAGCTTTGGGCCCTTAGTGACCCCCGGTTGAGCAACCCAAGCCACGATGCTAAAGAAGCGCTGCTATGGTCGAGAGAAGAACTTAGGTCAATATTGCAGTCCGTCCTTGTCTCCACTCATTTCTCACACGCAACAAACATCACCTTTTCGAAAATAAAGTGTGAGAGATTTATATTTTTATAAAGAAGTGTATTCGTTCGTTATTGAAATCGTCATTATCAGTTGATTATGTTCCCGTGTATATTTGTATACGCGTAGTATAATATACAACACAGCTTGATAATTTTAAAGACTAATATGTTTTCCGCCCACATATCATCTGGATGGCTAGTTTATCATATCTTGATCATAACATATCAAAAGTATAAAGAGTTGATTCCAATAGATGTGGCTGAGACCACCTTGGATCTTGAGTAACAGACATCAAGAAAATGATCATCAGGAGCCCCAAGGAAAAATACGTGATAACTCTCATTAGGCAAGTGCTTGTATACCTAGGCTTCTATGACCCCTTCTATGACTGGTATTGATAGCAGGACAGAGTCTAAGTAGTGTACAAAAGCTGGTGGACATAGAGTATGGGGAAATTCTAGTGTAAGAAAAGAACGTGAGCTGGCTAATGAAATGTGAATGTCTATCGAGGAGGAGCAAATAAGCAGGAAGCAAAAATGTAAGCAAAATCTAAAATCCCTGAGAGAGGCACGACTGCTGATGCCATGACAATGTCCTGACGATAACAGCAAATAGCATCTACTATATACTTCATCCAGTGAATAAACTCCTGAAACCACCTCCTAGAATCTACAAACAATGACAAAAGATTTAGAAACTTAGATTCTTAGAAGTTGACTCGGAGAAGCAACTGAAGTTCCCAGAAACTATTGTTATAGCAATTATAAGGTCAGTTTTATGTTGCTATTGGAATTCTCCAAGCAAATGGTTCTCTTAGAATCCACCTTTTCCTGGGAAGTACGATACTGAGGAGGCTAACGAGATACAGAGGGCAAAATATGCCGAGCTTGTGGAGGCAACGAATAAGATGCGAGTCTATTAATGTAAGATACAATGTTTTGCCAAACATTTGAGCACCACAATAGTCTTACCGAAAGATCATCAAGTTACCAAGCGACTCACAAGTTTTTTTATTGTGGCATTGAATTAGAACAAAAGAGCCATGGGTAAGGTAGCACTTACTGGACACAAACATGAGCTTGGTAGACCCCTGCCTAAACTGCCTGAATAAAGATGTCTGATTGTTGAAAGGCGCGATACACCAAATGACTTACAAAAAACTAAAAAAACATCAGTCACTTTGTACATGCTAATGCATGTACAAAGCGTATCAGAACATTTGTACTTCTTTCATTATGGATGCCTCTAAAGGTTAATAAAAAATTGAATAGTTAGCTCTTAATGTATGATGTAAATCTGTGTGTGTGTTTGTGTGTGTATGTGTGTGTACGGACACATACATATGGGGTGGTGGTGAAAGATTCTTGGCCCAACCAAGAAGGGAATGATCTAGAGATATAAAATGTACACACAATAACACATATTCATCCTGCTGTTCAACACACTTTGTTTCTGAAGATTATTTTAACCTTGCAAAATTTTTATCAAAATCATTTATTATGAAAGGAATATTTGTAAAAGTTAATGATAATTGACAATGAACTCTCTTTGAATATTTGAAAGCTGAATAAGAAATTCATTGATATTCAAATGAATATTCTAATAAAGTACACTCCTTCTGCCTCATGATAGTTGTCACGTTTGTGATATGAAACGAAACAACCATTATTAGACAGAGGTAGTATTTCTTATCAACTTTCAAATCATATTTAATTCTAAGTAGTGTGTTTGATCTTCATTAGGTGCTCCACATTTTTGGCTTTGGGCAAAATATAAGTCACAATTGGTTTTTATGGGCTCCGCGCAAAGTGTAATGGTTATTAAGCTAAGATCGCGGACTAATTAATGTTAGTGACTTTGATTATGCTAAGCCTAAAAATCGAGAACTCTCAAACTATGCACGAGTTCAAAAAGAAAAGAATCCTTTTTTTATTTTATTTTAATTGCAGTATCTTTCTCATGGTAGTGATCCCTCCTATATTTTTACAATTGCAAACCCACTAAAATATTTTTCTATAAAAAAAATGTCAGTATATATATATATATATACTGACACGTATATATATATATATATATATATACTGACACGTATATATATATATATATATATATATATATATATATATATATATATATATATAAATATATATATACGGCTGGTTTTGTTCATAACAATCTTTGTCAATTACACCTACCTGTTAAGAACAATAATTGTTACTTTAAAGATAAATTCAGGTTAGAAAAATGAAATCTATCAATTATATTTTTATGGTTCTATGGGAAAAAAATTCACGGGATTCTTTGGAGAAATGTATTCTTTAAGCGAAGAATGCTTATTAGATTTAAACATTTTGGGGTTTTGTACTTAGCAGTAAACCTATGTATTTTTAAGGCCTCCAGCTGTGAGAATTCCCAATAAACTAAATTTGTGATTGAATTTAAGAATTATCATTGTAAACAACAATTTGTTTACTTATTTTAAAGTCTAGAAACTTAAATGGTGAACGATTAGTTACATCACATGGTTTCCGTTGTTTAGTATTTATTGTTAGAGAACCTCTCTCGATAAGAAATAGTTACTGCATTAAAATCATCCTCTCTGTATAAAATGTAAACCTAACAAATATGTTGTTTTTATATCAGACTGATTGTTAACAGAATGCAAAGATACATATATATATATATATATATATATATATATATATATATATATATATATATATATATATATATATAACTTTTGCTTGCCATTTCAACTTACAAAAATGTAAACATACTTCCAAACTTGGAGGGAAGCAGTCTACGTGAAGGACAACACTGAATTCAAAACAAAGAATAGGTCCCTCGGGCATTCCGATATTGTATTCAAATCTGTTCTGGCAACTCCTGCAATGAGACTGATGGCGAGTTACATCTGCTCAAACCTTCCCTTGGACAGTAAAGAGAACATGAAAAAGTAGTCATTATAATTTGCGTGTTTTCTTAGGTGTGAGCACAAAAGAGTCCCCGACACCCTCCACACACATGGGTGGGGGTGAAAATATGAAAACCAAGATATTCAGGGGATGTATATATTTATGTATGAGCAATATTATTATAACAAAATTCTTTCCGCTCAATTATCGGAATTAGCGTTCTCTTTCAAAATGTATCACATCATTCAATAAGCCTCTAACTAATAAAACAATAAATTTTAGGCAAAATTCGACTTTATTCATCAACATAGTCTCCTTCTAGGATGATACACTGATTCCAACGCTACTCTAACAATTCGATGCCTTGTTTGTAGAACGATTTGTCTTTGGCCTCAAAATACACCTCAGTTTCCGATATTACTTCTTCACTGGAGCCAAAACTTTTTCCCTAGAGCATTCTTTTGTGGTCTGCAAACAGCTAGTAGTTGCTGGGGCCAGATCTGGAGGATGGGGGGTGCGGAAACAATTTAAAGTGTAATTCATATAATTTTTTATCGTTGCAATCGACTTGTGACACGGTGAATTGTCTTCGTGAAAGAGCCTTTTTTTCTTCTTCATATGTGGCCGTTTTTTTATGATTTCTTCCTTCAAACGCACCCATAATGCTATATAATATTCGCTATTGATGGTTCTTCCTTTCTGGAGGTAATCAATGAACAAAATACCTCCCGCATTCAGAGGCCAAAATGTTGTCTGCTGATGTTTGCGTCTTTAGTCGCTTTGGACGGCTTTCACCTGTTGCTGTCCACTCAAATGACGGCCGATTAAACTCCAGAGAGAAGTGGTGGATCCAAGTTTTATCCATTGCCATATATTTACGTAAAAACTCCTTTTTGTTGCGTTGAAACAGTTGAAAACAACGCTCTGAATCGTCAACGCTGTTTTTGATCGACTGTGAGCAAACTCGGCACCCACTTGTCAACATTCATTATTATTATTATTTTTGGGTTTGCACTTTGTTTGTTTCAGACTTTGTCTACGTTGGGTAGTTTTGGTACTGTCTGCGGTAAGCAGGAATTAGGAAACGGGATGCTGTACTGGTTGTCATTAACGTCGGAAGCATCAATATGAAGATCTGCTGTGAATTTGAAAAGAGTTGGAAAAGTCCAATGGTGATTACGAAGTTACAACAGATCGGGAACTCCACTTTTATTGTTTTTATAAGAAAAGAACTGAATTTCTTGGTGATAACAATTTTAGCAAGTCAATCGGGTCGATAACCAGGGACATGGAAGTGTTTGGAGTAGTGCATGAAGACATTCCGTATTTTTCGTACAAGCCAAGAAGGACAAGAGGAAAGACTATGCTACAAAGTTTTTGAATAAATCCAGACTCTCCAACCAAACATGTTTGGTTTTTCTCAGACGAGAAAATTTCTATCGGCTTCAGATGGGGTATTCACGCAACTATTCGCTTGCTTGTCGCCACAAGATCTACAGATAGTGATAGAAGTCAAACACCCAGTCTACATTATAGTGTTAGCTATGGTGACATTATGCCTTTATTCATCTTCTTATATGATTGATTGTTTGTTTGGGTTTTATAGCATATCAACCTTTGTAGGTTATTTAATGCCAACAAAGCAATGGTCAGTTGAAGCAATAAATTTAATCGATAATATTTCAATAAATTTTAATGTAATTTTGGTAAATATATTTGATAAAGTGAGATGTCATGTCAATGTTATTTTCATTTTTGCGTAATTTAGACAATTAACCCATTGCATCCTGTTTTTGAGAAAAATGGCGATATATCGGATGATATATATATATATATATATATATATGTGTGTGTGTGTGTGTGTGTGTGTGTGTGAAAATAAAAGAAAGATATTCAGAATGGTCGTTTAAAGCTTCTGTTACATGGGGTATTACTTCCAGGATTTGTTAAAACAGCATAAAAATTTCCACGCCCTTGAAAATTCCGAATCCGAATCCAATGCATCAAAATAACTTTGTCTAAGCGTAATGAAATAATAAGATGATCCCACATGTACTTGAATTAGCAAAAATAGGATACCTGAACTTTAACTAAGTTAAAACTCAAGAAAAAAGGAGGGACTTTTTCTCCGAAGGATAGCTCACATCATCAAAACTCTTTAAGCGTAGCATCAGAGATGTGCAACTCTGTGACATTTAAAACTAAATCAAACCAGAGACGTCAAACTCCACGATATTCAAACATGCTGCCTAATCACTCACATATCTTGCTACGGCTTATCATCGGATAATAGTCCCTGAGGGAGGAAAGTATTATACGAGCCACATAAGCGTATAACAATGGAAATCATGAATGCAGCATGGTGGATGAATCCAAAGGCGAGTCAGTAGAACGCTTCACTAGATAGTCAGCGGAAGAAACTCATATATCAACGGTTAGAATCAAATAGTTCAGTCATGAAACTAATGCTACTCATCTATAAGAGTGGCGTCTTTTGATGAGAAAAAACAGCCATCGAAAGATAAACATCACTACATATAGAGACATATATATGCATACATATATATACTAACACACACACACACAAACACATACACAAACACACACACACGCACAAACATACACACACACATATATATATATCTTGAGAGATCATAACCATCTTTACCACTAGAATTTACGACTCAAACATCCTGATTAATATCTAAATGACTCTTGAGCCAAACACTCTAAAGCCAAGTACTTCAAAACTTATGCATTAAAGTGATATAATTCTCTCGCTAAAACTTGCTAGTTATCTGCATTGTACAAATACATAACATATATAGCAGTATAGCAATTTATTTCTTTGTCTACAATCGTTTATATCTTTATCATTGCTCATTCAGTTTTCACATTAGTGGTGATTTCATACAGTTTGAGTAACAAGATGTCTACTAAATACTTCAGTAAGTATTCTTACTCATTTAATACCCAGTCACTCTAAACAAGGCTAAAAGTAAGGGGTTTCTAAATCACAAATGAAGAGTACGGAAAACAAAGCCTAATTTCTAAAATCTATTAAGTCTAATGATTACAGTAAAAATCTTTATTAATTCGTGACTTTAAAAGTCCAAAGTTGTAGCTGATGTGTGAGCATTCGTATACAGTTTGATCTACTGTACAGATAATCTGTGGAAATGAAACAGGCGTCTAGTGTGGAGAAGATTTGAAAAGAACGGATGCTGCTCTCGAGAGACTACAAAATGAGTTCCTACTGGATACTCTTGAATTAGTGGAACTAGAGAATGCAAATCACCCAAACATCTTTTATAAAAGTAGTTATAGAAGAGAGGCAAACAGGCAATATTCTAGCGATGGGAAAGTGGCTGAAGTGACAAGAAACGATCTTTTCACACAACCGATTTTGCACTCTATCCAATGATGATAAAATGCACTAAGAGGAGCCTACGTAGATATGAGAACAGTATTCCATCCTGGAGTGAATCTGACTTTTGTATAGGTACAACAGAACATCAGGTGTTTTTGTTTTTCTTTGTTTTTTGTTATGTTATTCGGGAGTGGGACTGAACTCTTAGTAATCAATGTGGTGTAGATGTCCCACTTAATTTAAATTATAAAGTGGAGACCTAAGAGTTTATCAAAGTCGATTTCTTTCCTTCGAGTTCTGCCATTAGAAACGAGAGTGGGAGAAATCAAAAGAATTGGAGTTAGAATGGAAAGATGATATCTTAGGAGTTGAAGGACGCAATACAATCTTATACAACTAAATTAATGTCAGTTGATAAAACAAATGCTCAATCAACAATCTGAATTTCTTGCAACCACATGATAAAATAATGCAGTCATCGAGATAGTTTCATTTTTCTTCAAATTTTCAATTGCTAAACTTTTTAGCAAACTCACCAAGAATTATCAAAGCTTGCCGACAATGTATAATTGTCATTTTAATGGCATAATTTTTCACTTCTTTCGTAAAGTCTACAACCCCTACACACTTTTTCTCTCTTTCACTTGTACACTGATATTTTCTGAAATAGGGATATCCACAGACAATTTTTTCTTGTACATAATGTTTACATCTGATTTTTGGCATGAATTAAGTGATTATTATTACTATTATTATTATTGGTGGTGTAGGCAGAAGTAAGTGTTTTTGTAGGCATGTCCTCCAAACGCTTGTCTATATGCATATATAATAAATGCATTCAAGAAGAAGAAGAAGAAGAAGAAGAAGAAGAAGAAGAAGAAGAAGAATTAATGCATTTATATAGAAATATTTTTTATACGACACACGCGAAAATATCTTTAAGAATTACTTTGAGTAAACGTGAGCAATCGACACAGTTGCATCAATGAAGCATATGAGCGATGATGACATTTAATTTCATTATTATAAATAATTAATTTCGCTTTTGCACAATTTTTTGGAGAGTTGAAAAGAATTCCTTAGAGCTATTCGTGAATTGTGTATGTCTGCGCATGTCCGTATGTGCTGATGCACATTCAATGTGTCCTAATATTCTCTGATTCATTCCAAATGCTGTTGCCTCATTAAGGTAAAAAAATTTTAAATAAACATTGTCTCATAATACTAATTGATAAGCCCTGCACAACTACATTTTTAAACATTCATATTAGCATATCACACACAGAGCGACACACTTGTATATATATATATATATATATATATATATATATACGTGATACATTCAATAAGTTTCCAGACTTTTTTGTACGGGCATTTAAAATTGCCGTAGACTCTTGAAAATTCAGTATGCTATTGCTATACATCTTATGAGATGACTGACCAATTTTTATGATTTCAGGTTCAAATGAACAGCTACAGCAGCAATTGGAATACACCCTACTAAAGCCTAATTGTCACAGCAGGTAAATTTCAAAAATGCAATCTGGACGTGAGGACACTTTAGAAGAACGATATGCAATAAAATTCTGTTTTAAACTCGAAAAAAATGCCACAGAAACGTATGGAATGCATCAGACTACCTTTCGACCATCTTGTATGAATCGAGCATCAGTTTTTGAGTGGCATAAGTAAGTAGCCGGGAGTCTATGAAGGATGATGAGAAGTGTGGGAGGAGTAAGGAAGTCAATACACCAGAGTTGATTGGCCAAAGGGTTAGGGTTAGGGTTACTATGTTGAGGTTTTAAGGGAGTTCAGGAAGAGATTCCGTCGGAAGAGGTCAGCACTCTTAAAATCGAGTCAGTGGCATTTCCACCAGGACAACGTACCAGTCCACAATTCCATCTTTGTCACAGACTATTGGACCAAGATGGGAATCAAGACAGTTCCTCAGCCTCCCTATAGTCCAGACCTTGCTCCCTGTGACTTTTGGTTATTCCCTAAGCTCAAAGGCTGTCGTTATGAGACAATTGAGGAGATGAAAGAGGCTGTGACGAAGGTTATTGACACGCTGACACAAGAGGACTTCCATTGGGCCTTTCAGAAGTTGTTGGAACGGTAGAACAAGTGCATTGAATTCTATTTTATGTACTTGTCAACGTTAAGAATTCGCAAGAAAAAAGAAAATGTCATAATGATCAAAACGATCGGTAAGAACTTGTGCCATGGACTAATTCAGAGAAACCCGGGTTATCAGATATAAATGATAAAAGTAAATTCGGTAATCAGGCTGGTCAGCTATCGTTATTTGATTATTAAGCGGCAATCATAAATTATTTCAATACTTGTTCACATATACGTTAAAATATGTTGAATATTTACAAATATGTTTTTCGGAGTTGCCCTAATCTTCTACCTTAAAGATTGGCATTTTCTATAAGTTACAATAGCCTTGAGAATAGATGCAAATATCAAAAGATTTTTTAGTGTATGAAGTTTTAACTATTTGAAAGTATTTAATATCCTCCTTATTTTCTCTTCTCAGTCATTAAAACATAGCAAAAATGTTCATGACAATAATTTCTGAGTGGGTTTACGAGGTGAAAACTAATGAGTTCAATGCCTAATAATAAAAAGCTTTATTTTTTAGACATTTCATTCTTTTTAGATATTTGATTCTTTTTCAACGTACAATACTTCTCTATAAACGTCAATGGAAAATTATACAGTGAATATTTCAGATTAAATTCCTGCTGATAATTGTGTTAGGCTATTGATTTATTAATCCACAATCGTAGTAGTTATAAAAACAGCAATCAATTTTTCATTTCCCACTACCCGCCTTGAAGCAACACCGATATTCAGAATTTTGCAATTTTCGTGTAATTTGCATATTTTACTCTCATTTTCGCGTATATACTTGCTGCCTGTTCAACAACTGTAACCTCCAAATAATAAGAGCATGTCAATTTGGATAAGCTAATCTTAAGAAAGAAGGTAGTTCAAAGGAAAACAAATTTTTCATTCTCTGAGAAATTACCCCGTGTCTATTGTCAACAAAAACGAGACTGTATAAAATATAAAAATAAGAAATATCCATACCCTATAATACTTGCAACGATTGCATATGAATTCCATACACTAAATGTAACAGCTATTATGGAAAAGAGGAAGTTGAAAGAAACATTGAAATGTATCTAATTTTGAATAATAATTTAAAACTTTTATGCTTGCTATAAACAATGCTTGGGTTCTTTCGTTTGTATTGCGTCCAATAAAACTTGTAAAAGAATAGATTATAGAAATGACAAAAGACACTTCTGCAGTTAAAACAAGAAAAAAATAATAAAAGGAGAAAGATCTGTGTATTATATAAGTAAATAAGAGTTACAGTATAAACAGACAATTGAATTAGAGAAATAAATAATTTTTATGGTCATGAATATATCTTGAAAAAATTACAGGATGGATTTTTTATTATTTAGAGTTTTATACATTTTTATGTATTTAAAGATCAAAACAATGTATAGAGATCAAAACAATAGGTTTTTTTCTTTGTAGAAATAAAAGCAAAAATACCTGCAAAATTTGCATTTATGTCCATTCTTTGATGACTTAAAATGTCACTTATTCTGAAGTAAATTTTTAAAGAATATTCCATTATTTGACATCATCTTACCCTTATCTCTTTTTCCCTTTTCCGCGCATGCGTTAACATTATTTTGTTTTAATTTTGATTCCCGGTGCCAAATGTAAAACATAAATAATAGCAATTCAAAGGAAAAAAAACTGTTCTGTTTACAGACCAAGAGAATACATTGATTAGAATAGTATTATCTGGTATATTATCCGAGGCATGAACTCATGTATCCTTATAATTTTGACCGATCAGATTCACTGATTTCCTCTTAGAAATATGTTTCCTCTAAACCCTCTCTCTTTGTTATGACATTGTTATGAATATTTTTCTTTTTACGGGAGAAATTTCGCCCATATTCTTAACCTCTCGTTTGCTCTTTTTATTAAACACTTATTATTTATTACGAATCTCAGTAAAAATATCGTCAAGGATTGATTGAATTATCCAAAGTCAATACTTGAAATCGGAATCTAAATGCCCTTTCGTGAATTCCAAAAGGTGTTCATGAAACAAGGTCAGTTCTTGGTAAAAGCTAATGTAAAGATCGGGATACCTAATAAATGGCGTTTATTTGTAAAAAGGCTTGAATCGGTATGGACCAAGGAAAACTTACTTTGAATATTTTGGAAAAATAAACTTTAAGAGAACATTGAGACACTTCATCAACGAATGAATTCAAAATCCATTCAGTTTGGCATCTTTTTGGGGACGGCATTTCAATCTGTTAATAACAAGTTAATAACACATTGGCTTAATTTGGATACAGTATGGAGTTGCGATCCACAATATTAACCAGTCATATTGGTTTTAGTATAATAAGACCTTCATATAAACCTATAAGCCGAGTAAACAATCACAAAGATGATGGCTAAAAACAGGATTAAGATAATTACCGCAACTTTCCACGTTTTTATATCGTCGGTAATCCCCTTGAAATGAAAATTTGAAGCATTTTTCATGCGGATTTCGGAAAGTCGACGCAAATTAAGTTTGGATAGCGTCGTTGCTGAGACGTATGTATTTGAACCACGTCTTGAGCCGAGTTGGCTAGCCAAATTCTGCAAGGGATCATCTGGAGCACTTGCCCCTTGCAAAGAGTGGCGCCGGCCCATCAATTCTGAACCTACGATAGAAGCAGGTGGCCGGGTACCTGAGCTGACTGCCAAACTCATGCGCCGGCGCTGCTCATGGCTTGTCCGAATTACGTTCCGCATTTTATGAGTGACCCGATTAGATTACAGAAAATAACATTAAATGTTGACGTACCAACGCGATCAGAAAGACGCTATTCGTTAGATTTAATATGCCCATAAAAGTATTTACTTGTCAGAAACGTCAACTAGACACTATTAGATAAGATTGTGTTAAAATTAATCAACAAGAAAAACAAACTTACGGAACAATAACTTAGCAAACAGTAGTGATATTGTATATCAGTAATATTATTGATCTGATCAGTCAGTGAATTAAGGTATAATTGAAAAATATGAGTTAGAATTTTTATTATTATAATAATAATAATAATAATAATAATAATAATAATAATAATAATAACAACAACTCCAGTGAAAAACCATCGGCTAACACTGATGTTAAAAACTCTCAAAGAGTAAAACGCTGATGTGAAAAACTTTCGAAGAGTAAATAATTATAAACAAGCTGGAATGTAACTGCGGCCAAGAAATATGCAAATTTTTAAAATTCCAGTATTTCTAAAACTAATAATTATTTGAAATACTTTAAACAAAGAAGAAGAAGAAAAATTACGGATTAAGTAATTGAAAGAAAAAATTTAATTAAAAATGAAATATTTTTATTATTTCATCACGGTGCCACTGAAAATTAACTTAAGATGATTGCCAAAATACCTATTTATACTAGCTAGAGAAAATCCTCGTTTTTTTTTTTCTTTTTTTCATTTCTAATTGATTCATTTTTTTTAATACTATAAAAAGACGTCCGTCTTGTATGTTATTTAAATCTCGACTTAAAAGTCTTTCTGTCTTAAACTTTAAACATTTATTACTATAATCATTGGAAGTAACGGAACTGAATCTTTTACTATAAAATATTCAAAGTTCTAAAATAAAATGAAGCACTTAACTCATACATTACTAAAAATTTTAAAGTGTTTAACAAATAACTATTTTTAACTTCATTTGATATTACGGATACATACTATAAATACAGTACAATCGTACAAATACAGGCATATAAACGTATAGATAATTTCTTTAATTCTGTAAAACTACGTCGATCTTGTATGATATTTAGATCTCCACTTCAATCTCTCTGGTTATATATATATATATATATATATAAGAAAAAAACAAGGCTTAACACGACCAAAGCCAGATACTTGCCCTTGTTGATTTGGGATTATAATAACATATCAACAGTTTTCCTGGTAAGTTAAATCCAATAAATGAATACATGCTAATCCGCTACAGTAATAGCCAGTGTTCATGCATACAGGAAACGAGGCTCGTAGCAATAAAATTGATTTCTTTAAGTCCTTTTGTGTTATTTTCAGAAGAAACCATTCATCAAAATAATTTTTCCCAGGGTTTTGCTTTTTCTGAATAAATCAGTGCTGTGTAGTCTACTTGTATTTGTTTAAACAAGCAAGAATTGTTCCCTGTGAATTAATTAAAGAACGAGGAAAGTCGTTGAAGAAAGAAAGAAAGAAAGAAAGAAAGAAAGAAAGAAAGAAAGAAAAAAAAAAACAAACAAACAAACAAACAAAATTTAGTGAGTGATATGAATGTGTCAAAAGTTGTTTTTTTTAAATAAAAAGTAAGACAATCACGAGAAATAGAAAAAAGGAAATAGGACGTGTACTGAATGACAGACACGTAGAGTGGTCGACTGACAACAGCATTGAAGCTTGACATCGAGTAATCGCAGATATGAAGTTCTTTCTTATCAAAAATTAGATTGAATAAACGCAGCTGATTTTGCTTTGCTCTTTATGAAATTTAATAGGGCCACAGTAGATTTTTTTTATTTTACCGACCTCTAAATTGTTCAGTGATTTATCTCTTCTTTTTTTTTCTGTGTCCACCATCTGTTTTCGTTTCTTATAAGATAATACATTGCTGTTCAAGTTGTTGAAATAGTTTCACATCTATTTGCAGTGGTGAAAGCACTTTTCAATGCTCAATTTTATTGTAGGTTAACTAAAAAAAATGAATAGCCAGTTGTCACTTTTTTAAAAAGTTTTTTTTCCTTTCTCCTCTTTTATTTATTTATTCATTTTTTATTACTTGGTGTCAATATATATATATATATATATATATATATATATATATATATATATATATATGATAATGATAATGATAATAAATAAATATATATTATATATATTTAATCCATGTAAAATATTGTTCTGCAACCTAAGGTTTCTTGAAGATTATAACCACATGGTGATTTACTGATGACCAACACTCTCATATATATATATATATATATATATATATATATATATATATATATATATATATATATATATATATTAGTAGATATTTCCCGGTACAGTTGCATATAAAGATATGTACCTGTGTAAGCGTAGTAAACACAAGCCAGCTGATAAGCAACTTCCTGAAGTGTACAAATCGTATACCTATATATACGCGAACTCTGTTCCTTTGTGGAAACAGATGAACACAATCAAGTAGAACCCTTTTAAATTCACCGTAGTATTTTCTTTCAAAGGAAACATTGATGGATGAAATAAAATAAAAAATTTGCTTTCTGCGGCTAGTCTGCTTAAAATTGCGTTGGTAGCTTTCTTTCACAGTCCGTATTGGATGCGTACACGGATCCGTACAGGTGTTTTTGTGTACAATGATTGAAGACTAATTTTCCTCTTCATAATCCGAATTATGCTTTCGTATAGATCAGAAAATCTTATAGTTTTGTTTAGTTTTTCAAACTCAAATTCCATTTTAGCAAATATAAACAAGACTGATTTGTATAGTATTTTCATTAACAGTTACTGTTCCCGCCACTACTACAGCAGTTTATATTCCCTCTTTCTCTCACAGCAGGGAATAAGGTTGCGTTGTAAGGCCGTACATGAAAGCCCGCATACGTACACACGGACACAAATGATTAGAAAGAAGTCATAATCTCTCAATGTCCGTTGATATGAGTAAACAAATTATTGGAATCCTTAAAAAGAGGTATTCTCTCTTGTTTAAATTCACGAAAACAGTGTGACAACTAGATTCACAAAATGCAGTCTGCTATTTCAAGTAACTGAACAAGCTGCTCGATTGCCGATAAATGTTTTTTCTATCAGTTTAGGTTGGCAGTAATATATCAACTACTGTCCTGTTTTATTTTTTGCTTTTTTAGGGTGATGTCTTTTTGGTGGTGTGTCTGTTTGTTTTTCTTTTTTCCTTTTTTTGTTGTTTTTTGTTGTTTTTTTTATTTTTACTTTTTTATTCTTTAGAGAAAAATGATTTATAATAAAAGACTGAAAAATCTTTCTGGTTATCTTTTCTTTGAAACCTCAGTTATTTCAGGCTTTCTTTTCATTTCAAAGCTGTAGATTCTGTATTCCATTTCAACGTTGTTTAAACAACGTTGAAATGGAATACAGAATCTACAGAAAAGACACAATGGAAAACAGAATCTACAGAAAAGACACAATTCATGCCTCGAATTTTTTGTTAGAAGTTTAAACTTCTAACAAAAAATTCGAGGCATGAATTGTGTCTTTTCTTTTTATCCGTATAATATTTTCGTATTTCAAAATAAAAATTTCTCTTTACTCAAAGTTTTATAAATTTTTATTTCTGAATTATGTATTTAAATAAAACCATGATCAGATTGTTCTGATCGGACGGTATTGGCGACTCATATCAAATCCTTTTTAAGTGTGTGAATTCAGAATACTCATACACTTTGTCTATATTGATTGAATGTTAAGAGGAAAACACTTCTTGAGAGGTTAGTCTTTTCGATTTTATCGAATAAAGTTTCAAGGAGTTACACACTTTCATATGTGTTTACAGACAGTTTTATTTGTGGAGCATACAAACAAGTCATGGAAATGAAGCAACCTGTTGAGAGTTGAGAAATAGGCTCGTGGGAAATGAATAAAAAATGAATAAAAACAAATTGAAAGATAAAAAAAGAATTCAGAAAATGAGTTGGGATTAAAATAAGGAAATTTATTAATATCTGAAGATAAAAAGTATATTCACTTTTTCTGTATGCGTGAATGCAAGTGCATGTAATAGTATGTACATCTAGTTACTCATGTGTTGTATTTTCTTATTTTTTAATGCATACTTATGCATAAGATCCAAAAAATGAATATAAATTTTCGATTAAGAAAAATCTACAGAAAATGTTTGAGTTTATTGAAAATGATTAAGTTTATTGAATCCTTATCAGAAAAAAGTTTCTGATAGAGATCAATTAGATAACGGGAGGAAAAAAATGCTTAAAATCCCATTTTTCAGTTTTCGCTTTCCATATTTTCTTTAAGGGACTAAATGCTTTTGGAAATCTTTTTTCGGTTCAATAATTCAAAGATTTAATATTCTTCAAAATGTTACGTAATTTTAGAGATTCAATTTAATAAGAATAGAAGAACTTCATGCGTAATAAAAAAAAGAAGAAGAATGCTAACTCTTGCAAGAATCCTCTTCTATAAAACCACTTCACTTTATTACGGATCTACCGTTATTAGATTGCAAATTATAAACAGGGATAATGAATCTGAAAGATCATCGAGTATGGTTTGAGGAAGTTTGAAAATCCTTTTTAATAACCATCAATCTTTAAATTCAAAGTTGTTTCAAATCCACATCACTGAATTTTTATATTTGATATTTGCCATATGATATTTATGGTGTTGTGCTTACTTTTAGCAAATGAAAGAATCCAATATTGTCAAAAAATTGTTACTGCTGCTGCTGCTGATGATGATGATGCGGTAAACTATAGGGAAAGCAGTTGGGGTCTTTATTCATAACACTGTCATGAATAGAATTTTTTGATGCACCATACGTTAGTTTATGGAACGGTATTACATATTACTGTAAAACAGTGTAACCGCTTCATTCATTGTTTATACCACGATAAATCAACAATAACCAGTGTACTAAAAAAGACTTTCTATAAAGATGCTCTATCGAAAGAATTAATCATTTTACGACAATGTTAAAGAAATTCGGTTGTAATGTAATAGCGACGCGTTAATTTGTTTTCCGTTGACAGTATTTCAATTTTTCTATCGTATGGAAAATAATGCGTCCAACTTACTTGCACTACTTTCATCTGTTTATCTTAATTTTCTGTTTTCTTTAGCTTTTTAATTCAGTTAAATTCTTTCTTTCTTTCACTTTCTTTCTTTCACTTCGAGACGATTTTTAATTTATTTATTTCCTTAGTTCAGCGTGCTATCGCTTAAAAGTCACACGGAACAGGCATGGTGCTTCATTGCGTTCACGCGCAACGTGTGCGTCATCGACAGTGACATTCCTGAATTGCTTTATGAACATTGGTACAGTGTGCGACTCACTGACAGCAGGTTTTACTCTGGTAGCAATAAAATAGCAGCAACACTGGCTATTGTCATAATTGTCGCAGTGGTGCATGTTCGCGAATCAGTTTTTAACTGGCAACCAACAATAGTATATCGATAGTGATAGAGTTTATAGTATATATGATTATATCAAGATTCTTCTTTAACAAAAAATAAAGACTAGCAATTTGATATTTACTTCATTCTCTACTGCTAACGTCTCTTCACTCCTATATAACAACTTTCATCTGATTCTTTAGCCTTCTACATCGATTTCATAGTAGTTGAGCATTTTTAAATAGTTTTAGATGAAACGTGCGTGGAAATATCTATTCAATTTCTTTTGAATCATGTTCCTTCTCCATCAACTTTATTTACACACCTTGTCTTTTTATACTCTACATTATATTTTTTTATCTATTTTTCCAGCATCCGAAAAATTTAATCTTATTTTATTTACTGTTCATACATTCGATGCACACACACACACACACACACACACACACACACACACACACACACACACACACACACACACACATACATATATATGCTAATCTTATTCTTTCTAGCAGTCTTTTAATCAATAAAATGTAGTTTTGGCCTAACCCTTCTTTTGTCAGAATCGTCCTGATGATCCGTTTTGGTGATACTTAGGTAGATGTTTTTCTGCTTCTGAAAGTATATATATATATATATATATATATATATACTTTAACTTGAAATAAAATTACAATAATTTGAACTGTCGTAAAAATTTACTCAGACTTTGATGTGGAATAATGTATCGTAGGATATTTGCCATCTGTACTATCGTATGAATATGGGCGTATAAGTCTCTGCTAACAACCAATGTTGATGCACCTCTTATTTTGGAACCTGTACACTTATTTATATTTGTATAGATTATTTGCAGCAAACCAGCTATATTACCTGTACGTTTAAACTTGAGTAATTTGAAACGAATATATAGGATGTTGTAATTTTAATTTCCATCGGTATTTCAGTATATCCATCTTAAAGTTCTTAATCAATTAATAAATGGACTCAAACAGCCGAATCAATTCACAATTTAACTTTAAACGTCATCTTAAGTTTAAATATCATATTACGTTTCTTAGCGTAGTTTATAGTTAAACTACTGCGAATAGATATATATTAGCCTTGATTTGCATGTACTTTGTTGTCTTTCATAACGTTTTGTATAAGTGAATACCCTGTTCATTCAACAAGAATAACAACACTTATCAGTAGAAACGAAAGTTATTAACCCAGCATTTGGCATGGAACCTCGTTACTCACACACATAAATTGTTCTTTCAAAAATTAGAAGGGTCGTACTCGCATCCTATTGTTACTTCTGTCTGCACGTAGTATTCATTCACATAGACACACCTCGAGAAATGATAGAATTCAACTCGTGTCATAACTTATAAATATCTATTAAGAATAGAGCTTTCATAATAAACAATAGAGATGGTTTAACTATTCTCATCAGTTGGATAACGATTAAAGTTTGATTGTAAATGAACTTCGCTGTTTCAGTCCGGGGTTATACATGAATGGTAACGTGTAAGGTGATGACATTTAAATGAAATTCTATCGAATTTATGCGAGCAGATAATGAGTTCCGATGACATTACGATGAGAATTTATTGTTCCTGGCTTTTTACTGATAGAAGAAACAACAGTAGCAGCTAGACTTATGACTTTGTCTTGAGTTCTGTATTTTATGCCTCTTCTATCTCATTCCTCGCTTCCTCTATTTTAATATAAATATAGAAAATAGAATATATTTCTATAAGAAATAGATTCACTAAGACCTTATCTCTCTTTCTCTTTCTCTCTCTCATTTTCAAATGTTCTTTCTAGTTCTCTATTTTTGGTCATTTTCCCTACATTTCTCCACGTTCTTTGGGCTCATCATGAAGTCTAATGGCAAGTGATTGATTCGTTCTCTCCATGTCTTCTCTCATTCAGCGTCTTTCTTGCTATATGGATCCATAAGAAAATAGCCAGCCTCGTTTATAAGCTGATGTTTGACCCGGTTTTTTTCTTGGCATTATTTTCGATCTTTGGAAAAGTATATGTTGGCCGAGCGGTCGGATACTAAGTCTAACGTAAAGTTGGTCGGATTTCGATCCCAGCTTCAAGCGTCCTACGTGTCTAGCCACACTGAAGAGTTGTGATACAACGAAACAGTCTGTCTGTTGATGACAATATATACGCTCCCCCATGGGGGTTGAGCACTCTGGTGAAGGAATTTTCGGCTGCCGCTCGCATAATGCAAAGCTCTTCGAACGAATTGAGCCGTGGCCGTTGGTAATATATATCGCGGAGGCCACGATTGAGCACTCTGGTATCTGATAAGGTATGAAATATAAAGAAAGGAACGCTGCTGCTTATAATTCCCTAAACCGACGTGGTACGCTTTTGTTGGCCGAGCGATCTGATACTAAATCTAGCGTAAAGTTTGACGGGTTTCGATCCCAGCTTCAAGTGTCCTACTTGTCTAGCCACACTGAAGAGTTGTGATTCAACGAAACATTCTGTCTGTGGATGACTATATATATAAAGTGCTTTGGCAAAAAAGTAGTTATATTGAAAAATGAGTATTATGTAAAAGAAATGTTTTATTATTTATTTCCCAACTTTCCGTCTGCTTCCTACTCACCCATTCATTTTGTTCTATTATTTTTCATTTTACTCGTTACCCATCGTTTTTCACTCCGTTACTCATTATCTATCTATCTATCTATCTATCTATTTCTTCTTTCCTTCCTCCCTCTCTCTCTCCGCACACATACACACACACACGCACGTACACACATACTCACACATATACATTCAGTAAAAGTATATATATATATATGTATATTTGTTGGAGTGCCTGTCTATATCAGGTAAGATATTGTATCGCAGTCCGTTATAATGACAATGAAACGATCCCTTTGTACTCATGGTGAACAGAATGAGTTTATACGGGACTCTCTTTCTCTTTCTCTCTCTCTCTCTCTCTCACATACACACACATTCTCTCTCTCTCTCTCTCTCTCTTTCACACACACACACACACACACACACATAATCTCTATCTTCCGCTCATATTTACACATAAACACACACATACAACTATATATGCATTTATAGAGAATCGCACATATATAAGTACACACCCAACAATTTTTTTAAGTTAATTTTCTTTTGAAACCAAAGATATCATGATTTTGGTATTTCTAATGAGTTCGGGTTGATTGTTTGTGACAAACTTTGTTGATGTTCTTCTTCTTTTTTACAAGAGTGTATTCTGTGTGTTTGTGTGTTTGTGGGGGGGGGGTCGTATCCATATATGTGTATTTACTTTCGAGTTTTTTTCTTTATTACTCTTCTTCCCCTAAATAATCTATGATAGTTGATATGCCATAAAGTTCAATCTTCATCCTCGAGGGATTCTCTGTGTGTGTATGTATGTGAGTGTTTATAGTTAGCTTCTGTTTAATGTAGGTTTGATTTTATCTATGAAGTTTTTTCTTTTATTTGTAATAATCTGTTGTCGTCATTTTAATATATTAGTATTATTTTAAGCATTCCATTACTTCATCCGTACAGGTGTTTTGAAACATTAAGTTTTCTGATTTCTGGTAATCTTATATTACTTCTATGTAAAGATACTTTTTTATTTAGAGTTTGTGTCGATCCTATATATACTTTTTTACACTTACAACACTTTAAGTTTTTGGAATTGCAGCTTTCATTTTTGTTTATTATGGATGTCGTTTTTAGTTTTTCGAAAGTATAGAATTTTCGTACTATTATATAGTCTACATCTTTTATTCTTACATTTTGTGACTTCATGCGTTGTGTACCACCAAATATAGAAGAGGTTAGTATTTTATTTTTATAATTTTTGGATTTGTTGTATCTAGTATTTTTATATTGTGTTATTGTTCTTAAGTTGTTCAAGATTTTTTATTATTTCTGTGAATAGTTCTGGGTTGTTTTTGTTGTATCAACATACAACAAATGTATACTAAAAGATGTATGCTAAAACTTTCTTCGTTGCTATATATTCTTTTAATGGTGTTTTTTTTGGTTTTTTTTTTTTTTTTTTTTGCTAATTCGAATCCCTTATTATTAGTGTGGTTGGGTATCCACCAAAGGGGATACCCAACCACACTAATAAATAGGGGATTCGAGTTTTTCTGGGATTTTTATTGGTGACTATGGTGCATATTCTACATACTAGAGTGTAAGGGATTGATTTTATGCAGTTTTGGAGGTGGTGACTTTTAAAATGGGGGTATTGTTGGGTGTCCGTCGGTTTGTGGTAAATATCACAATTTGACCATTTTTTGTTTTTAATAAGGATGTCTAAAAATGGTAGTTCTTTAAAGCTTTATTCTATGGGGAATCTTATTTAAGGATATAAGTTGTGTAAATCGTTAATGTTGTCCCATGGGCATTTTTAGAATATGAAAAAATCATCTAAGTATCTTTTCCATGATGTATTTTTTACCTCTGATTTCATATAGATATTCTTCTAAATATGCTCAGGTTAAGGTAATATATATTGGTGCCATTTCAATTCCCGTAGCTGTTTCTATGGTCTGGATCTAATTTACGTTATTGAATTCGAAAGAGTTATTATTTATGGTTAGTCCTATACAACCTGTGATCATTCTTTGTTAAATCTTGAGTATAGTGTTTCTGAATATGGAGTTTAAAAAATGGATGTCATCTCTAAAAGAAATGGTTGTAGCAAAATGTCTATTAGTTTGCTGAGTCTGTTTGTGGGGAATGATGGACCTGCTACTATGGGGTCTAAATTTGAGGTCACTAGGGTCTAGAATTTCTATGTATTCAGATTTTTGTGGTTCTACAGCTTTTTTATTTCATCGGACTTGTGAATTTTAGGTAGTTCTTTAAAAAATGCTGGTTTGGAGAATGTAGTTAGAGAAAAGAAACCTTTTTAATTGTGTATTTTTCAGAATTTTGTGATTTTTAATAGGATATTATTGTCTATGTTTGTATCGATTAATTTATAGTTAGCTTCATCTCTTAGTATTTCTTGTGTTTTTGTTCTGTAAAATGTTTTATTTAAAATAACTACGGTGCTTCCCTTGTCTGCTTCTTTTATAATTATACTTTTGTTTTCCTGTATATATTTTAAGGCTTGTGTGAGAGGTTGTTTGTGTAGCTTTTTCTTTTAGGTTAATATTCCATAGTTTTTCGAAGAATGTGTTTTGTTCACTATTGTTATCTTTGTCTGGAAAGAATTTGGATTTTTTTACGCAAGATTCCTCAATATTTCTTTTATTTTTGAATTTTTCTAATAGTCTAAATTTTCTTTCATATTCTTTGAGGTCTTTCTTCAATTCCTCTACAGTGCTTTTTGAAGTAGAGAAAAATTTTTGACTTAGTTTTAGTAAGTTAATTCGATTTTTCTTGATAGATTTATAATTTTGTGTTTTATCTTGTTACTTTGGTTTCTTAGACTGGTTCCGTTTGTGTTGTTTAAAAAATGGCTTGGGTTTGTATTGCTTAAGAAGCGGTTTCTGTTTATATTGCCTAAGATAGATAGATAGATAGATAGATAGATAACAACACCGATCCAAAACTGTTATAAGAACTCTTTCTCTTTATTTTCTCGCTTATTTTTTCTTCAATTAATTTTCCAAATCTTACTTTTCATCTAACAATAAAAATGTCCCTATATTGACTGTCCAATTTCCTTTTTGAAAGTATTGTTTGTCCTCTTTATTTTCTAAACCATTCTTTTTCTTTTTCTATCTCCTAATTTCCTTTTTCTTTGTTCCTGCCTGTCTACACGTTTCCCTATGACAACTTAAATGACTGACAGTTATTGTAGCTCGTTACTTTGACAACGCTTTGCTTTCAATAATTACCATTCGCCTTCTCATTCACTTGCAATATTCGTTCTTTTTAATATCATAGAATCACCGCTTGTCATTTTGCAGCATTCAATGCTAACTATATTTTTTCTTTATTTTCACTCACTTAACACCAAAATTCGTTGCAATTAATACCGATATCAAGTCACATTCTATCAATAGACTTTATATATTGATTATTTGTAAGTGAATGAATAATGGGAAGTACTACATAATCATCATATCCATTTAGAAATTATAATGATCAGGATGAGCATGAAAGCTGATCCTGATCATTATAATTTCTAAATGGATATGATGATTATTACATTACAAAATGCATAGGAAATAGGGTTATTCTTTTGGAATTTTACGCTATTGCAATGATAAAATAATCTCGATGTGCTGTGTCATTACAGCACTTTACATATAAAAACCGTTACAATGTTCAAGTTTGATCTATTAAGTAACGAGAATGATTGCATTTGTTATTATCAAATTAAATGCAACAGACAAAGAAACTAATGGTCGGTTCGTTACGACCTGTCGGTCTCAATAGTGCCCAAATTGCGACAGGAAACGTGTCTAGAAAGTAATGAGACTGATTTTTATTATATCTATACGTACATATATATTAGACACCGACTGTAGAGTGATGATGAACAATGCTAGTAAAATGTGTTCTGAATGCACTTGGTGCCCCACTAATTTTGGTTTGTTTTTTTCTTAATGGTAATTGTTGAATTATTTAATTCCAAAGCCATCCTTGTAGAATAACAGTAGTGGTACTTTTTAACCTATACCTAGAAGATAAAAAGGTTCATATTTTTCTCAAGAAAGTGAATGCAATAGTTTGACTGGAGTTCAAACTGGCTTACTACGACGTCGCAATCCAGGATATTAGTCATTAAGCTACGAGAAGTTTCCCCCACATTAATTTTGCCATTTGCCCGATTAAACTTAATCCCTGTAATGCTCTATAAATTTAAGAAGAATAATCAGCATGACATTCTTCATTTTTCTGAAGACCAATACGTTGGGATTATATCCTCAAGAATACAAAGTAGAGGTTCATTTGTCCGAACAATTACTTCTGGTATGCCAATCTATTACAACTTGCTTAGAGTTTGTTGCATATTTCGCCTTTGGGTCTCTAGTTGGTGTTTGAACTTAGGTAAAATAAAAAAGAAGACTGAAAAATTACAACGGAAGGAATAGAACTACCCAATCAGGAAAGCATTATAACACTTGAAGAAAATGAAAATTACATACACCTAGAAATAACATCAAGCAAGCGGATATGAGTAAGAAAGGGGTACTTCAGAAGAACAACGAAACTTATCGAAATCAAACTCTACAGTAAAAATGTAATAAAAGGAATAAACTCCAGGGCAAACTCCTTTGTAAAAAGGGCTCAATAAATTCAATAGACGACCTTTTGGAATAACGGTATCACCAGCGATATTCCTGCAGGTGATGGACAACTTGCTCAGTGTTCTAGACTTTGCAATAGCATAGCTATAGAATATAAAGAGTAAAACCCGAGAAGGACATTCAAGACACGTAAAGGAAGTTTTCAAAAAATAAGAGTTTGGATTTAAGCTGAGTATTGAAAAATGAGAATTTAAAAAAAAATCATGTATTTGGGACAGATAATAGACAAAAACGGTAGGTGGCTTGACCGTAGCCGTGCGAATGCAATACAGAACATTCCCGCTCCAATAAATGTATCGTCCCTACAAGCATTTTGGGGGTTAGCTAATTATTATAGCAATTACATTCCAAATATGTACACATTAAGAACGCCGCTGAACAAACTTCCTTAAAAAGACATAAAGTGCAACTAGTCAGTCGATTATCAAAAAACTTTCGATGACTTAAAAACAGCATTGACGTTGGACCTAACTCTCATGCATTACGATCCTAATAAGGAGATTTATGTGGCAAGCGATGCTAGTAATCTGGTTTAGGGGTCGTACTCTTACTGATAAAAAAGATGGTCAGTTAAAGGCCGTACATCATATTTCGTGAACTTTGTTCCCGGCAGAAATCAATTATTCAAAATTCAATTTTTGAATAATTAATTTGAATAATTAAAAGATGTATTTGCCGTTAAGAAATTTCACAAATATATTCATAGAAGAGAGTTCATTCTTCAAAATGACCACCGCCCACATCTGTCCATATTCGGCTTGATAAAAGAAATTCCTACACATTTAGCAAATCGCCAATAAAGATGGGGAACCCATCTTGTTAGATTACTCTTTCAAAATGGAGTTTTTACCGTCTAAGGAAATACCACACGTTGATAGTTTCTCTAGGTTAATTTCAAAAATAGTAGAACCATTTGAAGAGGCAGTTATTGCTTCACTGAGTTCCGAAATCGGTATTAAAATGTTCTGTATTACACAGTAAAAGAACTACCAGTTACTTTGGAAGAAATAAGGTTCAAAGCAAAATTTGATGAATTCATTACAAAGAAAAAGAATGAGATAATGGACTAGAAGAAAAATAAAGGAAATATTTTTTTTCTATTTGTAACGCTATATTGTTATATGGAGATCGGGTGGTAATATCAGCAGTTTTAACAAAGAAAATCTTAAAGGATTTTCATATCAGACATCCAGGAATATCAAGAATAAAAGCTCTCATGAGGAGTCACGTCTATTGGTATGGTATAGACAAGGAAATTAAAAATCTGGAAAAAATTTGAAAAGAACTCTGCGTTGGCAGCTAAGATGCCACCTGTGAAATTCAAACCCTGGCCAAAGAATGATTTGTCATGGTTAAGGTTACATATTGACTATGCCGGCCCAATAAAGGGGACTTATAACTTCACTCCGGTAGACAGCTTCACAAAGTAGCCAGAGGTTTTTAAATGTAAAATGTAGATTTTTACATTAATTATTCCTTAGCTTCGGTTTACCAGAAATTATCATGTCCGACAACAGAACACAGTTTTCTTCGAAAGATTTTGAAAACTTTTGTAAAATCCATTCAATTGTACCCTTAACATCTCCACCCTACCACCCAAGGTCAAATGGAATGGCAGAAAGATTTATTGACGTGTTCGAGAGAGCAATTAAGAAGACAAGCGGAATTGAAACCGTCAACGAAGAATTACGGAAATTTTCTTCCATACATCGCATAACACCTAACGTAAATGCAAGTTCAGAAATGGCCCCAGCTGAACTCAAGAAAAATTCGTTCGATATTCGATAAACTGAGACCTACTGAAAAGAAAACGGGGGAAAGAAAATATACCATTGGTAAACACTACAACCCCCGACGAAAAAATACATTTTAAGAATTATAATTTAGGAAAAGAAACGTGGGAAAAAGTAACCATTGAAAAAAAGAGGTGGCAAAATGTTGTTCTTGATAAAACATTCAAAATGGATGATTGAGAGACGTTTAAATCAAATAAAGAAATATATACGGCGGACGTAGATCAACTCAAGTGTGAACCGATGACGGTGATTTACGATATGTTCGACGTATCTATCTATACAACAGAATCGATCAAGTAAGCAAAAGCGAATTCCAACGGGTACTATAGCCGAAAATATACCCTAAAGGAAAGAAATATGTCGTCCATTGGACATAAAATTTCAAAAGGGAGCATTCCTTCAACACACTCCGAAATGGCCTGTCTCATAGCCTTAAAATAGCCTACGATTAAGGACTTCAACAGTTGATTCATAAGTTGATATTAAGCTGGTTTATATTCGGACTGATTTTTCTTCGTTTGGCTATATAGCATTTGACCCTCTTCTATTCCTTGTAAGTTGTTAATCGTTTGTAACTTGTTGTATGTTTTTGTATGCATCCGTTAGTGCCGGATACTAGAGCTGAATGAATATATTAAGCACTCATTCTTCTCTGTGTATTATTCACTTCGACGATACTACAGTTGCTTTAGAAAAACCATCTAGCCAAGAATTAGCAGAAATTCTTTTGCAATACATCAATCGCAGATTTATCTTTTATAACCTATCATGGGCGCCTCAAGTTAACAAGCTTAGCAAGCGGGTTAACTAGCAGACCATTATCAGCGAGGTCAATTCTCACAAGTTGCTTCACATTTCTGTCCTTGTGCCGAACTAAGTTAAGCTTACTAAAATTGCTGCTTATGCTAAATCTGGCTTCATCCAACAACTCACAAGACACTTCAAATGGGATGTCCCCGAGAACAAGGTTTCAATTTCGTTTTTTTTGTTTTATGGAATACCAACCTTCATGAGCAAGGTTTCTGGTAACAATCACTAGTTTTTCTCATTATAAAATATGTCTGGCTTATTTGTCATCGCTTGAGTGTGATGTGAAGCGATGGCTCAGTGGTAGAGTTTCTGCTCTGCATTCTGGCTCGATTTCCAGCGGGGGAGGTCACGGTATGCACTGCTGATGAAACCTGATAAAGCCGAAACTGCTGTCTCGTGGTTCCGCATGTTGCGCGCAGGTGTAGACCGGATTTTCTGGCCATGGTAATTCAATTTACATTATAAAATATAATGGTGACAACGCATTTTTATCAGCGATAATAAAGAGCCTGCGACTCACTTTTCCATGGCAATGACTGCTGCACCTGAAACGCAATATCGACCGATTAATTGAGATCATATTCACTGTTTGGTTTAATCTAGGTTGTTTAACGATATACCAACTATTTATGGCTAATTAATGCCGACATTTGATTCTTTTGTAAATGCTTTTGGGTTACTTAATGCTGGTTCATATGACATTTTCCCTTGAAGGAGCAAAAGGCTTTATCAATGCAACTGCATTTAGGGGGCTCAATACGTTGTTTGTTCCTGAGTTTTTGTGTTACTTTTATGAATTAGATTTGCTACATTTGGTATTTAACTATTGTTTAATTTAACGTTGTTCTTCTTAAATATTTTGTATAGGTTGCTCAACGAAGGTAAATTCTTCTTTAATAATCAAAAGAATTTCTTCCTTAATTTATTGGCTACGGCCATATTGTATGATGGCATGAACTATAATATTTTCCATGCCCTTTTTCTCCTCCTATTACGTACATCTCATGTTTCATCTGTTGTTTTATAAACAAGTTTAGCCTTGTAACCACATTTTTTAGTGCTAACTCATAATCGTGCTTGTTTCGAATGAAGATATTAAATATTAGAAGAATTAGTAGATGATCTAAACATAATGCCATTAGGAATACATTTGATGGTTAGAATCTACATTAATATAATATGGATATTGGTTATTTTTCCTAAACTGGGACACGGTGTCGTTGTATAAGTTGAGTGTAATGTCAAAATAATCTGTAATTTTTAAATTAGTTCGGATGTCTAACTTGAATCCAGACTTATTCAACAATCAATGTAACTTTTCTTGGTTTGCAGTTATCTACAAAAATCAACTCGTCATCTCGATAAAGACCACGGGTTCAGGGTTCATTAGTATTATTGAGATTGTATAACAATAAGCAACCAACATGTTTATATAAAATAGCGCCATCGAATGCACCCATGGAATTGTCAAAATTACTACTAACTCTCGTTTTAATCCCCAAATCATTATTGTACAGCAATGATTTTCAGCAACGGTATCCTCTGATATATATATATATATATATATATATATATATATATATATATATATATATATATATATATTCCTTAGCTAGACTTAATGCCTCGTCTACCGTTTTTTCCGTAATGGATGGATGAAATTCCTAAATGACATATTTTATAAAGGAGCATTTATCATTTTTGTCATAATCTTTAAACCACGTGATACAATCATTCGTATTTCGCCATTGATTTATATTTAAAGCTGTTCTAAATATAACACAAATATATTGCAATATTACTGATTTGTGTTTTGATGAGATTAATTAATCTACATGCCGGATTACTACGAAGATCACTCTTGTGATCCTTAAGAGTGATAAAACAATTCTCAATATTAAATTTTTATATCCGTTCTTCTATTTTCAATTTACTAGCTAATAATTCTTCTTTATTTATATCAACCTCTAAATAAGGTAGGGTTCTACTTGGCGTAGTGAGCAATTGCACGAGTCAGCTTAGGTGATTCTGTCAGTTTTTTTCTTTTCTGATAACGAGCTTCATGAAATGGTTTCAGAATACGAAGACTCCTTATCTGATACCAAACAGTTGTTTAGTCAACAGAAATTAAATGACTTAATGTGGGATTTAGAGCTCTCAAAGAAAATAGTTGAGACATTAGTGTCCAAACGGTAAGACAAAAAATTACTTGACCTATCTGCAAGTTTCATATTTCTGAAAGTGGACTTTTTTCTGAAAACAAGCAATTTGTTTACTGTCATGATATCACAGATTTTCTCAGGGAATGACCCATCTGTGGAACTCTGGAAGTTGGCATACCAAACATATCCCAATCGTCAGCTGAAAGAAGATTATTTTTCTCCATTCTAATAATCATCACTTGGATGACAATTGGGTCATTCACAACGTTTGATATGCCTGTTTCAAGAGTTCCATCGAAGAGTGACTCTGTCTCCCCCTCTCCCCCCTCTCTCTCTCTCTGAGTCAGTGTTTCTCTCGATTTCGGCTGACCTTCATGCTGATAGCATGATAACCTTGAGAAGTCTTTTTGCTGATCTAGGAGTAAACTAACCAGTTTCAAATCCCCATGAATCATGTTGTGTTCGTCTAAATTGATGACTATTTTATGTCATTATGCTTTTCTTGCAAATGTACGGAATTAACCACAGGAATTGCTCCACAAACATTCTTATTATCAACGAGAACACTAATGAGGTTGCGCTAACAGCTATCCAAAAATAATTGCCATTATGTTGGATAATATGAATTAACCCTAAATTGTCTGAGAAAACCTGGGATA
This sequence comes from Sepioteuthis lessoniana, assembly GCA_963585895.1. NCBI lineage: Eukaryota > Metazoa > Mollusca > Cephalopoda > Myopsida > Loliginidae > Sepioteuthis > Sepioteuthis lessoniana. The sequence continues at coordinate 86,915,753 of OY757904.1, read as the reverse complement.
TCATGACAATAAACATTATGTCATTCTCAGAGAGGCGTCCAAATTTCACGAAAAATGAAGATATTGATTTGAAAAAACTAACTTTAGATTTTTAATTCGGTACTCATTTTAGGCAACAACAAGTGCTGGTACCACGTCGACAAAAATTTTGTTCCTTGGTTTTATTTACATTATTAAAACAATATACTTACTTGAAAACAGTCTTCGGCTATTTAAAGCCGAAGACTGCATGCCAACAAAGGTTGGCATGCTGTAAACCAACGTAATTCTGAAACTTCATTCCTTATTCGTCCGTGCAATGGAATGATGTTTGGCAGGTAAGTTTGCTAATTTTAGTGAAGTTCCATTTTTTGTTACGTGGTACCACACGAACGTTGACGGAACAAAAATCTGCCTTTTTACTCCATTTCATAGCCAGAGATTCACTCGAGTAGAAAATTATATCCAAATGCCCAGTAGTTACAATACTAGTTTCGCTGCCTCCTTTTGATTAGAAGTTAAAACTTGGATCATTAACACAGGCAGACATTTCAAAAATCAATTCGATTTTTTCTTTTTTAAGTCTACTCTACAATTTCTATTGTCAATTTGAAAATTATTCTGGACGCTAACAAATGGTAATTGTCATTTACCGAGCTTTGCTTAGTTTGAAATACACAAGTACGGTACCTGCAATTCATAAGTACTCAACCATCTTCAAACTGAGCAGATTCATTGCTGCTTACCTTCAATGATCAAGCGGTAATTGGAGCTTAAAGTATGACTTGATCGTGAGACAGTAAATGTTATTATAAAATAAAAGATACGAATTATATAAGAGGGAAAACTATGGATCTACACATACCCAAACATTACTAAAGCACAGATAGACTACGTATTTATAAACAAGAAATGGAATAATTGCACATTGAATTGCGAAGCATACTCCTCATTCGAGGGTGTGTCCACCGATCACCGAATCGTCACGGTAAAAGTACGACTGAGCCTACGAAAGAATGCCACCCGAACAACGACAACCGTACACTATTACTGGGCTCTGTTTAATAACAGGGATATTAGAAATAAATGTACGTTAGCGCTAAGAAACAAATACGATGTTCTACAAGAACAGACAAAAACACACACTCCGAATGAAGAATATGAGAATTTCGTCAACACCCACCTAGAAGCGGCAGCGGAATTCATTCCAACTAAACAAAGAACAAGATATAGACTCCCATGGGAGACATTAGCGGTTAGAGAAAAGCGTGAAGACGTAAAAACAGCTTCCAATTGCAACAGGAAGCACCCAACTGATACCAATGCCCTGAAACTTAAAAAGGTACAAAATAAATTAGCTAACATTTAGACAAAAGTGCATACAAAATCAGATCGATAAGATTAGAGACTAAGTTGAAGATAGACAATCAAGGATAGCATGGCAAACGATAAACGAAGTGAGCAGAAGGAAGAGCGCGGCCAAAGCTAAACTGAAAGCTACCAACTTACAAGATCGAATACACCAGTGGAAACAGCATTTCGAGAATTTACTCGGGAACCCTCCGGAAGTCACTCATGAACCAATCGCGAGAATTATAAGTAAGCGACTGGACATCAAACTAGGACCGTTTACTCAAGAATAACTCGACTCGGTACTGAGAAAAAATAGAAATAGAAAGGCAGTAGGGCTCGATGAAATACCCCCAGAAGTATGGAAGACCAGAAAATTCGACGACATACTGCTCCGATACTGTAATGCCGTATATAGTCAAAATCCTATAGACAGAGGGATGAAGGGATGTATCCTCCCCTTCCCTAAAAAGGACGACCTTGGATTAGCCAAGAACTACCGAGGTATAACACTTACGTCCGTGGCGGCCAAGATATACAATGCTCGACTACGCAACCGCAGAGAACCCAAAATTGACAACATACTTAGGAAGAACCAAAACGGCTTCCACGACCTCACAAATTTTGACTATCCGTCGAATTCTTGAAGGTGTACGCTCAAAAAACCTACAGGCAACAATATTATTTGTTGACTTTGCTAAGGCCTTTGACTCCATTCACAGAGGAAAGATGGAACAAATTCTTCTCGCCTACGGCCTACCAAAAGAAACAGTCGCAGCCATAATGATGCTCTATAGAAACACTAAAGTAAAAGTCCGTTCTCTGGATGGAGACACAGACTACTGTTGTATAGCCATGATACAACTATACAAATATACAGATGCAGGGAAATCCGAAACACTGACGACTCTCCGTTGTTCAGGTACGAAACGTTTATTTACTTCTTGACTTTAGTTTTTTCGACACGAGTAGAGAGAGACACAATTTTTACTATGCTGATTGTTCCTACATCGCCCACAGTCAACCCCACCCCCACCCCACTAGCTGGACTGGCCCGGCCCAGAGTCAAATCTCAACTAACTCTTTTTCGAAATCACCAAATTCTCAGCCCATCGCTTCCGGGCATGACGTCATTCACACGTCTCATTTCCGGGCATGACGTCATTCACACGTCTCATTTCCTACCTGGAGATTTTATAATGACATTTGTGATTGTCACATCCTCTGCACGCGAGCGTGAACTGTACTCAATGTGTGTGTGCACCTGCACTAAGAGCTGAATAGTTCAAAACCCAACCAAACCGAATGATGAAATATAATTAACGAAAAATGATTAATATAAAAAAATCATTCCGTAATTATATAACACTACCTCGACATTGTAACAGGAGTACTACAAGAAGACACACTAGCCCCATACCTACTTATGATCTGTCTAGACTACGTACTTAGAACATCTATCGATAAAATCAAAGAAAACGGTTTCAAGCTAACAAAAGAAAGAAGCAGAAGGTACTCCGCAAAAACAATTACCGATGCCGACTACGCCGATGATATTGCGCTTCTGGCAAATGCACCCGCCCAAGCCGAAATCCTGCTATATAGTCTGGAACGAGCTGCTGCAGGCATCGGCCTCCATGTCAATGCACACAAGACGGAATATATGTGCTTTAATCAAACAACAACACACTAAACGGTAGCTCTCTGAAACTAGTTGACAAGTTCACCTACCTAGGAAGCAGTGTCTTATCAACCGAGACTGACATCAACACGCGACTAGCAAAGGCATGGACAGCTGTCCATAGACTTTCGGTCATATGGAAGTCAGACCAGACCGATAAAATGTAGCGCAGTTTCTTCCAACCAGAGATCGTGTCGATACTGCTATATGAATGCACCACATGGACGCTGACTAAAAGGATGGAGAAAAAGCTTGACGGCAATTACACAAGAATGTTGCTAGCAATATTGAACAAGTCCTGGAGCACAAAGCAGCGGCTTTACGGCCACCTACCACCCATCACGAAAACTATCAAAATTAGACGAACCGGACACGTGGGACACTGCTGGAGAAGTAGGGACGTGCTCGTGAGGACCCCTTCACATGGACGAGCAAAGGCAGGACGTCCAGTTCGAACTTACAACAGCACTGTGCCGATACGGGATGTAGACCCGAGGATCTGCCTAAAGCAATGGACGATAGGGAGAAGCGGCGAGAGACGGTCAGGAATATTCGTGCTGACAGTGCGATGATGATGATAATCCGTGAAAGATTTAAAGATTAAAGAAATTTTGTAGAGAGCTTGGATTTAAAGCTTTTGTTTTTGTTTGGATTGTTAGTCGTAACTAATAAACTATACCCCTAAATGTCCAAATTGAGTACTGCTTGTCATTTTCCCTCCAAAATGTCATGTGACTCATTAGTGTTACTAGGTCCATGTGCACATAGGGAGCAGGTGTGTTCAAATTTGTAGTGCAGCTCTCACACTCTCATACTGGTTATTGAAAGTTCCAACATGGCAAAGTTCCAACATGGCAAAGTTCCAACATGGCAAAGAACTCTCTGAGGATCTTAAAAGACGTATTGTGGCGCTACATGAAGAGGGCCAAGGCTACAAGAAGATTGCCAACACCCTGAAACTGAGCAGCAGCACAATCACTAAGATCATCCGGCGTTTTAAAAAAGTGGGGTCCACTCGGAACAGGCCTCGGATAGGTCGTCCAAAGAAGCTGAGCGCACGTGCTGAGCGTCACATCCAAATGCTTTCTTTGAAAGATCGGTGTAGGAGTGCTGTCAGCATTACTGCAGAGATTGAAGAGGGTGGGGGTCAGCCTGTTAGTGCACAGACTATACGCCGCACTCTACATGAAATTGGTGTGCATGGCTGTCACCCCAGGAAGAAGCCTCTTCTGAAGACGATACACAAGAAAGCCCGTAAACAGTTTGCTGAAGACATGTCAACAAAGCACATGGATTACTGGAACCATGTCCTATGGTCTGATGAGATGAAGATTAATTTCTTTGGTTCCGATGGCTTCAAGCATGTGTGGCGGCGACCAGATGAGGAGTACAAAGATAAGTGTGTCATGCCTATAGTCAAGCATGCTGGTGGGAATGTTATGGTCTGGGGCTGCATGAATGCTGCAGGTGTTGGAGAGTTACATTTCATTGAGGGAAACATGAACTCCTACATGTACTGTGAAATAATGCTGCAGAGCATGATCCCCTCCATCCAGAAACTGGGTCGCAGGGCAGTGTTCCAGTATGACAATGACCCCAAACACACGTCCAAGACGACCACTGCTTTACTGAAGAGGCTGAGGTGATGGACTAGCCAAGCATCTTGAGACTTGAACCCAATAGAACATCTTTGGGGGATCCGCAAGCGGAAGATGGAGGTGCACAAAGTCTCAAATATCAGCCAGCTCTGCGACGACATCATGGAGGAGTAGAAGAGCATTCCAGTGGCTACCTGTGAAGCTCTGGTAAACTCCATGCCCAGGAGAGTAAAGCCAGTTCTGGGTAATGATGGTGGTCACACAGTTGACATGGTGTATGTTAATATTGAAAACTTTCCCTTAGGGGTGTACTCACTTTTGTTGGCAGGGGTTTAGCTTTTAATGGTTATATTTTGAGTTATTTTGAGGGGAAAATAAATTAACTCTGTTATATAAGCTGCACATAGACTACTTTCCATTGTGTCAAAGTATCATTTTGTTAGTGTTGTCCCATGAAGAGATATACTTAAATATCTGCAGAAATGTGAGGGGTGTACTCACTTTTGTGATACACTATATATATATATATATATATATAGTAATTGTGTCGCTTTTTGTTATATTTAAGAGACAGATTGGCTGGTACAGTCTTTCTATGTTACTCAATTTTGCCGGGAGTGGATCTTTTGCTGGAGAGGCTCAGGTGCTTGGAGATATTTCTATTCTTATTCTCCTGTATTTGGTATGGACATCGGATATATTTTCCTCAAACCCGAAAAACGTGTATTTCTTAGAGGATTCCGCTGGGAACAAACATTCTTTATTGGCAAACCAATCACAGATCATTTCGTATTCCTCTAATACTTTTTGACTGGTCAGCCAATTAAATGCGCTGATCTACGTCTGTGGGAAGAGTATCAGATTTGAATTGATCATCCAATTTAAATGGATCAATGCACCGACAAATCCCAAGGTCATTGCTAACTTACTTTTTGTTTTGACAATTTTTTTAGCACCAGTTTTTAGCACCAGTTTTTAGTACCTCATATTATCATATCTTTCCCTTAATTTATCTTGTCAGTTGCCTTATAGGCAGCTGTGAGATAAACGCAGCAATTTTTAATTGTATGCATTGTTTCCTTCCTGAAAGAAAAAATATTTTCTTTAGTTCGCTAAATAGGGCATATTTCCACTAAGGGCAATTGTAGTGGCCCTTTCTGTTTTCCTGATGATTGTTGTACTGGTTCTCTGCTAACAGATTTCATTTCAATTTGTTGCTCTAGGGTGATTTCTTGTTGGTTAGTGGCTATTACCTAAACCTCTCCAACACTCCCGTGCAAACCTATTGGTCCTTTATTGCTTAATTCTTTCAATCAAGGTCGTATTATTAAGATAACTGTTTCAGTTTCAACCATTAAACTAATAGCTATTTTTGAATGGTCCATATGGACAACCATGGTTTTCTTTTGGGACGGCTACCCTTCCATTAGCGTCCAGTTTATTTAATAATTCTTTTAAACTAATGCTTTTTAATGGCCGAAGTGATTCTTCTAATAATTTCAATTTTATAGTGGAATGATTTCCCAAATCTATTTTCATTTAAATTGGCTGAGTTCGACCCAATTCCTTTTCTGAATTTTGCAACTTCTTAATTGCTTAATTAGATTCCTTATTTTTCTTCCATTTTCCTGCGGTGAATTGAGGTCATTTACGTTAATATTATCTTTACATCTTACCTGTCCTATTTAGTTGCTTCTTATACAGTTATTGTGTTTTCTAATGATGACAAGTGATATGCTCCCAAACCTCTCTGCCTTTTATAACATCACAGTTTTTTTTGCCCAATCTAGCTAACATTATTGAAATTTTTCCAACACTTTTTCCCTCTTACTACTAACTCAACCAAAACCACATCTTCATTCCCTTTAAAAGATTCAGATTGATTATATAATAGTATCATGATAGTGAGCAAAGATTGGTTTAAAAAGACCGAGCCCAGATAAAATTTAATCTAAACCAAAATAAGTTAAAGGGAGTAAAAATTCCACTTGGTATTAATACTAGTGATGAGTTCAATATCAACTCAGTAGACAGTATTAAATTACCTCCATGTACGGCTATTTCTCTCACTGCCAAAGCAGCCTCCATTTGACAAGAGAATGAAACCCTATGCCAAGTAATTTCAACGGAGGAAGCACTCCCAGGGAATGAAAATGTAAGTCACTTCCAAATTCCTTAAAAACACTTGTGCTTAGAAGTGAGACTTCCGATCCAGAATCAATCAATAATATCTACCTTACATAACATCTTCGGGCCTTACGTAAGGAGTTCGTATCTTTCAGTTCCTTTTCTTTTTGGAGTTTTGACTCTTTCCTAGTTGATTTGGCAAGATTTTGATGGTGCCCTAGATTTTTTTCCTCAGTTGATCCTAGACAACCCTGTTCATCAATATTCTACTCGACAACAGTTCCAGTGCCCTCATTGGGTTTTATTTGATTTTAATGAAGCATTTGCTTCCTTATTTACTATGGCTCATTGAGTTGGTTTGCACAACTTTAACAGCTATGGCCCTCCCCAGATCACCTTCTGCATTAATTGGGCGCCCTCAACATGGCAAAATCCACTATTTCGCAGGCTCTCTTTTTTCTTTTTTTTCTTTTTTTTTTTTTTTTTTTGTTGACTATCATTATGTGTGGTCGTCTAGCTGAGATTAGGTGAACTTGGTGTGTCTTATTCTCCAGAACGAATTCTGACTTATGCATATACAATTTATTCGTATGGCCAAACTTAAATTTTTTTGCACAATTCCCAGTGGATCACCTTCGCCAACCCAGATTTGTCTAGTCTTATACGTTTTTTTGTGTTAATCTACTGCATTCAATCATAATGTAATTAATCGTTTCATCTCTATCATCACATAACATATATTTACTGTTTTGTTGCGTTTTATCTATTTTTGCTTTAATATTGCATTATTTTGTGTTGCTATTACAAGAGATTTAGTTTCTCTCTCGAGGGTTCCCTTTCTTGGCCATGTCTAAGTTTTCTCGCTTATTTGTCACTTGAAATATTCATACAGCTTTTCTTCATCCCATTTTTGTTTTCTAGTTATTTTTGTTCTGTTGATCCTTGTGTTATTTCTGGTCGCTGTAATAAGTCTTCCGTTGCTCTTTTTTTATGTAGTCTTGGATTCATCGTATCGATATATCAACAATGCTAGTGACTCTTCTCCCCACTTCTTTTCTTAGACATTTTGTTAATCAATATCTAGCAGTGGACATTTGTAAATGATGTATTTAATGTAGACCTCAGAGTAAAATTAAATGAAAGCGAAATGAAATATAAGTACCTAAACCTTGCTAGAAAACTAAAAACGATATGGAACATGAAGGTGACGGTGATACCAATTATGATTGGTGTGCCTGGTACGATCCTCAAAGGATTGGTAAAGTGACTGGAAGACTTGGAAATAAAATCGGCCGGATTACTAAGAAGAATCATGGAGACTTGTGGAGACTGATTGTCTCTCAAACTCCAGTGAAAAACCATCAGCTAACACTGGTGTGAAAAACTCTCAAAGGAGTAATAATAATGATAACAACGATTATACATTTACATATATACATTTACAACAATTATACATTTACAACAATTGTACCATACCCATGATACGGATATGTTCATAACATATATACATAGAACATAGGAATCCCGAAACACGAAAGACACGTAACGACTTCTTAGTTCAGGTACGAAACCTTTTATTACCTTTGAGTTAAAGGTTTCGACATAAGGAAGAGAGATGCACAATCTTTCTATGCTGGCTTTTCCATCTGCCCACCCCCAACACGTGTGGCACCCGCCAGAAGACCTCGGCGAGCAAGCGAAAGTCACCCTTCTTCCTCAGACAGCAAAACTCAACTGACTTTTTCAAAATCCCCAAAATCCTCCGCGCGCGCTTCCGGTGCATGACGTCATTCACATCCTAGTCAAATTTTCTATCTGGGATTTTTATTTTGACATCTCTGAATGATACATCCTCCCCGCGCGCGCGTCAACACCAGCGCTCAAGTTTGCACCTAACAAACCCATGCTCTAAGCGAAAGGTTCTCAGCCTAACTAAACCCAAAGGCAGGATATATAAAACGAAATCCCTCGGCCATTATATTACATTCCTTTCCCTCTACAAAATAAAATTATTTGTTATCAATGATGACAAATTATTTTCTTAAACTAATGTACCGCTATTCCTCATGTCGAACTAATCAACAAAATTTTCAGCAAAACAATTTCAACAAAACAATACAAAAAAGACATGCATCAGTCCCAAACTCAAAAGTCATTGAAAATAAAAGTGTTCGTATTGTCCTTCGTTTTTTTTGTTTTTTTTTCCATTTTTTTTTTTTTTTCCTTTTTTCAACCACATTTTCTGGTTCTTTTCTATTTTTTTTGTTTTTTTGTTTTTTCAAATTTTTTCTAACAGTCACTGGTTCGGCATGTATTTTTTTTCTTTTAGTCTTTAATTTGTTTTTTTACTTTCTTTCTGTATCAGGTCAATTGCTCATTCTCTGTCTTTTACTCCTATCAATAGCTTACGAGTACCCTCCTTTCTTATCTTCTTTCTTTTTTTGCTTTAAAATATCCCGCGTGTTCTTTCCTAAACCATCCAAACTTTTATTAATTCAGCCAACAAAATTTCTCCCACAAAACAATTCAAAATCCGAGTCCGTAAATATTCCGCTACACATAATTCCGCCAAAATTCTGCGCATATCTAAATTATCTCCAAAACCCTGTTTCCGAATATCTTCCCTAATAAAAATCTCCAGGGGGGAACTCGCAAAATATCCGTCTGCCTCATCAGTTACAAAATATCTGTCTCTTAGTTGCTCTGTCCCATTGGCGAAATTATTCGAGACAATTCTGGTTGATACGGACTAGAAAATTTCGAGACATTATCCATGTTTTCAATAGTTGGCATCAACAAACATCCACAAAAACCCGGCCTGATTCCACGAGCGCCCAGAATATCAATCCACAAATATCGAAACCTGTCTTAAAAGGCTTAACTACAGATATGCACAATCCTTGGACAATCCCATCGATGAGCGGATTCTCCAAGCTCTCGAATCAAGATCCCAATTTCTAATTACTACCCGCTAAGACATCATTGACAAGTAACTATAAAATTTCATTCATAAAAACCCCGTTAACTATAAAATTCCTGCATAAAAAGTTTGTTTACTAGGAAATGTCAATCACTCTAAAAACGGACAGTAACTGTCCAACGGGACTATCTATCTTTCCTTCCCTTTTCACTTCACAGCAACCTCCCTGCATAATTCCCTCTTACTCTTTCTTTTTTCTCCCTCACTACGATACAATATTACATATAGCAGTAATCATACTTTTCTATATAGGGTTCCCACATTTTTTTAAAGTTATTTCCAATTTTATCTTTTACAATTATTTAAATTCTATTCACAAATTAATCTATGACAGAGAAAATACAATGAGCAAATATCGTCTTTTTTCTTTTTCTTTTCTTTTCATGCCTTTTTTCTTGACTTCGCAGGTTGCAATCTTTTTTTTTTCATTTGCCGCTCGCCTTCTTTTTCTTTTTCTTCGTGCCTTTTTTTTTTCTTCTTCTCTTGGAGTTGAGCTGTTTCTCTTCTTTTACCTTTCTTTTTTTTTCTTGGGGCCTTGTGTCGACAGTTGTGTTTCTTCTTTTTTTCTTTTCTTCTTTCTGGGGGCGCCGCATTTTGTTTTTCTTGTTTTTGGCTTCTTTTTCTTTTCTTTTTTTCTGGGGGCCTTGTGTTTTCTCTCTCTCCTTCCATCGCCTGAACAAGCCGTTTGAAATAGATTCCTCATTGTTCTTAGCCGTTTCTCTGATCGTCTCTTTGATTCACGTGGAACCTAGTTCGTAACCATGCCATGAACGACATGTCTTTGCCCCCGGCACTAAATACATCAATGTACCATACCCATGATATGGATATGTGAAACGTACATAGAATGTTCATAACATATATACATAGAACATAGGAATCCCGAAACACGAAAGACACGTAACGACTTCTTAGTTCAGGTACGAAACCTTTTATTACCTTTGAGTTAAAGGTTTCGACATAAGGAAGAGAGATGCACAATCTTTCTATGCTGGCTTTTCCATCTGCCCCTCACCAATACGTGTGGCACCCGCCAGAAGACCTCGGCGAGCAAGCGAAAGTCACCCTTCTTCCTCGGACAGCAAGACTCAACTCAACTGACTTTTTCAAAATCCCTAAAATCCTCCGCGCGCGCTTCCGATGTATGACGTCATTCACATCTCCTGGTCAAATTTTCTATCTGGGATTTTTATTTTGACATCAACACCTGTGCTCAAGTTTGCACCTAACTAACCCATGTGATAAGCGAAAGGTTCTCAGCCTAACTAAACCCAAAGGCAGAATATGTAAAACGAAATCCCTCAGCCATTATATTACACAATTATACATTACAATTATACATTTACAATGCCATCCAAGGCCAAATCCTTGATCGAATTAAATTTATCTTATTCCTCTGCTTCAAGTTCATCTTCTTGCAAAGCTTCCTGGAAATTCATAAGTCTATCCCTAATATGCATGATATTGTAATTCGAGCATCTATTGATGAACAATCACAAAACAAATTGTTTAATTTCGAAGCATTCTAATGCCATGGAACTGATTCAGCAGCGTTTACTTCTCTACCGGGAAGTTGGTCGAGTTATTACATTCGATTGTAAAACAAGAACATGTATTTAGAAAGCTATATCTAGTTGCTCCGTCTAGAAGAGGTTGTAAATATAAATGTGCCCTTGAGGACAGAGGATCGCAGCCATTCCACATCTGGCATAGTGCTGTGGTTTTCTAAAAAGTATACGATGTGGTTGCCTTCCCCATGTTCCTGGTTTTACATTTAAAGTTTATTTCCTTCTCCTTGACCAGATGTTTTATCAAGTTTGAATAGTTTGCTCTATTATTTATTCATAACTTGGAGGAGCAATGCAGGATTATGTTTTTCCCCAGAACATTTGTGTGAAAGCGAAACACTGATTCATTCAAGATTTGAATATGGCTCACCGAATCTATTTCATAGCCATTACGCCAAATAATGAATAATCTTTAACTGAAACTCCATCATGCTTTATAATGGACTGCGGTGGTTCATATAAATGCTCTCACAAGGTAATCTCCACAGAATTATTGTAACATCACGGCACCAACTAGGAATAAAGGTGACCCAAAATTGAGGTAGTCACGCACGGGACCCAAAATTGAGGTAGTCACGCACGCAAGTACAAGACGGACTCAGTGGTTTCTTGATACGAAAATTTATTTTGACCATTCACAGCAGTCGTCCAAAATGAGAGAGATAGAATAACAGATACGTGTCACTCACTTAGAAAGGCTGAGAAAAAAAACACAGACTTCATTTCTTCTTCACCCCGACCAAGGGACCGCTGAACTGCCCATCTTCGACAGACTGGAACTCGAACTGTCTAATGCCAACTTACCAACTATCTCATCGACTGACTTACTGACTCACCACTCGACTAATCATCGACTCCAACTGATTTCGCTTCTATATCTTCTGCTAATTATTCCGTAAACTAATCATTTTCTAATCACTGAAACTTTCCAATCATATGTCACACTAATATCAGCTGACATCGCATTCAAAATATTTATCTTAATACATCGCTCACAGCCGATTTCAAAACAAAACTTTATTATGATTGGAGCTATTATGGAATGTACCCAAGGTCTACCCATCTGACCTTTCCAATGCGAACTTACACTTTAACTCAAAGTTTTTACCTAGCTCACAATTTATCACTAAAATAAAACAATTAACAAATATAATTAATTACAATCCTTAATTAAATTACAATATGCATCTACTTGTTCAAAAATTTGCAAAAAAGACTAAATCTCGCAAGGTGTATGAGGTCAGTGGAGAAAGTGATGACTTTTTTTCACATAAGCCACTCTGATGAAATACCTAGTGATATAATGTTAACTTTGAACACGTGTAAAAACTTTCAATTCATTTTTGCATTCAATATTTCACGTTCATCTCAATAATCTTTTAAGATTTCATGTTCATCACAGTAATTAGTTTCCTTGTGTTCACCAGAATGGAAAACAAGATCAGAACAATGCAACATGAACGTTTAACGAGTTAACAAAGGAAGAAGGGTTTGTTTTTTTCTAGGATGGTGTTTTTAGGTCGCACAAGGCATTTTTCAATATTCAAGAGGCTATAGTCATTTCACAAAAATACAACAAATGACCCGATCGACATTTTACGGTGACGTTTTACGGTGCTTGTGAGAAATAAAGATTAACATTTTCATTCAGGGTTGCCAAATTTGAATTAAAAAGAAATCAGTTTGTGTTTCTCGAGGAAACAATCTGTTTCATTACTTAATGTGCACCGTTTACAAGTGTCTACTGCTAGACGAAAGGAGTTGCGATCTTCTTACAAGTTAACAATGATCCATGTGATGAAGATACTGTCGTTATTTAAATCTGATTTTAACATATCCTTTTATATCTGTCGTCTTGGAACAAGAATTTTCTTTCAATATCCTGATTCATCACACGAAGATGATTCAAGCTGACTTTACACTTTAGTGAATTGAAAAACCGGATTGTTGACAGTTATAATTATACATAAAAATGGAGAATTCTCCATTTTCATGTTTTTGATACTATCTCTCTTCTATTGAAACTAATTATGAAGGGGCTAAAGTGGAATGTTGCAAGTTACGTGACCACTTCGGTTACCGAGCCATAGACTGATCAGCCAGTCCTCAGGCATTACGGGTCACCACCCACAGCCAACAGGTGGCATCGTTGGGCAGAGGTCTTACCTTTCCGCAGAGGTAAAGTTGACGTATTCTAAAGTCCTAGCCGACAGGATGATCCTTGGAAAACTTCACACCACGAAAGCGTTTTCATCTCTACTAATAGATACTCCCTTTAGTTGGTTAGAGAAAACCTACGTTATGTTATCAGTAATTCTCTAATGACGACCACAGAGTAGAGTTTGACTTTTGGAACATGAAATAATGCCAACGACTCAGATCAGGTGTAAAAGGGAACCGTGGAATTATAAAAAAATTCTTTTAGCTCAAAAATTCGTTCACAGTGTCAAGAAAATAATGTGACTGATTTTTGTGTCTAAAAATAGGATTTAAAAATTAAGTAAAATAGCTTAAAATAATGACAATCAGCAATCATTCACAGCGTCAAACGTTTAAAGCATTTTCGTGAAGTTATTGGCTAACTAGAATGGCGCAAAGTATTTCGGATCCAAAATTCCCCAGGTTAAATGTTAAATGTTTTTTTCATATCATCCTGACGTTTAACCCTGAATTTGATCTTGTCTTCGATTTTTGTGACACTAGACCAAATATTAGTGTAATAATCCAAGATTAGCGCGTTGAATGCAATTTCTGAGATGCAAACAGGATCTGAATTTTTTTCTAATTTGCATTTCAGAGTTATCTTCATAATGGGGATAACTTTGAAATGCTGATTTGAAGAGGAATCCACATGGTATGGTAGCTAAAGAGCTGGATAGTGACATCGTAGTAAGCCAGTTGGAACTCGTGTCGTTCATTTACGTTCACTTTCGGATTAATACCCTTGGAAATTGTATGGACTCTCTTATCCCTTCCTTATCCATAAGTTTAATAGCACCACAACTGTCCTTCTACAACGGTGTCTCAGGCATTTAAAACACCGCAAAGTTTGATTTACCATTAAATAAAATAAACAATAATTTGAATAACTAAATTATTTTCAACGCGAATTACAAAATCATCATTCACTTGTAAAGTGGATGCTAAATTTTATTTTGGAAAACTTTTATTATGTAAAATCTCGGTAAAGTAGCCATTTGGGGGGGAGTACAGTGAGAGAGAGAGAGAGAGAGAGAAAGAGAGTGAGAGAGAACAGATAATATTACTTTTATAATAGAATAAAAGCAAATTTAAGATAAATTAAATCAAAATTTAATTAATGGAAGATAGCTTTACCTATCAATAATTTCCTATTGTTACTTTCACATGAGTCTTTCCCTAAATAATTGTCATAGAGTATTTTACCGTTCCAGAGAATCATAGAGAGAAAATGAAAGAAAGGGAAAAGATAGACAAATACTTGGATCTTGCCTGAGAGCTAAAAAAACATGGGAACATGAAAGTGACAGTGATCCCAACGGTAATAGAAAATAGATATGAAGAACTAGAGATCAAACGAACAATTGCGACCATCCAGACCACATCATTGATAAAATCAATTAGAATACTTTGAAGAGTGCTGGATACCTGCAAAGACTTTCTGTCACTCAGACCTCAGTAAAAAACTACTTGCTAAAACTTGCAAGAAGAAGAAGTTGTGAAACGGGAAGGTGACAGAGTATTTCTCCTCTAATAAAGATAAAAGCATAATTCATCATTGAGTATAAGATATCCTTTTTATAGTGTTCTCACTTTGGAGAATTCTTTAAAGTTCCTAAAAATTTCTCAATGTTTGTCACGTATCCATTTGCCGTTGTGGTTGGTATCCATCGTATATGGCATCAGTTCATCAATTATTTATAAATAATGCTTATTATCTTTTAAAATTCTGAAAATGACTTTTAATATATATATATATATATATATATATATATTGGAGGACTAGACAACAAACAAAAATAAAACTACTGCCACTTCTTTTCGTCAAAATAGGCAGAATCTTGATCAATAAAACATACAAATAAACCAGCGATAACGGAACTTTTATAACCTTAGAGAACTAATTAATTTAACAATTATTTTTGGACTCTTTACTACCTTCTTTCTTTTACTCCCTCTTTCTTTCTTTCATATATAGGGGAAGTACCTATAGTGTTAGGGGAAAAATGCCGGGCTGCAGCCTCAAAGTAAGCGAGTTCGCTCTACTAAGTTCACTTTCAGACTAACAACCTTGGAAAGATATGAATTCCCTTATCTCCAGAGCTATAGGTCAATTAGGTCACAGCTGTTCTTCTACAAGGATTGTGTTGACATTAAATAACGCACGAAGTTTGATATGCCATTAAACAAAAAAGAAACAATACCTCACTGTATCTTTTCATTTTCTTTTTTTTTCACTCTCTTTTTCTTTTCAACTCACTACGCTTCTTCTCTTTCATTTTTCTACAATTTTTAACATTCGCCTCTCTCTTTCTCTCATTTTTTCGTCCTTCTTTTTCCATCTCTTTTACTTGCATGGTTTGTATTTATCTTACCTCAAATATAGGGTTAGTCCACGTAGTGTAGTGGCTAAAATGGTCGACTGCGGCATCGTATTGAGTTTGAAATTTAGTCCCACTATTGCATTTACTTTCGGACTAATACCCCTTATCTGGGCACTTCGTATGGGATAATGGCTAGAATGTTAGGCTATCAGACCATTGTCACTGAGTTTTATTCTCAGTCGGTGCTCCATACATCTGATCTTTTGACAAGCTAAACTCAGTTAATATCAACTGGTAAAAAGGACACATTTTCAATAAAAAATATCTCCATTTGTTTTTTCTCAGAGGCTAGAAACTCATGATTCAGCATCTTACGTATTGGATATATGATATCCACGTATTGTTCTTCATACTTCATATAGTCAGATCAATTAAGGGACTTCAGCTGACTTATTTTGGTCCTTCATTATATTGATTATAAAATTTATTTCTTTAGATTAGTATTTTCTTTTGTTTTCCTATTTTTAATTGCTTTTTTTATCGCTCTTCAGTCGGGTGTAATTTCTATGACAGCGAAATTTTAAAACATTTTAAAATAGAAATAAAAAAGAATAAAAGCCAGGGAAACTCGAATTCCCGTGTATTTCTGCCACTGAATCAATATTGGAAAAAAACTTCCAGAAAATTTTAGCTATACTCTTACGCAAAGACCCTTGTAAAAGTTCCTGCATTATTTGTTTTTATGTATTTATTGTTAATATTAACAATAAATTAGTTAATATTAACAATATTAGTTGGTCAAGCGTACCCGAAGGCGACCCGAAGGCTCCCTTTTCAATAGCTACAATACCAAGTTGAAGGGGAGAGTGCTACTCCATTTCCTGGATTGCTCAACTTACCTTTGGTGTACCTTATAATGCTTAACAGCATTATAAGGTACACCAAAGGTAAGGAGTCATCATGTACCATTTTTGAGTCTTTGGTATGACTCGGCCTGGGATTGAACCCCGGTCATCCGGACCATTGGCGAACACTCTAACCATTATGCGAATGGGCCAGCATATATATATATATATATGTTGTGTCCTTAAAAGGTATACAATCAGACAAGGTGTAACTTGAGTGGAAAGAAACAGTCAACACGTTCGTAGATAAAAGAAAGAGGATTTTATTGCAAGAGAGATACAATAAGACAGACAAGGAATAGTGAGGCATGTTAATAATCTCCAAAGTAAGGACAGGTATAATGCTATGCTTACTCCACATGACTAAGGATATTCCATTACAACACCTCCTCCTGAACTAATTTTCCCATGAAAATTTTGCTCAATGCCGCCTCTTTTTGAAGTCGAGACATAGTCATTTGACTTTCTTCTTCCTGACCGTTTGACCAATTTTTGTGCTGGCGGGATTTGTGGCATTAGTAGTTTGAGGGGAACTGGTACTTCCGGCAATGGTTGGGTTTGTGATATTTCTATCGATTCTGGAGGATGTATGGGAACTGATATTTCGAATGCGTCATATATTACTTCCATTGGCAATTCTGCACTATCTTTTTGCATGACATCTTTAATATGTCTGGGCCTTAACTGATTTAAGTGTTTCTTACATTCGAATCTACTCCCTTTGAGCATGTATATCACTCTGCCAAGTATTTTAGTGATAATTCCGTCTTCCCAATTTCTAAAGAAAACAGTCTCCTGGTTTGTAAAATTTTGTCGCAAAGTTTTTTACAACTTTTTTCGTTGGACTAGGCAACAGCCTGTAGAAAATTGGCTGAATTTTCGGCTGGTTCTGTGTTCGAATCGGAAGTAATTCTGTAAACCGCTAAAAACTTCTCTCATCGGTGTCCATAACGTTATTCTTTCATAGAGCTCTTTTGAAATTATCCACAAAACGGTCCGCTTTCCCATTTGATATAGGAGGGTAAACAGTTCGTAAAGATGTGCAGAAATTCTTGAATTCTATGCCGGTAAATTGCGTCCCGTTGTTGCTAACCAAAGTTTTTGGCACGATGAATCGACTGAAAAGCTCGTTTAATACATTGATAGTATTTGTGGATGTCTGATGTCTACACTTGAATATTTCCGTACACTTGGAGAAACTGTCCACAAGTATAAGGTAACAGTGATCATTTAGAGGTACAGCGTTGTCAATGTGTAACCTCGTCCACGGAAAATCCGTTTTAGGCCATGGCTGAATTTTTATTGGTGTGGTGCTTTTGCTGCAAGTTGACAACTTCTAAACTTTTACCATTTTTTTCAATATCCTGGTTCAACCTAGGCCAATATGTATAGCTATGCATTAATGACTTCATTCTTGTCATGCCAGGATGACCTATATGAAATTCTCTCAGGATTTTCTTTTGCTTACTGTAGTACTTGTTCGCAGATTGAATAAGGTGATGCTCTTGATGCTTTTTTTCTGTTTTTCAAATAGCCATACCCGTTTCTTCATTTTTTAAAATGAATTCATCCTTCTCAGCTGTTTTTTTAAAATCTTCTAGAGTCACAGGTAACTCCTGAAATGTATTGCATAACAATATAGATAATTCCTTTTCATCCCGCAATGCAACTATCACCGTGTCTTCTAACGGTTCTGAAAAATTTGGGATCAATCGACGTGTCCAAGTGTTTTCGATGGTAGGAATTCCATCTTAAAGTTGTAGTTCAGCAAGATTATTCCCCAACGCTGTAACCTGATTTGTCTGTAATGTGAATTTCCTCCCATTGATGAACCTGTGAAATTTCTTTATCACGTAGATTATAGTCAGGCTTTATTTCTCAATCTGGCAATAATTTCTTCCTGTAGGAATTAGGGTTCTGAACGCATGGACAATGAGCTATGGGCTTTGTAGTCCCATCTTCAAACTTGTGGAGAATTACCGCTCCAACACTGTAATTGCTAGCGTCGGATACTAGAATTACCAGGTGCCTTCCAAACTTTTTTCGTATGGGAACTTTTATTGATAGTACACACATGAAACTCTTGTCTCCTTCGAAGTAGTCTCCTCCGGCTGTAATGCACGTGTACCGTTCCAACAACTTCTGGAAGGCCCCATGGAAGTCCTCTCGTGTCAGCGTGTCAATGACCTTCGTCACAGCCTCTTTCATCTCCTCAATTGACTCTAAGTTTTTCCTTAAGCTTAGGGAATAACCAAAAGTCACAGAGAGCAAGGTCTGGACTATAGGGAGGGTGAGGAACTGTCTTGATGCCCATCTTGGTCAAACAGTCTGTGACAAGGATGGAGTTGTGGACTGGTGCATTGTCCTGGTGGAAATACCACTGACCCGATTTGAAGAGTGCTGGCCTCTTCCGACGGAATCTCTCCCTGAACTCCCTTAAAACCTCAACATAGTATTCCTTGTTGACTGTCTGTCCAGTGGAAACCCAATGCACGTAGATCATGCCAGTGCTGTCAAAAAAAGGGATCATCAAAAGTTTGTGGGTGGATTTGCTCTGTCTGGCCTTCTTGTGTCTGGGAGAGTCAGCATGCTTCCACTGGGAACTGGCTCTTGGTCTTTGGGTCATAGCAGTAGATCCAGCTTTCATCGCATCAAGAACTGCGGGATCTGAATTGATCAGCTCGACCATCTCCCTGCTGTTATGACAACGTCTTTTTTTTTCTGATCTTCTCTGAGCACCCTTGGGATAAACTTCGCGCAAATCTTCCGCATCTTCAGTTCCTCGCGAATAATTGTGTGTACAGTTCCCACACTAACATCAAACGGTGCACTTATTGTCTCTATAGACACACAACAGTCCTTATCCATGAAATTCTTTATTTGGCTAATCAACTGTGGTGTTCTGACTTCCTTACTCCTCCCACACCTCTCATAATCTCTCACAGACTCCCTGCCTTCCTTGAATCTCTTATGCCACTCAAAAACTGATGCTCGATTCATACAAGATGCTCCAAAAGCAGTCTGAAGCATTCCATACGTTTCTGTGGCATTTTTTCCAACTTGAAAACAGAATTTTATAGCATATCGTTCTTCTAAAGTGTACTCACGTCCAGATTGAATTTTTGAAATTCCCCATCTGTGACAATCAGGCTTTAGTAGGGTGTATTCCAATTCGTGCTGTAGCTGTTCATTTGAACCTGAAATCATAAAAATTGGTTAGTCATCTCATAAGATGTATAGCAATAACAGTGAATTTTCAAGAGTCTACGACAATTTTAAATGCCTGTACAAAAAAGAAATCTGGAAACTTTCTTTTCTCGGTTCAAAATGAGCAAACGATAAGTCTGATAACATAGCTTTTTATTTTCTGGAAATCGTCTTCGCATTCTTTAGACCAAATCTATTTTGCACCCTTTTTCAGTGGGTCATTCAATGGATCCGAAGATCATACATTTTGGAAATGTAGATACTCTAATAATTGGTCAAGCTTAAAAACTCCGGAAGATTAGTGAGGTTGTTTGGTGGTGGCATACTTTTAATAGCTTCGGCCCTTTCCGGGACCGGTCTTCTACAGTTCTCAACAATTATTTGACCTAAATATTTTATCTGCTTCATGAAAAACTTTCTTTACTCTGAACCTAGCTTGAATCCATATTAATCAATCTTCTGGGACACTGCCTTGATATGTTTTTATGCTATTCATTGTTTTCACTCCGAAACAGGATGTCATCTATATACGCTGCGGCAAATTCTAGTCCAACTAATATGGATTTGGAACAACCGTGAAGCAACCTTTAGTCCAAAAGGAAGATGATTTAGTTTGAAAAGCCCTATGTGTGTGTTAATTGCTAATAACTTCGAGCATTTTTCGTCAAATTTCACTGGTAAATATGCCTCAGACAGATTTATCTCAGAAAACACCTTGCCACCATTTAGCTTAGAGAAGATATCTTCCGGTGAAGGTAACGAGTACGTGTGGTCTCTTAGACAGTCATTTAATTCCACATTCACGAATCTTTTTGTTCTTTTTCTTTACGTACAGCGTAGGTACCGCCCAATCTAAGTAGTCACCTTTAGAGATTACCCCCATTTTCTATAAACGTTCCAGTTTTTGGTTTACTGCATCTAAAGCCAAGAATGGTACATTCCTTTTTGCTTTGAATACTAGTCTTATGTTGTTTTTAAGTTCGAACCCGACCTCAGTTCTTGTACATAGTGTAGAAACAAAAGTCCGACGTTTGCCGGCAAATTCCTTCTATCTCGTTCGTGGCAGAAAAAATTAGATTTCGGGACTCTTTCTTAACCGTCACAGAGGGCAATCACAGACACACAAGTCGTGTCTCACCTCACACCACACGACACGTCACGACGTTCGTCCAAACGTCAGCAAGAACGATGACAACAAAGTATTTATTTCCATTTATTACAAATGGAGAGCACGAAGTTCTTATGGTTTTGGGGGGAGGGTAAGAAAGTGGTCATGTTTTATCTCTGTGTTATATGGGAGCCTAGCTAGCCAAATTCGCCAACCTATTCAACAGAACAATATATATGCATTAATCCATCACCGTATGCGCTGCAGCCACCAAAACACCACTTTTGCACTATGAAAAGAGCTACTAAAAAACCCTGAATGGAATGTATGATTTTTATCTACAATATATGGTTTATTAACAAAGATGTTAAATGATAGGGATGGGAGAAAAAACCCGAAATACAATAAAACGAAAATGCGAAACTCAGGAACAAATTCCCCGTTTGGTTGCCCTCCCGGCAACGAAATGGAAGCCGACTATTTTCCGGTGTCCAAACACACCCAAAATAAGCCGGTCCTACACTAAGTGGGAGAGGGTTCCTAATCTAATGGGGCAAAAAAATGACAGGGTTGGGCACGGTAAGGGCAGTTAAAAGCAGATAATATGATTTTTATACTCGTGAAAATCCAAGACCTTCAACAAAAGTGGGCTAGAGTAAGGGTTGAGGTAAAAATTAATAGGGATGGGGAAGATCTTGGAGATTAACAACTATGTGTCGGGGACGATGACTTACAACATACTGCTAACTAGGTATCAAGGAGGAAAAAACATTGCCTTCTTACCCGGGATGGGGTCCTGAAGGACCCGTACCGTAGACACCATGGGCAGGAAGAAGAGGGAAGGATGACTCCAACGTTGTCCCCTTTCGTACAATCAGGCTCACTGCATTCACTCACCTTTTGTCGAATGTTATGCGATCCAAGCATTTTCTATCGCATCTGATTTTCAACCCTAAACAGATGCCTAAAATGCAAAACCAGATCACGATGAGAAAAGTTTGCATCGTCATACGATCCCTTCTTTTGTGCCGTCCAAATCACCATTTTGCCAACAGATTCGAGAGAAACACCACATGCTTCTCACCCTGAAACGGAGCTAAAACGTTGTCCATGACGTAACCAACGTCGAGCAGCACGAGCTGCTTGGGTTTGATGCGAGCCGTTCACTCCCCTACATGATCACAGAACTTGCTCGCAGTAGTAGAAGGCGTGCTCAGCCGTGTTCTCTAAACCACTACCGCAGCGAGCGCAATCGGGCATGTCTGCCGGGCTCCCCCTGAAAGCCGAGAAAGGGTAACGCGTTCCGTGCCAGTCGCCAGGTGAGCAAGAACTCTGAGTTGTTCAAGAAGCTCGATCCAGGCGCCAAATTCCAGTGGGAGCGGATCTCCTCCGCCGTCCAGCCGCGCCGCTTGCTAAGAGGGTCCGAAGCGGAACACACCACTCACTCCCGATAAAGCTCTTTTCCGAGGCCGTGAAAGGTCACTGGACTCAAGAAGGTTACGAAGGGCCGCTCGGCACTCGCAGACAAACGGTGTTTCACCCATCGGCTTACGTCGACTTTTAGCCTTTGGGTCTGACTTGAAGCGAGGAAAGTCCGACTCGCTTTTCGTCTCCACACTGCGTCCCCCGTCAAAGATCGGCCCAAGTATGCAAGTCTTTCAGCAAGCCAGTGGCTCTCCAGATCAGGCGTGCCCAGACATCTGTTGCGCGTACGTTGGATGCAGACCTGTTTAGATTCCCACCTGAGCATTCACCTTAGCTTGTAGTTCCGACCAATTTCGCTCCAGTTGGAGGTCGTGCCCAAACCACACCCCAAGGATGCGGACGGGTTCGTCACTCCAACGGAAGGGCCCTGGAAGGGTATCGCTACCCCTCCAAGCACGCGCAAACCTTCGGTTTTGTCAAAGTTGACCTTGGCTCCTGCTATCGGCTCGTACTCGACAACCACATTCTTCCCAGCCTCTATATCCAGGCGGTGGGATACAAACACTGTGATATCATCAGCGAACGCGGAAACCCTTGCCTCCTATTCCCGGTAACCGCCCCCACTAACGCCCGCTTAATTAGGGATTCCAGCCAGTCCCGGAATTCCCGTAACTCCAGTAAGGAGGTATTGAACTTCCAGTAGCCGGCCAGACTAGGCCTATTAGCTAACTGCAGACTGACCCTAACAAGTTAATGGTCAGTCCACGCTATCAAGTGGCACGTGGGACAACTAACGAAATCGCTGTCAGCTCTTCTAACACTGTCTAAGTAGGAACCTACTTTGACAGAAGGCGAGCTATCTAGCCACGTCTGCGTCTCCCTCCCTAGGTGATCCAGACGAAACCTGTCAACCAAATCATAGTGAGCCATAAGTCGACAATGCTGTTTTCACACCTTCCCAACCTACTAGCTCCCCGTTCGACCCTTTTTATCTTGGGATCAAGGATCGCATTCCAATCACCCATTAAAACTAGCCGCTTCGAATCGTCCAGGAACGGTGCCAACTGGCGAAAATAGGGAACCCTCTCCACAGGGGTATTGGGTGCATAAACCACAACCAGCCGGAACATGAAACTTTTAACGGCAACATTGGCCACAGCCAGTCGGCCCCAGTCACCTGCAAAAACAACGTTAGCATCAGCATGAAGACTGCGTCCAACTAGAAAAGTGACCCAGCGCTACTGCGGTTGACGTATGCTGAAAAAAACGACAAAGCATTTCTCCAGCACCCGTCAGTCCGCAGCGCAAATGAAGTGAGTCTCTTGCACTGCAGCAATGTTTATTCTGAGGTTCTTGAGTTCACCGAGCAAACGCGCACACTTGCTCAGGTCCCCTCACATTTAACGTGGCAAGGTTTAGAGACATCAGACCCACTTATCTTACTCATTTCTGACTACGGGCCGGAAATCCTCGGGGGTGAGGATGCCAACGGCTCGTCACAGGGAGCCGGTACCGAGTTCAGTAGTAACTCGGCCGTCCTTGGAGATTCCCCCGACATGCAAGGGGTACCGCAACTTTAGGGACCAGTAGAAGGAGGGATAAATATAAATCGGGACCCTGCCCGCACAATTATTCAACATTTTTTTGAGCGAGGGGTGCTTCAACTCCGCCACCCTCATGTCCGCTTGAGTGGCTTCCACAAGGAACGCCACAGCTTCCTTGTGCGATCGTCCCTCAAGCGAATAAAAGTGGTCACCATGCGTGCACCCCTAAAAAAGTATTGATTTTCTATATTTTTTGGTCTATAACCTTTAGGTCCCTAAAGGGCTTTAATGCTCTACAGAGCTGAAAGTCTGCTAGGAGCTCCTCAGACTCCGCAGAGCACAGTGCTAGTTCTGGGAGGTCTTGTCGGTACTCCGGTATAATGGATTTTGCTCTGAGTCGAACTTTTGCCTCCGTGGGTGATGTTGAACTTCTGGTCTCAGAATGGGACCGGGAGAATAGTCTAGGATGTAAGAGGGAGGAAAGGGAGGGTAATGTAAGGGAGAAATAGGGCTCAGGGGATTGATTTAGCGGGTGTGAAGTTTGTTTTGTTGGAGATGGTACTTGGTTTTTTTTTCTTTTTGTGGGGAAGGGATGTTTCTGGATGCCGATGAAGGCCAGTGTCAGAGTTTGAGACTGTGATTGTGACTGGGGTTGGGGTTGGATGTCTTTACAGAGTTTTCTTTTAAGAGGGGGCCATGCCCGCTATCTCTCCTTTTTAGACTTGTGGAGGTTTCCATTGCCTCCAGTTGCTCTTCCGGTGGATGTTTTTCCCTCCTTTTTTTCTTTTTGTTTTTGACAGGTGATGATATTGTTTGTTTATTTTCTGCTGTTACTTCTATTGTTGTAGTTGGTTTAACTGCTGCTGCTGTTGTTGTTGTTGTTGTTGTACCTGTGGTTGCTGTTACTGCTGCTTCTACTAGGTTTACTGCTGATGTTTTGTTTTGGGGGGGATTGGGGTTTCTTCCCCTTTCGGACTACCTGGGTCCACACCTTTGTTGGGGTGGTCCCCAGGCTCTGGTTTTTTGCCAGACTCTGTTGTTACTGTAGCTGCTGTCGTTAAAATTGATGTTGTTACTGTGGTTGCTGCCGCTGCTGTGTTTGGCATTTTGGTTGTTTGAGGGCAGGATCTTGAGAAGTACCCCAACTGCTTGCATGACCAGCAGAGAGGCTCCTGTCCTCGACTATCGCTATCATATTCTGGTCTTTGAATTTAATAATATGCGGTATGGCCTGGAAGCCCTCCCGGTTGAGGCACATATTGATGATGTAGTCACCGTGTGCAGTTGTGTTACCCATCAACGTCTCCATATTTACTTAAGTATGCGGCGAGGACGTCCCCATTTAACTGAATCGGGACGCCACACACGGTAATTTTAATGTGCTTCTGGCCCCAGTATTTCGGCTGGAGCCTGTAATGTTTCGTGGAAACTGGCTTACTGCCAGTTTTTTTCCGAGGTCCTCCGAAGGGGGCACGATATCCCGTGTGGCAAACCTTCGCCGGCAAAAATACCGACATGGGATGCCTGCAGATCTTAAAATCTCTTCGAAGGCCTCTTTTTTTTTAATCCCAGCCAGCCTCCTGGTCCTCAAATCTGTCACCACAAAGGACAGGGTTCCACTGCCTCTGCTAGCTCTGGAATTGGCTGGATTTCGTCTTAAAAATATGGGGTGTATTTGCCCACCCTGTCTCTTGCGTACTTTTGTGGTGATTTTTTTCTTAAAAGACCAGGAGCTAGATATTATTTCTTTTTATTATTATTTATTATTTTTTGTCCAGGTTCGATAGTGTCTGTAGATGTTTCTAGGGCCGGCCATTGTGTACTGGCTCCAGCCGATTTGTCTAGAGGGTGGGGGCTTCCATATCGGATGAGAAAATGTCTTTTGGTGAAGGTGACTCCTTCATAGTTGCTTAAAGCAACCAGGAGGAGGGGTCGAAATGATATTTAAACAACGAGCTTGAATGACTTGTGTAAAGCGAATGGTGTTAAGATAGCAGTCGATTAATTAACGTGAGTCGGCAAGAAAAAACAAAAGTTTGTCCTACCTCAAAAACAAAAACAGTTTGAGGGGGACACTATAACAATATGTAACAAAAAGCTTCAAAGAATTTTAACAAAGACTTACTTTAAAAGCACAGAATTACTGAACGCAGGAGTCTAGCTTTCGCACAACGCTCGCAACCAGCAAGTCACGGTGACAACTAAGTTGCTGTTACTGTTGACGTTTCTGCTTTTATGCCAGTCCAGGCAAGCTAAAATGTGCATAAGCGCAAACTCATCTCGCCAGAGGCGAGATAGGCATCCTACAAAACGTGCCTCCAGGAACGGCCATATTTCTTTCCTGATAGCAATCTGCACGTGAGAGATGCTCGTGTTCACTTCGGGCCCGCGGTAAGTCATTTCTCTCGTTACACACCCCTAATCTCATGATCACAAAAGTGGCAGCGGTCGTTTTCGACGAGTGCTTCTTCGCAAAGGTAAGGAGAGGGGCTCTGCTTCGGCCCCCTCTTCGGGTGAACAGCAGACTCTCTGCTCCGCTCTCCGACGTATGATCGGAATCTTCCTCGGGCGCAGATCCTTCACGTTGGCTTGATATTTTGTCTGTGAGTTGATTATTTTCGTCACCCGACCTCGATCGAACTTTCTGGTACACTGACTCTGTGGTGCCTTGACCCACACGCGATCTCCGATTTAGTAAAAGCCGTACCTGGGATCTGGAG
This sequence comes from Sepioteuthis lessoniana, assembly GCA_963585895.1. Taxonomy (NCBI): domain Eukaryota; kingdom Metazoa; phylum Mollusca; class Cephalopoda; order Myopsida; family Loliginidae; genus Sepioteuthis; species Sepioteuthis lessoniana. The sequence goes on along the minus strand of OY757904.1, from coordinate 86,889,038 downwards.
ATGTGGTCGGGGCGTCAACCATTTTTACTCTTAATTCGTATCGGTGGATCCTGTTAGCGGGCACAGTCTGGGGAGATTGTCTTTGGGTATAACATTGTGCCAATAAATAGCTTCCTGGGTGAGACAGTGCATCCTGGCCGTAATTCGTTTCACCGTGCAGTGTCAACACTGCTATACTATTCTCGGCTGGGGCATACGCGCAACGAAACCGCAAGTTAACACTCCACTCACGTGCAAAAGCTCTGAATTCTCTGCTGCAGAAGGCTGGGTCGTTGTCCATGAGGAGTTCTTGGGGTAGGCCCCCCTCAAAGAACACCGCCCCGCCTCAAAGAACACCGCCTTAAGCTGGCGAATCACAGTCGCCGAGTCCTGTCTCGCTACCTGCTTCCAAATTGAAAAGCGCGACGGGCCACAGTCAAAAAATGATGGGCACCACAGAAAGTCATTCGGGCACCCCGGTAAGTTAAACATTGGCCGAGTCATTTAGAAAACAAGGTGGAATTCGTTTTTCAAGTCAGAAATACATTTTTCTGCTGTTTTCTGATTTTCCCTTTACTGCCACGCCCACCTTTTGCAAAATGAATCTACTGGCAATTCCCAATAATCAAAAAGCGCGATCCAATCTGTACCAAATAAATTTGACGTACCTGGAAGAACAAACTTTTGATTTGAAAGTTCTCTCCATAAATGATACGTCGCAACTTAATTCGCCCCTGAAATTAAGTTTTCCCCAAGATACACCTCTAGATATTGTTTATATCCCTCAATGGTGGACAAACTATTTTCTTCAATGTTTGTTCATTCACAAAAGAAATTTCATTTCCAGTATCTAATTATAACTTCACGGTATGTCCGTTTATTTTTGTATTCACGTATTTCCTTTTTTCACCATTTTGATCTAAATTTTTGCCTCTTTCTTTTCTATTTGTACCGACAGTTGAGCTTTGTGACTGTCATAGCTACACTCGAAACAAACATTATCCTTAAAAACAGTCCTTTTTTTAAATACCCCCCTTAAGGATCAAAATGAGATGTTTTCGCCTTATATTTTGTAAATTTTGTTTTAACGCTTGGACTCGAAAAATGTTCTTTTCTTAGATCCGTGTATTGTCTCTCTTTACATTTATCAGCCTCTTGCATTTCTCAGTCACCCTCTGTAGCGTAATTTCAGGGTCTTGCTCCCTAACAGTCAAAATCCTAGATCTTTGTCTTTTACCGCTGTAAGTCCCTGGACGAAGATTAAACATTTAAACATGTCGACTGAAAGATCGACTAATTTAAACAATTCTCATTGCGAATTTATAAATCGCAAAGTTTTTTCATTTTCTTGTTTTACATTTGTATCAAGTATGAAACACTGTCCCTCTCGTCGAAAATTCCTGACAAAATCTTTATTCTCTCCTCGAACGAGATTTCCACCGGCTTTTTATGTTCGTGTATTTAGTATTCTCCTCTTTGCCTAATTTTTGGAGTAACAGTGATTTTGTCTTCGTCCGACCATTGTTCACATCTTTTCATAAAAATCGCCTCGTATCCACGAAAATAAGCAGGGATAGATAATTGTTCGGGTCATACTTGAATTCTGATAACGAATTCAATATTCCTTCAGGAGAAAAAAAAACTGGATCCCCTTTCTTCTGTTGTCCTAACTAATACGCTTTTACATAATAGTTTGATGTCTTTCGCCTGTTGATTTCGTAAATGTATCAGCTCCTCTTGAAAAATCTTTTGTGATTTTTCAAATTTTTCTTGTAGCAATTGTTGTTGTAACTGCCTGCTAGTGTGTTACGCTTTGGTCAATTCAACAAGTTGTTCTATATTAAAAAAAAAAAAAAAGATTTTTATATATACCAGAAGAAAAATTTAAGCACGAAAAAGACACTTCGTTATTCGACTTTATGCAAAAACCCTTTAACTTTTCTTTTAAAAAGATCACGAGTTTTTTTTCTTTTTTTTTTTCCAGAAACAATAGAATAAAACAAAAGACTTGTTCTCAAACAATGTTCATGCGAGAATACTTTTTTTAGGAAAGACATAATTTTTTGTAATGTAGTGACTCAAGTTCGAATCCCATGTTGAGCCAGCAATACGATTTTTACTTTTCTTCCAGTTAACAGATAATAGGGAAGAAAAGATTCTTACCGACGTTATACCTTTTTCAAGAAAAAAATGGTTCACGCAGTTTCCAAAAATGGTTCTTCGTGTGTCACTGTAGTGTTACCCATAATGACTGAAATATTTTCGTTGTGTGCTTTCATTAAGTATTTTCAATGTAAGTTTGTTCAATCCGTAATTACTACTGTTGTACGTCTTACAAACTGTGTTAGGGTCTTTCTTGCTATGAGTTTGAATCGAATCATTCGTCGCCACTGTTGTGTCCTTAAAAGGAATACAATCGGACAAGGGGTTACTTGAGTGGAAAGGAACAGTCGACACATTTATAGAATAAAAGAATTTTATTGCTAGAGAGATACAATAAGACAGACACGGAATAGTGAAGCACGCTATTAATCCCTGAAACCAGGATTATACCTGTATAATGACGTCCATATGACTGAGAAGGGGTATGAGATATTCCATTACAACAATATATATATCATCATACATATATATATATATATCATCATCACCATCATCATCTACACCCAATGAGTGTGTCCATGTAGAGAAGTCCATAGGATAACTTCGCTTATGAGTTCATCCAGCTTCTCCAGCAATGCCTATTGTGTTTTGTTCATCTTAATTCGATGATTTCTTACAATTTTTGTTTGATTTTGTCGGAAGGATCAGATTTCTATATAATCGATAACCTGTCGATAGCAGTCTATGCATTTCCTTTCATCATTTTCAGTAGATGAGATATTGCTGACAAGGTATGTGAATTCAGAAGCTAATCCATTTACTGTAGAGATAGTTATACCTTTGTTGTCCTTAGTGATTCCGAAATCACCTTTCTTCGAGAAGAGCAGGTTGCAGCATTTTGCCTATTCCTCTGTGTTTTTTATACGCAACGTTGCATTATCGAAGAAGTATGTCATCAAATTTCCTTGTCTTCCATACTTCAGGAGGTATTTCGTAAAAGCCTGCTGATAGTTTGTTGCATTTATTTATGTATCTATTCATTCATTTTATTGATCTTTTTTCAGAATCTGGTGAAGATTTATTCATAATTTCAGGCGGGTTTCCGACTAGATTCTTAGAATGATCTTTACACTTCTGAAGTGTCACTTCTTGACTAGCAGCTTTTAATTTTGCACTAGAGGTGCTATACGTATTTGTCGCACCCCCAACAAAACAGGCGAGTGTGACACAAGGCTTTTTAAGGTGGGTTCAGGCGCAGGAACGAAACCCAGACACGACCGGTGTTCTCCAAAATGCCTGGGCCTCGTCGGTATTCCCAGGCGATAAACCAAGTCCCTCCGAGGAGTCTGAGGAGACGGCCCCTGAGACTCGAAGAGCTCCGGTCTTAGCGCGCGTGACTTGAATGCCGGCTTCCCAGAATCCATGTCAAACGGCTTCGACCAACTGCCACCGGAACCAAAACTCATCAGACCCGATTCGTGTACCTATGAACACAGCCGGCCGATCGAAGTGTGTCCCAGCTCAGCGGCCAGAAAATGCTACATCTCACAATGCCACATTTCACATTTACTGTCTGCAGTCCTAATCATGATCGTCTCTCTCTTATAGAATTTCTGATTTTATTATTATTAGATTTTATTATTATTTGGTCTAAATGTATGCTAGTTGTTTTTTTATAGGTTTTAATTAGTTCTCTTTGGGTTTTCTTAGGTTTCTGCGTTTTGGTGTGTCGTAACAAGTAGTTTTTCTCCGCTACCGGAAATTACTTTTTTTCCACTACTGGAAATTACTTTGACTTTGGTTGATAACCTAGAATAATTCAGCAGCATTTTTGTCAAAAGACTGACTAAGTGGCCACGCAGCCTTAACATCAGTGTGTAGTATGACATTGTACCACGTCTACTCAACTCCTTCCCCACGTGCCGACCATCTGAGTTTAAACCCACATGGCCTGCCGTGTCAAGTCGCGTATATCTTGGTGGCTGTCGGTCTCCTATCAAACTTGTTTCTTACAGTTAACGTATTTTAACTGCGTATGTCACTACTGGCATTGTAGGCAGTTTGAAATCTGTCCGAAGTTTGAGTACAGAATTAATTCCACAACATAGGATTACCCTCGACAATGATCGAAAATAGTCGAAAGCGCTCGTACACGGACTATACTAACAAAGACTTCTGACAGTTTTTAAACTGCCTACAACCACAGTTGTGACATCTTCGCCATACGCACCTACAAGAGAATCTGCTGCCTAAATACATCCACACAAATACTCACCCACGCATATATGTATTTATATAATGTATGTACACTGTTTGACGTTTTATGAAAAGAGGATTCAAAATCGTTTTATTAATAATAATGATGATTACTATTCAACTCCTTTTGAGTTTTTTTAAACTAGAGTTAGTTGGTGGTTTTTCACTGAAGCCTGCGTGATTGAGTATTCAAGTCGACCGTAACGATACTATACTCTGTATGGTTTCGATTATTTCTCTGATTTCCAATTCCTCCAGTCTTTTTTTCTAAACTTTTTGGAACTTTTTCAAGCACACCAACTACAATTAGTTTCACCGTCATCTTCATCTGGACAATTTTTACAACTTTCTGTAATTGTATATCCTTTGGTTTTCCCTTAATTTTCTCTTAATGGTCCGCCTGAACAACAAAATCCAGTTTATGACATATCCTGTTCTGGTTAATCAATACTAGGTCTGATCTTCTGGTAGGAATCAAGTGATCTGTTTGTATCTGAAAGTCCTAGAGAATTTCATAAGTCTTATTTTCTTGGACGGATTCTGCTTTGTGTATATATATGTTAGTATGGTCAAATTTCAATTTCTTGCACAATTCGCAGTTGTGCCAAGTCTTGTACACCTTTTGCGCTAAGTTTGTAGTATTCGCTTATCTCCAAATATTCTGTTAGTTATTGTCAATTTTCGCCGTGATACGATAACTCCTTTTGGCATCGTTTTGTGCTAATATCAAAAAAAGATTCAGTTTCTCTCTGAAAGTTTCCCTTTTGAGGCCATGTTCAGGTTTTCCCACGTGCAATCTGTTTGTCGTTTGAATTATCCATACAGTTGTTTTTCTTCCCATTTTTGTTTCCTAGTTTTTATTCTTTATCCGTTTCTCTTATCTTGCCATTACTGTTACTGGCTGCTGTAATTAGTATTTCTCTACCCTTTTCCGTGTGATTCTCGAGTCTGAATTACTACATTTACTTAATGAAATTCAGTCTTTTCTCCTTTCTTTCCTTGATACATAGTTTGTCTCAGTCATTTCTTCAGTGCAAGGCCTTGTGTATCGTCACCAATTTCCTTCTTTGGACGACTTGTCTGAGTTCCCTGCTTATCCACTTTAAGAATGGTCAATTTATTTATATCATACATCTTCATTGATGCATCAGGATGGGTCATCAGTGATGTTTCCTTTGGGTTCATGGGGGGGAGGTTCGGGTCTTGCAACATCAGACCCCTCACCCAAATGACCCAGTTGGCATTGATCTTACTCCAACTCCCATCTCAGCAGCTAACCATGCGCATCCACACAAGAAGAAAAAAATGACCACAGAAATGGCTCTATATATAATTTTGCAACAGCCAATCAGAGCTAAGCTCTTCTGATGACTTCTAAATCTTTCCTTTAAAAATCGGGGGGCCACTTTACTCTTGCTTCTCTGCCACAATGACGTCGTTATTCGGCTATTTGTTCACTCCCGTATGTATTTCTTCCTTTTTCCTTCTTTTCCCCCCTTTTTTTTACTTACAGAAAAAAATAAAATAAAATAAAAATTTAAAAAAATTAATAAAAAATTTAAAAAAAAAACTGTACATAGATATAAAATTGCGATTAAAACAACAAAGTCCTATATAAAATTGACATACGTTTAGTTCTGTTTTAAAACTTATTTTCATTAAACACTGTACATAAATATACAATTACGAACTAAATCAGACGTCAAGATTATCTACATTTTGCTTGAGATGTTTCCTTTATTTGGGTCTTTCTGTATCAGTAGTTTTCCCCTCCGTCATCAATTCGGGTACGCTTGCTTCTTCTAGGTATTTATTAAGTTGCTCTGTCGTAAATGAACGTAAATCCATGTTTGCCATCATGGCCGTATGCTTTTCAGTTTGGTACTTTCTTAGGTGTATCTTTTAGTTTGGTTTGGTTGGATTTTATGGCATATCAACCATTGTTGGTTCTTTAATGCTAAATCATGTTTACACAGATATATTAAATATATTATTTGTGAACACGTTTTGTTGATGATATTTTCAAATGAGCTTGCGGTCATTTTTACACACAATTAAATGGTTCCAAGTATTGCTATATATCACTTACAATTCCATTTGTTCACACACAAGTTGAATTATCAAATAGTTCTATTTCTAACGATTGAATTTAGCATAAGTCATTTGTTTCCATACAGTTAAATATCAAACAGTTCTATTCGACCCATATATAGGACTCTATCAGGTGCTACCACTTCGGTCCAGAGTGGACCTGGAAGCAATAGCAATAAAGGGGCATTACCACATTCCCTCAAATCTCCAAGACTGGAACCTCACCATCAGATAGTTTTGTGTCATATGCAGGACACTCGTTGAGGTGGTCTTATCTCTCTGTAGAGATGCAGTCAGTGCATTCTACAGCCCCAACCGACTGGGCTGTGTTGCTTTGTGTGAGTCTTGGTATATGTCAGATTAGGAGCCTCCTTTAAGTTTTTGCAATCATTTTTTAACGTTTATCCATTCTTTCTTTATGTTGTGTTCTTTCTGTTCCTGTATCTTGCACTAGATATTATTATTATTTTTTTATACTCTTTGCAAGCTTTTCATACACGGATCATTGGAAAATTCTTGCAGATCTGAATAATGCTATGGATTGAATGATCTCGAGTCTTTCTCTGGTTTCCAAACTCTCCAGTCTTTTTTCCAATCCTTTAGGAACTGTTCCAAGCGTGCTAGCTACAATTGGTATCACCATCACTCTCATGTTTCACAGTTTTGTAGTTCTCTAGAAATGTCCAAGTATTTTTCTATCTTATTTTCTTTCATTTTCACTCTGTGATCCACCGAAACAGATTTTTATTATCATTTTACTCCTATATTAATACTCCTTGCGAGTTTTTCACACTAGTGTTTGCTGATGGTCTTTCACTGGAGTCTGAGTGAGAGCAAGTCTCCTCACGTATTCAAAACTCTTCTCCATATTCTGGCCGCTCCCAAAAATGCTGTAATTTGGATGGTTTCAATTCGTCTTGCGATTTCCATCACTTCTTGTCCCTTTCCAAAAAATTTGGGGGCCGTTACAGGCGCACCAATTATGATTGGTTTCATCGTCACCCTTATGTCTCACAGCTTTTTTAGTTCTGTGGCAGAGTACTTGTCAATCTTTTCACTTTGATTTTTACACTCTGGTTTACTGGGACGGCAAAGTCCACTATGCAGCAAATTCTATTTGTTTTGTGCGTGAGGCTATAATTTCAGAAGTGAAAGAAATAGAAAACCTGAAGGAAAAGAAGAAACAAGAACAATGCTGGAAGAACCGACTGAAAAACAACTGGAAGCACCGACAGATAACGTAGAGACAGCGCAAGATGAAAACGAAAGAAAAAACCTGATGAAAAAAGTCGAAAAACAAAAACAATAGCACACCCATAAAAAAGAAAAAAGAAATCAACAAAAAGCCCACGACGAAAAAAACATAGGAAAAGAAAGAACTGGAAAGAAAGCAAAAAACGAAGTAAAAAGAAAAAAGCCCGTGACAAGACAGAAAGAAATGAAAAGAAAACAAAAGAAAAGTAATGAAAAGAAAAGAAACCAACATAATGAAAAAAAGAATTGAAAAACAGACACCGATAATTTGAAGTACATTGCTTCTACTATCTTGTATTTTTTCTCTGGTTGTTCAAGTTTCGTGGTTCGTGCCGGGTAGAATTAAAATAGGTAATGAAAATGTCGGAAAAGTCTAAAATATTTCAGATGTCAGTGAAAAGAGAATGCGCTATCTTTTTTTTCTGAATGTGCTGGTCACCTTGCTGCTTTTCGTTCGGTTCAATCTGATGTTGAACCAGATTGTCCAACGTTTCACCCTATTTCTGCTTGTATTTTTTGGGGGGAAACGGTCATGAAGTTTGTTTTATAGAGAAAACCCGCCGTACGACGAGAAATGATCCAGGTTAGGAAAATTGTTCCATAGAAATTGGATAAGACGATGGTTTTCGTAAAGGCTTAGGTAGTCACGTTTTCCGAAGTTCCAAGGTTGTAAAAAGATAAGTGGTAGTGACACCGGTTCTGCGTGTTTTAAAAGTGTGAATATTTTTCAAAGTGTTCAACTTGTGGGTGATCTTTCCGGGTTTTCTGGTACCGATTGATGTTTCTGAGTTATGGGTGAGCAGCGCAGTAATAATGGTTCGGAGAAAGGATGGTACTCATGGTCCTAAGAAATTGAGAAATTAGGGAGGAGGAAATGCCTGTGTCCGCAAGGAATCGTCCCAAAGTATATCTCCCTGCGGATGTGAGCAAATACTTCTTGGGGCGTTCTCCTCAGAAAAAAGTCAAGGAAGAAGAGAAAAGTTTGTGTTCATTGGGCAAGGTCCCAGATTTTATCTCAGTGAGTAAGTGAGCAGAAAACGAGTACTATGATGTCTTAATCGGAAAGAGGAAAAAGCGAGATATGACAACAGTTTGGATTCGGGCCATGCTCAGTTTTGTGAGGATATTTGTTAGTTAATTGGAAAAATTACGCCACGAACATGTACAGGCTTGAGAGAAAGGAAATGGAAGAGAAAGAGATAGAGAAAAAAGTTGAGAAGAAGTGATTTACAGGTATAGAAAAAAACAAAAGGAAAAAGAAAAGAAAATGAGAAAAAGAAATAATGTAGGAATCAAAGAAAAAAGAAAGAAACAAAGAAAAGAACATAAATGAAGCAATGGATATTGAAGAAAAAAATTATTAGCATAGTAGGAGAGAAATTCTAACATAAAGAACATGAAAATTGTAAAGGGCTGAATAAAAATGAAAAAGAGACAAAGGAAAATAAAAGCACAAAAGAAAAAAGAAAGACACAAGAAAAATTGACTGGCTTCATCTTAAAAAATACATAGATAAGTGACATAAATACGTAAGAAAAAGAATGAAAAAAAATCAAAGGAAAGAAGTACACCCCCCTTTCCTCCATTAATCTAAGTCCTTGGGATTATTTCTCTTTTCAAAAATCAATACTCAAGTCCGTATTCGACATTGGAAACTGCTGAAAATATGCAATTGGTTGTAACGAAATCAGTGTCAGTTGAAGACTTCCAGTACTGTTCCCAAAAGTGGGAGTGATAACTTCCTATCAGATCTATTTTGAAAGGGATAATGTTAGTTTGTAAAAAAGTTGATAATAAAAAAATTACGAAATACGGTCCATGAGTAATATCATCTTAATTTTCTTATTAGATTAATCACTGTTAACCATTATTAATTTTTACTAGTACTTCTATTTAAGCTTTCTACCTCGTCTGCTTGTCAGAGAAATCAAAACTTTTGTTTTTTGTTAACATTTTAATACGCGGAGATAGGAAACAAAAGATTTTTCTGGTTGAAAAACTTTTGGCTTTAATCTCTTTTGACTGACCATCTCAAACAAATCTTGCTTTTAAGGCAACTTTTTATTTACTCTTTTTCAGCTCATGTTCGTGTCATGTCACTGGGTTGAATTAAGGAATCTGCATACAGGAACATAGACATTATGAGAGCAACTAGAACTAAATTACCTTAAATCCGGTAATGAATAAATATGTGTGTCGGAATCTGCATAGAAAAACACCATCAATGCTGCCACTTGAGGTCTCCGTACATTAGAATAAATAACATAGAGAAAATTTTACCGCGAGTGATGTGTGCTACTTTTTATAACAACCCTTGTACAACAATTGTCTCATGCTACACTAACATTATTGTCAGTGAAAAACGGACATTGTCATGTTCTATAATGAGCAACCTTCCCTTGTCCGGCACTTTCCTAGACACAACGTTCTGATCATCTGTGGTGTCAAGAATGCTCATTTAGACAAATGTGAAAATCATCAATTCTGTTTACACAACTCGCCAAACAGAAATTGTAGATTATCTTACCGAGTTTTCTCTCTAAAACCAACTTGTATGCCTAAACACTTAATTTTTAAAAAAAGCAGGGAAAACTGACAACTCAAATAACTCGAAAGTACAGCTAGGTTAGATATTTATAAACAAGAAGTGAATAAACAGTGCTTTCAACTTTGGGACATACTGCTCTTTTAAGATTACAGAATCGTCTTAGCAAAGAACTCATAGGAACAAGAAATAAACAGGTTAATCATCAAGATATGATTGGCGCTCGTTAGCAAATAGTGACATACGCAATCAATATATGGTAACTGTAAAGACTAATTTGGTAATCTAGAGTTTTCTTATTCGTTATTTGGAATTGTCTTTCCAAATAATGAATAAGAAAACTTTGTTACCTCTCACTCAGAAGCAGTAGCTTACCATCCAAACCAAAATCCAAATGTAGAATTACCTGGGACCAGCAGTTAAGAAAAAACAAAATAACATGAAAAAGCATTCTTACTTAATAAAAGAAATTCATCAAAACACAAACTCAAGAAGACTCAGTTAGAAATAATTAAAACATGCCAAAAAACGAAAAAAAAATTTTAAAAAAGTAGAATACATCCAAGCTCAAATCTGTAAAAACAATCACAATTAACATGGCAGACAGTAAATGAAACGAGTGGAAGGAAAAGCACCTCAATAGCAAAGCTAAAAGCAGCCAGTTTAAAACAAAGAAAGACTGCAACAGGGACAATTTTACGGCTTTCTTGATTTGAAATATTATCTAACAGCCTAACAAGGCTTGTCCCATGATCAGTAAGCTGATATTAGGTTGAATTTAATTCATAAGCAGATACTCCAGCATATTTCACTGACCAAATTTAAGTGGCTCTTAGTCAACTCATTCTATATTGGGATCAGATAATCAGTAATGATGCGCACATGTGACAGAATTCCCTCGCAGAAATATATGCCATTAGTTTATGCTTGCGTTTGGTCTGTAAAGAAGAAAAAAGTTCATTGTAATCCATGTGTTTGCCGCAATTCTTGAATTTCGTTCGCTGAATCCAAAATTATTTCGAATGGATCGTCGATCCATTCGAAATAATTTTCATTGAAGCTGAAAATCGTTACATCGAAGTTCGTTTAAGGAGTTTAGAAGGAGTTTAGTCGTTTTTAAATTTAATTGCTCACATTGTGCCAAATAATTTAGTAAAATAAAAATTAAAATAACTCCGAAAATCATTTTTTAGATTAATTACTCTTAATTTGAAAAAATGGTATCATATTTTTTAGTAATTCAAGTAATATCAATATATCAAGTTCACAATATATTCAAAGAATTCAAGAATCGCTTGAAAGATGGATTAACGATAATGGTGGTCAAGTGTGATAATCAAAAAATACACGAACACAACTACATATGGGAATATGATCTTACAAAAATGAAAATTTGAAGGATAACGATTCATAAAAAAACATTACAGAAAACTTGATGTCCTATTTTATACCCAAACGTTATTTATCAAGTGTTTACTATAAAATATAGTAGCTGGCCAAGTCGGCTGGAGCAGCACCGAATGCATCTCTACAGAGGGTTAAAAAAAAGCCAACGTGTGTCCTGGATACGACAGTATACAATCTCATAGTGAGGCTCGAGTAACACTGGAGTTTTGGGGGATGCGGTAATACTCCTTTATTGCCATCGCTCCCAGGTCCATGCTGGCCAGGAGTGGTAGCACCTGTTAGGGTCCTACCTATGGGTCAAATAGAACTGAATTGTGTATTTATGCTAAACTGAATTGTTTGAAATAGAACTGTTTATATGTATAAAATGGATTTGGCATTAAATAATCTACAATGGTTGATATGTCATAAAACCAAACATTTAGTAATGATAAGTATAAATATTACCAACTTGTGAAAGTATGTAAAATTAGTTTGTTATCAAAGCAGGATAATTACTATGTTGTAAGTACAGGAAAAGTAATTATAGGACCTTTCAGTGTGTGATCGTCTTGTCAGCTCCTACAGGACAAAGACATTTTTTGTGCGGTATGTTTGGTTTTATATTTCAAATACTTTTTTGTATTATCTAAAATAAGAACATTCATGATAACCAAACTTTCTAAAGTTTTTTTACCAACTACTCCACCTATACACTTACATATTGTTTATTTACAACTTTTTTAAATCAACTACTATAATGTAAAAAATATTTCAATGACAATATTTAGGAAATATATACATATGTATATGTATGTGCGCGTACTTAAATATTATTGTAGAGATAAAGAAAAATCTTCAATGTGATTTTATTAATTTGCTACCGTAAAAAAGGTTTGTATTTTCATCCAGCCAGCATTGAGTTTACCAAGTCAAAAATGCATAACATAATTTTCTATTTCTTGGTTCAGTAGTTTGACTTTGATTGTGGTAGCTTGTACGAACTAAAAAATAGATTCAAAATCTTAGAACAAATAAATATAATGTTCTTAACTTCTTAATGATGTCACTTGTGGCAACGTTTCCGTTTCCTGGAATGAATTGCACATTAATTTTATGTGAATCAAATGAAATTGCAAACACATTTTCTCTGTCATTTAGTTGTTCTCAGTGTTACACACTCAAAAACACTAGACTTTATCAGTATAATTTTTTTTAGTCTTGCAAAAACATCGTGAGGAGAAAAAATGACGGTTTGGAGAATCTGCCTTCCTTGAAAATCAGTATTCTACACTCTGGGTGATGATCATTATTCGTATTTAAAGGATGATTTAAGTGTTTTTCTTGGTTATGTATTAAGTTGGGTGACTATTTTGTCACAAAAGATACTACGAGCAACCAATGAACCAGAAGTGTACCGTTCCAATACAAAAATCATTATTTTTCTCCTGTTAGATTAGACATTTACCGTAAGTCGTTAAGTCGTTAACATAAGACAGATTCCTTCTTAGACGATTTTACGCAAAGTGTATATGGAGAGGGGTAGAGTTATCTGCCTCTCGTAACAATTTCAAAAATGTGAGTAAATGCTGAATACCTTTTTACAGCGAGGAGCGGGTCAATAAGACTTTGCAGGTTAGAGACAGATCCCCCTTAATACCAATATGAGCCGAATCACTTTGTATAATTTTAAATCTTTCCGAGCACTTCCTAAAATGTTCAGAAAAACCTAAACGATGAAAGATATTATCTAAATGATTTTTCAGTATTTCGTGTGAGATGTCTCTTGTGAGTCGCTTAAAACGTCCATAGAGTTGTTTTTCTTCCCGTTTTTGTTTTCTGGCTATTTCCGTTCTGTTGTTCCTCGTGTTATCCGTATTGATTCTGGTGGCTGTGTGACAATATTGGTCTATGGCGTTGGTACATGAAGGGTTAAAAGCAAAAAAAAAAAAAAATGGCGTTGGTACATGAAGGGTTAAAAGCAAAAAGTTGAGCGGCTAAAGATATTTGCCAAGATGTGCAAAATTGAAAATTCTGGGAAAAAGAACTTTTGATAAAAATCTGAAATGGGAAATGGAAGATGTGAAAGGTTAAGAAGATTAAATTGTTGACAAGTACAGGCGGAAATTTAAGGAAAAAAGATGTTACTTGAAAATGAGTAATATTGTTAAAATGTTTTTCCCAAACTTGGGAAAAATGAAAATAAGAAAACGGACAATGAGATGATAAGAGGAGTCGTTTGGTACATTTGGTTACATAGGCGCCCGTTTAGGAAGTGAATCAGGTAACTAAAACAAACGGGCCTTTGTTAACGGTGAAAAAGCTATCTGGTATCTGATTGTAAACATGCCTTAGCTAATAGGTGTGAAGAAATTGTCCGGAAATGATTGTCGGAGCTGATTAATAATTGTTAATTAGTCTGGGATGAAGGGCCGCCTTCCGCTCACTGAGTTTTGGAATCAGCCCTATCAAATTGACAGTCCAGCATATTTAGGCATAAGGGGAGGAGTCTCCGGTCTGACGTCATAAGTGGGAATATGAGAAAGACTGTGCTGGTAGGAGGAAAGCTATCCTCCTGTTGTCCTCATCACGAGTGGTTATGATAGGAAGGACTTTGTGAAAGTAGAGTAAAAAGGGTTGGACCCTTTGTGATGACGAAAATTGAAACAAAGACATAACGGATGTCTGATGAGTTGAAAATGACGTTATAGAGATCACCCCTGCCACAATCAGAACCTACCTCAGAATCTTGGCAGATATATAAACGAGCCGATTTTTGAGCTCATTGCAGCAGTTGCAGTCGTCCAGATCGGGCAGTCGTGCAGTCGGGCAATCGCGCAAATCGGCAATCGTGCACATTACCATCACACTGCCAGCCTGCTGCAAGGACGCACCGAAGAAGTTGTCGCTAAGAACTCAACCCTCGCCAATCTGACGTCCTTAGACCATTCTTGAAGTCACACCCGCAGAATTATTATCATCTGTAGAACTCGAGAATTTATAAAACTTTTTATTATATATACAAAAAGCTGTGTGTTATTTTTTTTTTCTTCAATATACCCTTCGGGTTTCCAGTCGTTGGCTACCAGCAACCCTCTTCTTTTCAAACGTGAATCTTCGCTGCCTTGCCACTTAAAAAGGAATCACACCGTGGGGTGGGGCAGTGTATGGTCACTTTCCCTAAAGAGAACTTTCCGTCTGTCTTTGTCCCCACGCTGTAGCAGAAAATTGGAGGGAGGTGGACGAGGCTAGGGGCGTGAGGCCTTTATAGTTGTAATCAGTCTGCCTCCGCGCTTTTCTATCTAGTCTTCGAGTCATTGTATCGATGCGTCAACGCTGTCTTTAATGCAAGCAAATCCTCTTCCCCCTTCTTTTCTTGACACATATCTTGTCAACGTTATCTCTGGGATGTAATGCTTTATACATGGTCATTAGTTTTCTTGTTCTCTGCTCCATTTGTTTAAGTTCTTCCCTGGTCGACTTCAAGAATAGTCCTGAGTATCTTATGAAGAGGGGAAAGCCTAGCCTCTTTTATAAGGTTCCTGCTATATAGTTTTGTTTCGAGTAGCTTTCTCGTCCGTCTGGGATATTCTTATTTAACTCTTTATTTCATCTCTACTTGTTTGATGGTGTCAGCTTCCAATATCCCCAAGTATTTGTAGGTTTTCTTTTCTCCGAGCATTCTAGTTTTTTCTTGATTTGGTAGTTCCGTTTTTTTCTGTCATATGTCGTTTTCTGCTTTTAATTATTATCATGGCACATTTTTCTATCTCAAATTCCATCCCTATGACATGACTATATTCTTACTGCGTGTGTTAGAGTTTCCAAATCTTTTTCGTTTTTTGCAAACAGGTTGATGTCGTCCATGTATATTAGGCGATTGATCTTTTCCTGCGATTTATTAGATTTGTATCCGGCTATGCATTTCCCAAGTATGTGGTTGAGTGGCATCATCGCTATAACAAATAGTAATGGTGATAGTGCATCTCCCTGGAATATACTTTTCTGGATCTTCGCTTCAGCTAAGCTTTTCCCTCCTGCTGTCAATTCCACTCTCCAGTCTTTCATGGTTTTCTCGATAAAGTTTATGTCTTCGTCTGATATCTCGTACATTTTGGGGCAGTTTATTATCCAGCTTTGAGGGACCATATCATATGCCTTTTTGTAGTCTATCCATGCCATAGCTAGATATTTTCCTCTCTTGTTCTCGAATTGATCAATATAGAGTAGCACTCTTGTGCACCTGATCCACTTGCAGCATCCTTTCTATTCCTCGGGGGAAAATCCGCGACTTGTTTGCGAGTTTTCAATTTCTTCCCTTATTTGTGTCGTTAGTATTTTCCACATCATAGGTAGGCACGTTATGCGTCAGTAATTGTTTGGGGCGGCCCCTTTGTGGGGGTTTTCTTGGATCAAATGGTCTGTCCTTTGGTCATCCATTCGGGTACGTCTGCTTCTTGTAAGTTCATTTCGATAGCTAGTCTGTCATGGATATAATCCATGACAGACTAGCTATCGAAATGAACTACAATCCATGAATACCATCATGGCTTGGCGCTTTCCGATTTGATATTTTTTTAATATTGTTCTGAGTGAATCGGTTTGTATTTTCGCCTTCGATCTTTCTTCGAATCTTTTAAACTTTTTTCACATGTTGCTTATCCATTCTGCTTTTTTTGTTATGTTCCCATTGCTGCCATATTTTGCTCCAAAATTATTTAGCTTCCCCTGCATCCGATTGTTAATATGTCTTCGCGCTATCTTCACCTACTAGTTGGTATAATTTTCTTTCATTGTTTTGGAATGTCCTTTTTTGTCTGTATTGTTTTACCCTATACCGATACCTTTTTAATCTACCTTCTTTCGCCAGTACTTTCTGATTTATTGCCTCAATTTGTATTTCTTATCTGCGTTTCTAGTCGAATTCCCATCCAGGTTTTTAGTTTCTGTTCATGTTTTTAGGGAAACCCCGATTTTCTCACTAATTTTGCTCCCGCATTCATTTAATTCCGTGGGGTTTTTCGTTGAAATATGTGTTAATAATTCGTTTATTTTTCCCTTTCCTCTTTGACTGTTCTCCAGACTATGTTTCTTAGTGATGGTAATGTAGTCTTCTTTTCCTACAAAATTCTCTTTAAATTTTCTAAATTCGTTTCTGGTTCTTGTGTTAGTGTTTGCTCTGTGTGGTTTGGGTGTGTGGTGGTTCTATTTTCATTAGTTTGCAGTTTATTTCCATTAGACTGTTCTTGTTTGTAAATATTTGGTGTGTCTGTTATTGTATTAGTGTCTGTGTTTTCTGGCGTTTTCCTTATATTTCAAGGTCAGAAAACCAACCTTTCTTTATTATCGTCCGAACTTGGTCAGCAGGTTTTCGGCTTGTTATCTGAAACCAAGTGCATTCTTCTCAAACATCTTTTATTCTCTTAGCGTAAGTTTGCTCCTAAAATAACTGTGAAGTGTAAGCTGGTTGTCTTCCCTAGTCCATGTTTTGTGTTGGAGTCTCTGGTTTATGTGGTAACTTATATTGTTGTTCGTGTACCTGAAAACAAAACAGCCAGCATTCGCAGGATGACGGTTGGTCCCCTGTGGTCAAATTTCAGGAAAGCACCTACCGATCATTACACCCAGGCCTGTTGTCTGGATCGCACGTTACGTTATATTTCGATTCGACATTTTTATCGTATGGGTTGTATATTATGGCTTTACCAGACTCAGAGGTTGTTTAAAATCTGTGCACCTAACACGAATGTAACCAAGTTTTTTTTTTATTAGAGAACTCATAAGCAGGTCACAAAAAATTACGATGGCTGTTTTTACTTCACCAAGAGTTTCCATCCTTATAGATGAGTAGCAGTTGTTTATTGACTGAACTATTGGATCCTGGCCGTTGACCTGCGGTGTTCTTCCGCCCAGCATCAAGTGAAGCACGTCGTTGATCCGTCATTGGGTTAATCCATCTTACTTCAAATCCACCATGCTACTTTCCATGGCTTAGGAAAAAAACTGTTTTTTAAGATAAACTAATGTTCTTAGATAAACTTAGATATTTGCTAATCTTTTCTTAATGTTTTTCATCACTTCTATGTTGTTGACTTCGTAATTTTCTTTCCTTACAAAGGTGGTTTTTTAGTTTATTTCGAGACTTGTGACATTACGAAAATTCGTTTCATACCAGATATATTTCAGACACTCACTCCACTTTAAACCAATCTAAAATAAAATCAACGGTTAAAATTTAAATAATAATAATAATAACACCTGCAAATTAAAAATAAGCATCACTACAGCATTCATTTAAAGAAAGGGAAAACAAAAAGTATCAAAAAAGAAAGATTTATGCAAAAAAAATTAAAATACTTATGTGGCTACTTACAATATTTCAGCGAAACCAGATCAAGGTGCAGTTCCATTTTTATTCATTTCACTCACTAAAGTTAAGTTGTTTTTTTTTCGACTTTTCTCTCTATTTTTCTTTATTTTTATTATTATTATTATTAAACATAAATAAACGCAAGAAGTTTAATAATAATTTTATCATACTCCTTGCGATTTTTTTATCTCAACAGCTGATAAGTTTTTCTCTGTAATCTGAGTAAGCGTAAGTCTCTTCAGGTCTCCAGGACTCTTCAAAGTATTCTGGCCGATCTCAACAATGCTGTAGTCTGAATGATCTCGATTTGTCCACTGATTTCCAATTCTTTCATTCCCCTTTACCAGTCTTTAGGAATCGTTCCAAGCGCCAATTACCATTGGTATCACCGTCCCACTCGCATTTTCCACGGATTTCTAAGTTCTATGGTAACGTCTAAGTACTAGTCTGTCGTTTTGCTTCTTTTTTATTTTCACCCTGTGGTCCGCTCGGATGGCAAAATGCATTAGGGGGCATGTTTTCTTCTTTCTTTCCTTATTTATTTATTTCTATTGATGATCACTACCTCTGGTCTTCTGGCCAGGATTCAGTAATCTGTTTGTATCTCAAAATCCCAAAGTTTTATTCGACTCCTTCCCCAGTAAGGGATTCTGGCTTGTGTATATATCATTAAGTATTATGGTCAAATTTCAATCTCTAGCACAATTTCCTATTGATCACCTTTTCCACCCAGTCACGTTTCGTCTTTTTGTACTATTTTGCTACATTCGTTTATTATGTAATTAATTGTTTCATCTTCGTCACCACATAATCTAAACTTGCTACACTGTTGCGTATTATCTAATTTCACTTTGATATGATTGGTCTTTATGGCGTTGTATTGTGTTGCTATTAGAAGAGATTCAGCTTCTCTCTTAAGGTTTCGCTTTCCTAGCTACGTCTAGATCTTCTTGTGTGAGATTTCGCCTATTTGTCGCTTGAAATATCCATACAGTTGTTTTTCTTCCTATTACTGTTTCCTAGTTTTTATTGTTATTCAATTTGCCCTTATGTTTTCAGTGCTGTTACTTGCCGCAGGAATTAGTCTTTCTTTGTTCTTTTTAATGTTGCCCTCGAGTCCTTGTATTGATGCATCCTCACACACACACACACACACTACTCTCTCTCTCTCTCTCTCTCTCTCTCTCTCTCTCTCTCTCTCTCTTTCTTCAATGTTGGCGAGTTTGCTTCATCTTGCTTTTGTTGACACATAATCCGTCTATGTCTACTCACAGTACTGCTAAATGCCTTCTGCATCGTCGGCCAGAATCCCTCCCTTGTTCACTTTAAAAATGGTCCTGAATATCGTACAAAGGGATCTTGTCCAGGTGTTCATCCCTTTGATGAAATTTCTACTCCAGATCTTGGCTTTGAAAAGTATTTTTATTCTTCTTTGAAGATACACTTTTCATATTTTTTCTTTCATCCCTGTTTGATGGTATCTGCTGCTAGTATTTCCAGATACTTATAATATTCCTTTTCTCCAAGCATTCTGACACTTTCTTCATTTCTATTTCTTCTGTTATTTGTCTTTTTCCACTTTTGATTATGAGCATGGCATGTTTTTCTATGGCAAATTCCATTCCTTCATTCTTGCTGTACACTCTTATTGTTTGTATCAGACTGTTATCACAAATAGTAACGGCAAAAGCGTATTTGCCTGGATATGCCTTTCTGGATTTTCCCCTCTACTGGAGTTTTTACTCTGGCTGTCAATTCCAATTTCCAGTTTTTCATGGCTTCCATGTTGATATCTATGACTTTGTCGGGTATATTTGTACATTTTCTGACAATCTATTATCCAGTATGCAGGATCATACCAAAGTCTTTCTTAAAGTCAACCCATGCCATGGCTACATTTTCCGATTCGTTTTGCTCTCTTTAAGGATGTACTGATTAATGTAAAGTAGATTACCTGTTATTCTTGTCTTTCTTCGGCATCTTTTCTGTTCTTCGAGAAACGGTCCACGATATACAAATGAGTTGTAGATCATAGAGATCTACAACTCATTTGTATATCATGGACCGTTTCTCTGCGATTAGGATATTCCATATAGTTGCTATATTGGTCTATAGCTTGTCTTTAATTGGAATCATTTTGAGATAAGGCTTCTTAATCTGAGAATTAATTTTTTATTTATTGCGGACTTTTTGTCCTCATTTTGGTAGTTTTTTTGTGTTGTTTCTTCTTTCACTACGTTTCGGCCAAATTTCACCTCTGGCCTTCTTCAGGTGATTTTTACCGCGACCTCGGATAGGAATGCTGAGTTCCAATATTCCCAAGTACTCGTAAATATCATTCTCTTCAAGTATTCTGATGCTTTCTTGAATTGGCAGTTCTATCTATTCCTTCCGTTGTTTCTCTTTTCTCACTTATTATTATCAGCTTGGCATATATTTCAATGCCAAATTCTATTCTTATATTCGTGCTGTAAATTTTTATACATTATATCAGGGTTTCTTTTTTTTTTTTCATTTTGGGGAAATATCATATTATTCTTGTGATTTTGTAAATTTGTAACCCCCTGCACATTCCCTGGAAAATATCTCTGAATTTTCACCTCAGCTTGGGTTTTTCCTCTTTTTAATTCCACTTTCAAGTTTTACATTCCTTCTTGGGAGTCCTTCTACATCAGGATAGTTTTTCCCATCGTCGTTGTAAATGTTACCCAGTTGGTGGGACAATCTGTCATGGATGGAAAGGACTTTGTTAAACTAGAATGCCATCAAAGCCTTTTATTTTCAAACTAGTTATTTTCTTGAGTTCAGATGAATGTCGGCTCTGGGAACCTTCAAGTACTTGAATTCTTGAAAAAAAAAATTATGTTACGTATCCTTTCATCATTTCTGTCGTTCTTTCTGTTCCCATATCTTGCTTCAAGATTGTTTTGTTTCCTTTATATATGGTTGCTTATTTGTCATTATATTTTCTTCATCAACTTATTGGTAGAATTTTCTTTCGTTATTTTGTAAGGTCATGTTTTATTTGTATAGGTATCTCTATTTTTCCATTCTTAGTCTTTTTCCTTGTCGCAGTTTCTTTATTTGTTCTTCTAGCCTCATTTTCCAGCTTTTTTTTTATTTCTGTTCAGGTTTCTTAAAAATATACCAATTTTATCACTGACTAGTTTTGCTCGTGCATGAATTAACTCGTTTAGTTCGATGATGTTCTATGTTGGGATTTTTTAAATATATCATTTACCTGGTCATTTTCTATCTTAACCTTTTTCCAGCTCTGTTAACGTAAGGATAGTAATATAGCCTTCGTTTCGGTCATAATTTTCGTTATTGAATGTAACCTGTTTCCTTCTTCTTGTGCTGGGTTATGTGACATATTGGTTTTCAGTATTTTGTGTATCAGCTCGTTTAGCAGGCTCTTCGGTATATTCTTCACGACTTACCAGACTACATTTTTCCCTAATCTCGAGATCAGAAAACCAGCCTTTCCTTAGAACCCTACATGCTTGGCCGCCATTAAATCAAACGGATTCTATCCAAATTTTGATAATCCTTTTTCTATAACCTTTTTGGGTAGAATTGTTTTTTAAAATAACAATGGATTGCATTTGGGTTGTCTTCTGTCGTCCATTTTTTCTTTGGTGTTTCTCAGATGCATTGTTGCTTTGTGTACCTAAAATAAAAACAACCAAAATTTGCAAAATGCCGATCATATCCCCTATATATATATATATTCAGAAGGAATGTAAAACTTGAAAGTGGAATTAAAAAGAGGAAAAACCCAAGCTGAGGTGAAAATTCAAAGATATTTTCCAGGGAATGCGCAGGTAAAGAATTTAAATAGGAATATAATATATAGGAGGTGCCCGTGGTGTAATCGTTATCGCCGTTTGATTTAATGAACACGGCGACACGAGTTCAAATCCTGGACGAGACTGATTGCATTTCACATAGCACTAATACCCAAAATGAATCCAATTATTCTCCCTCCATCTATGGGTAAATAGTAGGGAAGACTAGCTTCTTCAGCCTTGGTAAGGCAACTAGTTTAGGAGAAGGAAAACTGTGAATTCAAACCTGTTAAACTCCGCTTAAAAACTGACCTTGTGTCATATCCTGCCCGAGCGGAGGGGTTGGGTAAATAGGATATTTATATATATATATAGGATATATATATATATAGGATATATATATATATATATAGGATAAAAAGGATATATATAGGATATATATATATATATAGGATATATAGGATTGGCCCAGCGGTTAGAGTGTTCGCCAATGGCCCGGGAGACCTGGGTTCAATCCCAGGTCGAGTCATACCAAAGACTTTAAAAATAGAACTTGATACCACCTTGCTTAACACTCAGCATTATAAGGTACGGTTCAAGGGTAAAGTGGAGCAATCCAGGGAATGGAGTAGCGCCCTCCCCTACACCTTGGTGTAGTAGCTATCGAAAAGGGAGCCTTCGGGTCACCCTCGACTATGGTCGCTAACTTTAACTATATATAGGATATATATATATATATATAGGATATATATATAGGATATATATATATATATATATAGGATATATATATATATATATGAGATATATATATATATATATAGGATATATATATATATATATATATATATATATATATATATATATATATGCGTATAAGTCGGATATTTTGTACATTTTCATATATCTTGGGTTGAATTGCTCATAGAATATTACGGGATAGATTCTAACCCACATGAGATTATGCAAAGAATTATTCATTAACGGATAAAGCACGGATAAAAGTAATCCGAGAGTTAGGAAACAAGTTAAGAGGTTTTTCACAGAAGGACTAAGATCACAATGTTAAGCTGGCTGTGCTAAGGGACGAACCACCTACAGTTGAGGTCACAGATCAAAAAGCTCTTGCAGAGGATAGGTGACGAATTAAAGTTACTGCCACCTGAACCTATGGAAGTCTGCGAAAGACGCACGTTAATGCACCTGTGATAGAAAATAGGGAGCTTCCGTAATAGAACAGATAATCGCTCAGCCAACAGGGCACAACAGAGATCGGGTTATCGACTTCAGGAGATGTTGAAAAAAAGTCATATGTTGCGGCAATGTTGGTGGTTGCCGCCGAATTCGGGAAATGGAACAGCACGGTCCGTTGGGGGCCGAGTGGGCAGAAATGCTCATTACCAACGTACATGATTGGTAATATGGGCTCACCGAATTCAGTTACAATTAGCTTAGTGTCTACTACTTATAAGGCTTTAACAGACACCGGAGCAGAAGTATCTGTTATTAATAGCAGAGTATTAAAACCGAGACCTGAATTGACGAACAAAAAAATAAATTTACAGACGGCTAATGGCTCTCTCTTAAAAATGGAAGGAATAGCTTATCTACAAGTTAAGATAGGTAAACACGTCACAGTGCACGAGTTTTTTATGGTAAAGAATTTAAATAGGAATATAATATTGGTTAAAGCAGAATAGGGTCATTATTTACTTCGATTTAGGGGCTCTTAGAATCAATAATAAGTGCGTAACACAAAAAGAAGATAAACATATTTCTTCGATTGTTAGATTAGACAAACCAGTAGTGCTGAAACCCCAACATATGCACACATGCTTAGGGAAGACACAAAATAGAAGTAGGAATCGAGACACCTACAAAA
The DNA here is from genome assembly GCA_963585895.1 of Sepioteuthis lessoniana. Taxonomy (NCBI): domain Eukaryota; kingdom Metazoa; phylum Mollusca; class Cephalopoda; order Myopsida; family Loliginidae; genus Sepioteuthis; species Sepioteuthis lessoniana. The sequence continues at coordinate 86,865,387 of OY757904.1, read as the reverse complement.
CAGAGCAGCTAACCTCAAGATATTTAAGTAATCAGTAGCTAGCGCAGTAGTCACGTTTAATAAGTCACGAAAAGTTCAAATGAATAATTCGAACCAGAGAATAGCTCCCAAATGGGGCGTCCCTGTGGCTAAGCTTTATAAGGCTGCTAAAATAAGAGAAATTTCCGGGGCTGACAAGAGAACACACCAACTTACAGATGAGGAATTACAGAAAGTAGAAGTATCTCTAGAATTTAGGGAGAAAGTAATGACATTACTAAGAAAAATATAGATTTATTTACTGGTGAGGATAAAGATTTTGGGAGAACAGACACAATGAAAATGAAAATTGATACGGGGGATCATGAACCCAGAAAGAAATACCCATACCGCCAGAGAAAGTTAGTATACGAAACTATTGATGAAATGCTCGACGCCGGGATTATAGAACACTCTAGAAGTCCTTGGGGATTTCCGATAGTTTTAGTTGAGAAAAGAGATGGTAGTAAATGATTCTGCGTGGATTTTAGGGCTCTGAACAAAATTACTAAATATAACATTCACCCGCTCCCAGTCATCGATGATATCCTGGTATGTTTTGAGATAGCAAGATACTTCTCAAAACTAGACTTAAAATTTGGTTATCGGCAGATAGAGCTGTATGAAGATGATAAAAATCGGTATTTACATGTCACCGGGGGCTTGTTAGTGCATCCGGAATATTCCAGAAGTTAATGTATGTAGTTTTAGGAGGACAAGAAGACTATACGCTTGCATATTTAGATTTTCGAACACAGAGAATCAGCTAAAACATAGTCTAGAAGTTTTAGGTAGCCTGAGGAGATACAATCTAAGGCTGAAGCCTGCGAAATGTGAGTTCATCAAAGATTCCGGATTAGTAATAAAAGAATTCAGCCGGATTACGATAAAGTTAAAGCAATTCAGGCAGTGGTTAACCCCAGTACCGGAAGTGAGGGAAGTGTTCGTATTATAGAGGGTTCATTCCGGATTTTTCTAGTATACCTGAACCCCTAATTAATTTGGCTAGGAAGTATGGTCGTTTCCAGTGGGACGCTAAAAAGATACTTGCGAATATGGTAACTTTAGCAATGGGCATGCTAAAGTTACCGTATTCGCAAGCATCCCCAATAAGGAGTACAGATATATATGGATGTGTCTAATCTTTCCATAGGCGTTTGCCTAACGTAGCATGTCTATAATGGCGTAGAGGGTAAAGAAATTGAGAAGCCTATCACACTAATTAAATGATACCCAAACAAGGTGGTCAAAAATAGAAAAAGAGGCATTTGCCTTACACAATTAACTACAAAAGCTCCATTACTCCTTACTTAGCGCTACGTTCACTCAGACCATAAACTCATCCATGCAGAATAGAAAAATATAGGTGTGAGCCTTGAGTATAGCAGGGTACAATTGTAAGATACAATATCTGCAAGGTAAGTGTAATGTGTGTGCGAACTTACTATCTCATTCTAGAGAGAGGGAGAGAGCTGAGAAAACTGTGAAGGTTGATGATAGAACCTATGAAGTCAGTGCCATTAAATCAAATCATTTGGGCTCCGAGACTTTGCATCATATAAAAGGTGAGACGCTCCAACCGATAGGATTTGAAAGACCTGTATGGCCAGATATAGATATAACTAGAGGAAAATAGAATAAAGAAAGGTAAGGCCACGAAATTAGAACAGAAGAAATGACTAATTATGAACGATGTTGTCTATTATTTATCCTAGCCGGACAACAAACCAGAAGTGAGATTATACATCCCGTCGCATCTAAGAACGCAAGAGCTCGTACAATACCATAACGATAACGGTCATGTGGGTACGGAAAAGACTTTCCAAGTAATAAAGTATAAGTATTTTAGGCCATGTCTTTTTAGGGAAGTCGTTAAACACGTGAATAGGTATATTCCGAGCCAAACAAGAAATTTAACCACTCTCCGGTCACGTATCCAAGAGTTTAATATTCCTCTATTCCCTTTCGCAAAAAAATCGCGGTAGATATTCGTTGACAGTACCCTAAAATACTGTCATTCATAGATATTTACAGTGGATGGCCTAAGTATTTTATGGTCCCTAATAAGAAAGCTGAGACTGTCAGTCACCTCTTAATAGAAAAGATATTCTTATATTTGGTGCCCTGCTCCAGTTATGATAATGAACCGGAGAATATAAATAGAATTATGAAGAGAACCCGAGAAGAGTTGAACGTACATCATGTGACTACTTCATTTTTCCACCCCCAGAGTAACGGTAAGTTCGAAAGCCTTCTCAGAACTATGAACGACATTTTAGCTAGGAAAATAGGAGATAACGAGCGTTCCTGGGTTCTATACATTAATCAAATGCTTGCAGTTCTTCGGTTCAACGTGAGTGAGTCCACGAAATTCTCACCATTTTATCTAATGTATAGTAGGATAACTCCCTCAAGACAATATATTGAAGTCTCGTCAGCTATATTATGAAGAGGAGTATCATGAGATAGCCCTCAAGGAACAGCACCGTGTCAGGAGTAATCTAAATAAACTAATAAGACGTCAAGTAGATAAGCTGGATAGCAAAACCAAGGATGTACACCTTAAGGTAGGGGATTTTTTCTACTATAGGAATCACCATAAACGTGAAAAATTGGATTAAAGGTAGCAACCAAATTATATAGTGATAGAAAAACTGGCCCTGTGTCATATCGAATAAAAATCACTTGGCAAGTACAGTAGTAAAAGCGCATGCAGAGGTGCAAACGTTGACAGAAGGGATATAACTGATATTTGGCGACCAGTGCGAAAGACCACAATGGCTGCACCTGTCGATTCTGCGTCTTCTAAGGATAACTCAGACAGCGAAGAAAATAATTATCCAAATTCAAAGAGAAAATTCCATGAACGAGAGTATCCCAATCATGGAACGACAAATGTCTATGAGAGAAAGTCAGTTATAGTGATGGAGATAACGGAAGCCAGGATGATACTTGTGGAGATGACGAGCAATATATGGAAATACGTAAAAAATATAACAGAAAGAAAGTGGACGATAGTGAAGATAGCAGTAGCGATATAGATAAGCAAAATCTAACCCAATCGACTTGACACTACATCAGACTATGATAGATAAGGAGTAACTGAGGGAGGGAAGTCACAAAAGGATGCCTTTTAGGGAAGGGAGCTATAGAATGATATCTAAGTTTAGGAAATGTCATCACTCTGAACCGATCAAAAAGCGTGAAAAAAAATATATGTTTTAAAGACTCAGGGTATATTTGGGTCGGGGCTTGGGTTTTTAAAAAATTAAAATGAGTGAATGAATAATTGAAATAATAAAGAAAGAAAAAGGATAAACAATAAAGAAAAGAACTAATAATCATCTGAGTAGGCGAATATACTGCTGTTGTTTACGTGCAATATGTTAGTTATAGATCATCAATATGCCAAGGTTATAAGAATAACTTGAAGTTCAAATTGGGAAGAGTATTTCCTTTCAAGAAGGTAAAGTAATCGGTGCACAATCACAAGACGGGGAAAATGGAGTGGAAGTATATGGATAATTATGTTTTGTAAACTTTGCTTTTTGCTTTTGTATGTATATGTTGTTTTGTATCATAGTAATTTTGTATGCTCGTACAATGGGGTTGCCAGAGACAGAGACAGAAGTATAAGTAAGATAGGACTGCTGAGACGAACCCAAATCGATAACAACGAATAAATAATTGCGTAGGGACATAGTTTTGAATAAAAATTCTAGAATTGTTGTGTGGAAGATATGAAGATTAGAAAATTGAAATTGAAAAAATAAATAAATAAATAAATAAAAACTGACAGTTTTCGAACAGCCACACCAAAGCAGTCGTTGTGTGTCAGTCAGTCAGTCACGAGTGAATGGCTGCGGTAATTAAAAATGTCTGAAAAAAAAATGGGGTTCCAAATCTTCTGTGGAAACGGATATGTTTGTCCTCCTCCCCACCCCACACAAGTGGCCGAAGTAAAGGGACAACCCGTTTTTGAAAGGCAGAATTGAAACGACCGGCGCAGAGGGAAATCGGGCCCAAATTTTATCCCAAGAGGAGCAGCAACCTTTTAATAGAAAATATTAACCAGCCTTTCTCTCTCTTATCGGACAACTCACGGTAGCAACCAAGCTAAAAACCCTAAAGAAAAATACTAAAGTGTCTGTGTTGTTTTTCTATATCAACCTTCGCGTTCTCCGACATATGCCAGAAGGACCACGTGACATACCTGACCCTGCTAGCCACTTATACCTATGCCTACGCTACAATGGACTCCTTCATATGGGCAGGCCAATGTTGGCCGACCAGCAAACATTTACATGCATCAACTCAGGGCAGACACAGTACGCAATATAAAAGACATACTACGAACGATGGGGATGGAGAGTCAGGGAACTCTGTGCTGTTGACATGACTTGATGATGATAATGATGGTACTGATGATATTATGGAAACTTCGAACGAAAATGCCACTAGCATTGCGGAAATACGCCGAACTATCGAACTTACATTTACCGAATGTAACAACCATCTAGTATGATGAACTTTGCCATTAATCAGTTCATTATTGCAAGAGTGTTTGGCTTGGAAGCAACAACACATAGCCAAATGAAGAAAATGAAATCTTCTCTTTTGAGTTGAATTATTACGTTTTTTCTTGCAGGAATGATGTTCGAGACCGGTTTTTAAAAGTAGGATAAAAAAAGTTGATTCTCAAACCAGACAAGCCCATCCTAATTGGAAGACTAGAACATCACAATCTGCTCCTCCACGTTAACAAAGATTACATCACCTTAGCTTAGTCTCACTCAACGACACAATTATGTGGATACCGAATAAGTATACAAATTACTGAAATTGTAATGAACTGCAAAAATAGTTCTTAAACTATTACTCTATGGTGATGTTCTTTATGATTCTATTTACTAAATTTAATATAATCCAATATGAAGTCACAAGTGATTGGTACGACATCGTACGAATCGGCAAACATATCAAGATCTTAATGATTCTTTAATTCTTTCTTTTTGTTATTTTATCTTCGCTATTCTTTTATTGCACAAGGAAATAGAAATGAGTAACTATAAATGGATAAATACGTTAAGATTTAAAACTTAGCTAGCAAAAAAGCGATTCTTTAATAATGATGAGGAGCTGAGAAGTATGATATTCCTGGGATCAATAAGTAAGCATATCAATTTGGTTGCTCTACATCAAACTATTTGATCGTTTCCAATAGTAATAATAATAATTATTATTATCATTATTATTATAATTATTATTATTATCCATTTATGACTGATTTATCGATTTAATCATGCGTGTCTTTCTTTTTATTTGGATTGTTAGTCCTAACTAAATCATAGTTCGATTTTGTATCAATTAAAAATCTAATTAGTAATGTTTTTTTTTATAATAGGACAAAATATTTCGCTAAGGCAAATAATTAGTTAATTTTTTATCTATCTGAAGTTTGAAAATTAAATTCTCTCCAATCTAAATTTAAAAGGCTTCCCAAAGACTATAAATAACTGTAAGAAACAACCTTCTCAGTAACATACTCGGCTTTTCTTCTCATGGAACAAGTTTTTCTACATTAAAATCATCACTACGTCAAATAAGTATACATACAAATCTTGTAGGCCTCTACATCAAACCGTTTAACTATATATTGAAAATGAACAAACTCTTACAATTTATTAATATAGATTTAGATGTTATCTTAAAATACATCTGTAACTAGAATTAACAGGGTATTCTTTTTTTTCTAATTTATACTCCCAATTTTAGAACAGCTTGTTATGATCTAGGATTCAGTTTGAAATAGAGGCGTTACATTGAAATATACGTAATCCGGGATACTCTACCGAGAGCAATTTATTGTGGCCAGTTAGTTATGTAGTGATGTATTTAATATATTCATTTACTAAAATTTTTATAAACTAATATTCCATCTATACAAAGGAAATTGGTCATAACTCAATAAAGGGTCATAATGATATGTTAAATGAATGGGAATAATGATTCACTGGTGAAGATAAAAATATGAATGAATGAGTGTACGGGAAGAGACAGAGCATGTAAGGACCATTAAACTTGAAAATTTCAATGTTGAAAAACACTTTTTTTGACTGCTCCTTAGAAGAAACGGTTAGAGTGAAACTTGCGTCAAGAACGATGAATATCAAGAACACATGCATATGATCTGCAAAACATGGAATTAGCAAGCATCTGACTGTCAAAACAAATTTATAAAAGCTAAGATCTCGTTGAGACTCGAACTCTAGTTCCTCTGTTGCTTCAGTGAAACCTGATTATCAGTATTTGCTGTGTTACCAACTAAGGTTTTTATCTCTTTATTAAAAACAAAATATTTATATGTCAGCGATTTCAAAATTTACACGATAAAAAATAAATTTGCGTTATATATATATAAATATATACACACACACACACACATGCATACATATTTTTCCAAATATAGAGCCATATCTTCCCAACTTGGAAATATGCATCTGCGTGATTATAACCTTATGGACAAGGAAATAGATATACACTTTCTTTTTAAATTGAGGAATTATATATATGTAATACCATGACCAGAGAATCCGGTAAGCACTGCGTGTGTGATGTGGACCCAAGGTTGGGACAACGGAAGGAAACCACGGAACACGGATTAGCGGTAAGAAAGATATGTTAAGGTATTGATAGTCGTACACGGCTGCGTACTACTAGTACTAGTACTAGAGCTAATACTACGGTATTACGATACTGCTTCCCTGAGAGTGTTATCTCACATAGTAATATAGTGCAGGAAGAGTCCATGATGCAGGTAAGTTTCGGTCTCACAACACCCCCCCCCTTCCAAGAGTTTTCTTCTTTTTTGGAAAAAAGGAAAAAAACTGTTAATACTTCTTCCTCTTGAGATTTACGTCGAGTGATCGCGTAAATTTTCTTTTTCTTCCCGAGCATTGTACTTCCGGATAGACTTGGGGCGTGTCGAAATCGAAGTGATCGAATAATTACGTCGATCAGCTCTTCGCAGGTATTTTGTGGTGATTCCTCAGATTCATTCAAACGACATTTCCTGAGCGGTTTCATATGGCGTTTGTGGGTGTTTTTCGGTCCCTGGACAATATAGACCAGTTCGCCAATTCTTTGTTTGATGGTGCCTACTTTCCAGAATGTAATGTTATTTTTGTAGGCCTTGAAAATGACTTTATCGCCAGGATAGAAATATTTCTTATGGGGCAAGACGGTTTTCTTGAACTTCGCTTGCCGTGGAATGAGTTTATCGAAGACGGACTTCACTTTTCTCGCGAACATTGTTTCTGCAGGCGAGCGTCCCATAGGCAGGTTCGGAGTAGGGGTTATCCTATAAACCTGCAGAAACTGTTGTAATGCTCTATCCGTCGGTGTACCTAGTGCCTTTTTAAAGCCCTTTTTAGGGTGCCCACAAACCTCTCGGCCTAACCATTCGACCTGGGGTGATATTGAGGCGTTGTAGGAAGAGTCTACTTGATACGTCTTGCGTATTCACTTGAGTGCCGTTGTCTGTCACCACACAATCTACCACGCCAAAACGCGCGAATAGCTCGTGTAAAAATTTGATCGTGCAGTTGGTGGTTGGTCTTTTACATTGTAGGACCTCCGGCCATTTTGAGGGGCTATCTACAACAATGAGGTAGTACATGTTGTCTACGGGCCCTGCAAAATCCGCATGAATTCTCTCCCATGGATGATCTATTTTTGGCCATGGTTTGCACGTCGTAGTTGGAGATTTTGCTGCAAGCGTGCATCCCTTGCAAGGATTCTTATCATGTCTGTTATGTCCCTGTCCATGTTTGCAGCACATGAGGCTTTTCGTGCGGTTCTTCCCCGGGTGTCCTATGAGAAAATCCCTGAGGATTTTTCTTTGTAGGCTGTTTGAAATCACTACACGTTCATTATACAGTTGGACATTATCACAGAGGGAAAAAACTTCAGGCATATGTGGGTCTTTATTGTGAATTTTGTTTTTGATGGATAGTATGAATTCATCCTCTCGAGACTCCTTTTTTAGGTCGACAAAGTCACTGGGAGCTCTTTGACTGTATACGCGATCATGTTTTTGATTTCGCAATTCGTCCTTAGAGTAGCAATAATGGAGTCTTCAAAAATTTCCGTATTTTGGAGAATGAGTCGCGATAAGCTGTACGCGTGGCAAATATTTTTTAGATATTAGGAACTCGATCTTGAAGTTGTAGTTTAAGAGAATCGTTCCGCAAAAAAGTAATATATTTGCAGTATAGACGAGCAGACCTTTCTTGGACCCAAAGATTGTTATTAAGGATTTATGGTCTGTTTGTTGTATGAACCGTCTTCCATGTAGGTATCTGTGGAACTTTGTGACAGCGAATATTATCCTCAGAGCCTCTTTCTCTATTTGGAAATATTGCTTCTCAGTTGGTAGCAGGGATCTAGATGCGTGTGCTACAGCTGTTTGCGAAAGTATCGTTGTGGGTGAGGGAGAGATCCAAAGTAAGGGTTTCCTCGATCTTTTCAAATGACTCTTGGCATTCAGGGGCTCATAACCATTGTTTGTCCTTTTTTAAGAGTTCGTTGAGAGGCCTTCTCAAATTCTGCATGTTCTTAATGAACCCTTGGTAAAAGTTAGCCAGGCCGAGGAAACTTTGTAAGGCTTGAACGTTATCTGGGGCCGGCATGTCTCTGATCGCGTTGGCTCTTTCTGGATCCGGCCGACGACCATCTCTATTTATGATGTGACCTTAGTATTTGATTTCTGGTAAGAAAAAGTCACACTTTGCCTCCTTAACCTTAAACCCGTATTCTTGTAACTTTTCGAATACGTTTATTATATGGTTCCGGTGCTCTGCCGTAGTTTTACTGGTACATCATCCAAATATACTGTAGCGTAGTCAAGGTCGCCCAGCATGGTGTCCATGACCTGCTAGAAAATTGCAGGCGCAACCTTGACCCCAAAAACCAGTCTGTTATATTTGTACAATCCTCTATGGGTGTTGTTACAGAGCAATTTGGAACTTTCTTCATCTACCTCTATCTGAAGGTATTCGTTTAGAGAAGATTTTTCCACCATTTAGTTTGTTGAAAATTTCTTCAGGGCTTGGGAGAGGGTAATGGTGATCGTGCAAGTCATCGTTTAACCCTGTTGGAAAATCTGGGCATATTCGTATTTGGTTGGACTTCTTTTTTACATAGACCATTCGCTAAAATCTGTTTTTGACTGAATACCTACTTGTTCAAATCTGTCTAATTCTTTGTTGATCTGCTCAGCGAAAGGGACATGCTGTTTCTTCTTAAATACCGGTTGAGCTTAGCTTTTAATTTAGAACATTTCCCAATGCCGCCAGAAAAAACCTGGGTAAATCGTTGTTTGAGTTCCTTTTTGAGATTTACCGAATTGAACGTTGTACATTCTATTTTGCGACAAAATCTACTCATTGGGCAATCCCATAGATTGAAATTTTCTATCCAATCTGTTCCGAACAAGTTGTCCGAATTTTTTAGTACGTAGGCTTTCAGCTTTTTGGTAACTCCGTTTAGTGTTACTGTAAGGGTTATCTCGCCTAAGATGTTAATATTCTCGCCAGTTACGGATTTTGCTGTTTTATCCGTCTTTAGTAGGGTCTGCTTGTTTAATTTTCGTCAAGTACGCCAATTGACTATTGAGATATCAGAAGCCGAGTCAAGTTGGAATTTTATGGAGTTATTGAAAATATCACCAGTCACATATTTCCTTAAATTTCAATTGACTATCTCGTCTGATTGAGCTTGCCTAATTTTACTTTTGGGTTTTCTCGTTATGTTGGCGTACCAGCACTGAATTAGGTTATAACCATTTCTATTGCAATTTTTGCAATATGTTTTCTTCTTGACTGGACAGAATTTCATCTAATCCCATTTACCACAATGGTAACATGGTCCTGGCGGTTTCTTTAACCTATGGGTGTTTTGTTTATTGCGGAATTTAGAACATGAGATTTGCCTTTTGTCTTTTTGAGGAGAATAGGCGGTTGAATTGCTTCTTATTTTTCTAATCTGAGCCACACCTGATTTCTCGATCGTTTTTAAATCATACTTGTCATACTTGATTGTCTTTTGCCAATTTTCGGAGAGCCAATCCTTGTTCGTTTTCAAGCTTGGTCAGTACCCGTCGTCTGACTTCGGCGTCTTCTGCTGATACTAGACCCTGTGCGAATATTTAGCTCTTGAAATCATCAGCAGTCAGCTCGGCTAGTTTGAAATCATTACAGGGCTTGTTCACCGATGCTGCAAACGTTAGGAAATCTTTCTGGTTGTCCTTGACTGTGTTCAGGCATTTTCAACGTTTGTGGAACAAGGTTGTATTAGGCCCGAATAGTTCCGATAGGAGCTTGATAATCTCTGAAAAATCCAAGTCCGTGGTTTTCTTGGGTAATATGAAGTCTACGAACCTATTATGTTCGGTTGTTCCCAATTTTCTTAATAGTAGACGTACCTTTTTTTTCACTGGGCCATTGTTCACAGTCTACGTTGAAAATGTCTTCATAGCGCCTGTAAAAGGCCTCAAATGTTTTGTCGTTCTCTGGTACGTTTCAATCGAGTTATAGATTGTAAGTAAAGTTAGCGACCATAGTCGAGGGTGACCCGAAGGCTCCCTTTTCGATAGCTACTACACCAAGGTGTAGGGGAGGGCGCTACTCCATTCCCTGGATTGCTCCACTTTACCCTTGAACCGTACCTTATAATACTGAGTGTTAAGCAAGGTGGTATCAAGTTCCATTTTTAAAGTCTTTGGTATGACTCAGCCTGGGATTGAACCTAGGTCTCCCGGGCCATTGGCGAACACTCTAACCGCTGGGCCATCTGGAAAAATATCGTGTCTTTTTCATAGTTTTTTTTTTTTTTTTTGAGCCATTTAATGAATTTACAAGTAATTCTTCAAGTTGTTTTTGCTGTAGTTCAGTTTTTTTTGTGTAAATTGTTGGAATTCAAATTGTTGTTTATGTAACCCCATAAACAATTGTTGCTGTCTTTCTTCCAATTTTTTGCTGGTGGGATTGCTGTCTTTCTTCCAATTTTTGTTGGTGAAATTGGTGTCTTTCTTCCAATTTTTGTTGCTGATCCATGTTGACCTTTAGCATTTGGACGATAATTTTTTTTAATTCTTCCATATTTAGATAAATATTTATAATATGTAGACTAAAGTGGGTGAAAAATGCAAAAAAAATGACAGCAGTTGCTGTTGCTTTGAAAACCCGTGTACCAATGGGAGGTATACAAGAGATCTAGACAGATTTTTTTTGTTTGCAAAAAAAAAAGGAATGGACAGACAATTAGTTAAATTGAACTATTTACTGGTTTAGCTCTTTTCGAGATACTGTTGTTCCGTTAAATTTAATGTAATCATTTAAATTTTCTCCACACTTTTTTTGTAAGCTACGAAAAAAGAATTTCAGCAAGGAATAAAAAAAAATATATATGTTGGTGCCCAACAGGTTCATTTGCATAAGTGTTAGCAAGTAAGCAGGGTTTTTTTCTGTTTTTCGCTGGGGGATTTTTGTAATTGTAGACAACGTTTTTTAGAAGTGAGGGGAGGGGAGAAAAAATTATCCTTCAGACCGAAGCAAAAAAAATGCTTGGGATTTTTTTCTTTTGTGTAAGAACTTGCTTTCTTTTTTTTTTTAAAGAAAAGAGCTCGCCTCGGTGAATTTGAGGGGAGAAAAATTTTATGCACGATATCTGTTGAAATTTAACTCATTTCCATAAAAAAAATTTTTAAATCACTTTGCTGCCTTCCCAGTTTTTGGTGAATAGTTTTTTCGAAAACTTGAATCGTACGTAGTTCTTCGGCTCTTGAGTTTGTCAGTTTGTTTTGTGAACAAACTGGATATTTTTTGTGGAAGCAATCATTCGCGATACTTGGTTGACTACTATATTGTTTGGATAGACTTTAATAATCTTAAATATTCTATAGGTGTCTAATCGCTATTTCGTCACTGATGTTGGTAACCGGGATATTATTTTGTATGTAGTCGCTGGGTGTTGCGTTTAGATCGTTAATGTAGTAATGCCACCTTAATTTCTCGTTTAACACAGCTGTGTGATTAAGCGAGTCCTCTGTCGATACTGATGTGATGAGGACGAAATTCTCGAATCTTTCTATCGCTATTGACGTGGGACTGGTAAAGCATTGGGGTTTTCGGCGTGAGTGCGTTTCTCGAATCCTTCTGTCGCCACTGATGTGGACCCAATGTTGGGACCACGGAAGGAAAACACGGAACTCGGATTAGAGGTAAGAAAGATATATTAACAAAAGGTTACAAAGGATAGTGTAGAGGTAAGCGGTGGTGTCCAATATTGATAGTTGTACACAACTGTGTACTACTAGTACTCCTGCTAATACTACGGTATTACGATACAGCTTCCCCGAGAGTGTTATCTCACATAGTGATATAGGGGGTGTCCTCGTGGTGTAATGGTTAAAGCGATGCACTGCGGAATCGTAGTACGCGAGTTCGTACTCCAGTCGCGCTATTACGTTCACTTTCGGGCAAATACCCTTGGGAAAGGTATGAACCCCCTTATTCTCCCTCCAGCTATGGGTAAATAGTAGGACGGACTAGGTTCTTCAGCCTTGGTGAGGCAACTAGTCTAGGAGAAGGAAAACTCTGAATTCAAACCTGTTAAACTCCGCTTAAAAATTGACCTTGTGTCATATCCTGCCCGAGCGGAGGGGGTTGGTAAATAGTATCTCACATAGTGATATAGTGCTGGAAGAGTCCATGATGCAGGTAAGTTTCGGTCTCGCAACTGTGAGACAACTGTTTCGGGAACACTGGACAGCTGTTTCGGTAAATGTGCAGCCAGTTAACCCAATGTGTCTTATATCAGGACTTTTACCTAGGACACAATCACCTCCTGGGCCATATCTTCCAAATTGTATTACCATATCCAGAAAAATACTCTATTTAAAAAAGAAATGGCTCAGTGGGAGAGTTCGGCCCTGCATTCAGTGGTCACTGGTTCGATCTCTAGTGGGGAGATCACAGTATACACTGGTGATGGGACCTAATAACATTTCTTACGCTTCGATAACTATATCACATACTATGGTATTTAAATCCAAGTAGGAGACCAAGGACATCCATTTTCGGTGTCGCTTTACCTTATAATGGTACACTTTGGTTTCACACCAAGGATTATTAGTAGAGAAAGGTAGATCTACCAACAACAAAAAAGCTCAACGTTTTTAAGTATAGAAAATCGTATCAGTGAGAGTCTACTTTTGTATTTTATCTTGAAAAAGGAATATTAGCACGTTAACATGGTTTTTGAATGTAAAATGAAGTAAAATCAATGAAATAATTTTTTATTTATTATTAATTTCTTATTAAAATAGTGAAATAATAATTAATTACCTTTTTAATATTTAATGTTTTCCCGGGTAATACTCAACAAATCTTTCATTGCCCCTAAAACACTCACTTTTAAATTTTAAAATGTTGCTTTTTTTTTCCTCATACATTTACTTAAATATTCAATCCGAATATAAGGACTAGGACAGGTTATTACTTAAATCAGTGTTAAAGTTAGTTTCCATACATTTTTTCGTCTAACTTTATTTCCTCTTTAAAAAAAGACAGCTCCCAGTTTTTTGTTTTAAAATTTCTTTTCGATGAGTAAAAAATATTCTTTATTCATTCACATATTTTGATTTTGCATGCGATTGAAGAAAATTAATCAAAATCGAAGTACAAACGTAAGACTCCCACCATTTCAAGCAGAACATTTATAGAGGCAGAATTTTCTCTCCAATAATTAAAAAAGAATTATATTTTCTATTAAATAATAGTATTAAAACATTTTTGTTTTAATACTGACTCTTTTGAAAATAAGATTACCAACAAACTGTTGATTTACAAATCATATGCATAATCATTTAACTGTATGTAAACAAATGAGCTCTGGCTCGTTTAAAAATGTTATCAACAAATTATATGTTTACAAAGAGGATTTGGCATTAAATAATTTGCAAGGATTGATATGCCATAAAAGCCAACCAAACCAAGTTTTCAGGACCATAGCTACATTTTATCGCAACACTTTTTTCTTTAGGATATGCTGATCAATATACAGTAGGTCACCTGTTCCTCTTGTCCTCTTCGGCATCCTTTCTGTTCTTCCGGAAACAGTTCGCGGCATACCAGTGAGTTACAGATTTCCTCCATAATCGGAGCGATTAGGATTTTCCACATCATCCACGTGTTATCGGTCTATAATTGTTGAGGATGGTCCCTTTTAGAGGGTCTTTCTGTATCAACATACTCTTCTACATTCAGGTATTCTAACTTCTTGGAATCTACTCAGTTCAAGAGCCAGCGTATCAGAGATAGACGTGATTTTTTTTAATCAGAATGACGCTTCGGTACTTTTTTCAATCTTGCTCTGACCGATTTCCCATGTATGTCTGCCTCAGGTCAATCTACGAGTCCTTCTAAATCTTTTTTATGTTGTTTTTCAAATTCACCTTTCTACTGTGTTATTTCTGTTCTCATATTTTACTCCAAAAGTGTTTTCCTTCCTTTGCATCCGGCTGTCTGTATGTCCACGTGAATTCACTAACTACTTGTATATAGAATTTTCTTTCGTTACTTTGAAATTACCTGTTTTGCTTGACCCACCCTACTGACCCAATACTATTTGCAATATTATTTTACAACATTTACGTACCCGTACATGTGTTTTTAGTTTTATGAATTACTATCAAAACAGCTAACTTACGCACATTTTGAACAGTTTTCAATGTTTTTAGCATATATAACGTGGACACCGGTTGAGAATCTTCCGTGAAAGGGGTAGAGACGTAAGGCCTAAATATGGAATCACAACGTGGGTCAATATAGCAGTCCTCAGTCAGTTCATGTTCGTACCTCTTCCTTATGCCTCTTCATCATTCATTCCTTCATCATGATATACAACATAAATGGTGATTAGTGTCGAAGGTCAATTCATGCCCACATGGCATGGTTTCGAGCTTGCTATTAAACACTGGACAACCAAATAAAACGGCCGATGAAGGAAGAGAAACAAAAAAAGGAAAGAACAAGGTATAAAAAGAATGAACGAAACACGAAAAGAAAAGGAAAGGCAGAGGAAAAGAAAAAAACGAAAACGAAAGAGAAAAAGAACCCGAAAATACAACAAACTTAGGAAAACATATCTCAAGAGAAAAGAAGGAGAATTTAAAAAAAAAAAAGGAAGAATTCAAAACATCAAGAAAATCGAAAATAAAAGAGCTGCATAGAAACTGAAAGAACAAGTACAAAGAAAAAGAGATTAACGAAAGGGAATTAAAAAACAAAAAAAAGAGAAATGCAACTTTTTAGGGGAAGCTCATTAAATTCTTTTCTCTTCTGAGTGTCTTTGAGGTTTAGTGGGTTCGCGTAGCTAATTACAAAAAAAATTCGGATATCCTAATGAGTCTCGTATTTTACAAATCAGAGTTTGGCTACTGAAAACTGCAGAGAGAGAGAGAGAGAGAGAGTAAGTTGATATTGAGATTTCTTTTTCTGTTTGTCTTTGATTCCGAGCATCCGGAACGTTCTTGGCGGCTATGGGTTATGGTCATGGAGAAGCCCATGTACCTTTGAATCCGTATTTAGATGAGTGGGACAAGATTTATGAAGATGTTTGCGTGGTGATGAATCAAAAATGTTGTGGAAATCGGAAGTGTTGTTGATGTCTCCCCAGAATGGGACCCACATTTTGGGGTACTGGTAAGAAGCCAGACCAGCGTTTTGTGAAGGTCTCCCTTGAATGATCGTATGGTTATGCATATTTTGGCGCGGTATATTTTGGTTGTTGCTCCAATGAGATACGAATAAAGGTCAAGGGAGCGGCAGAAATGTTGGTGAAGCACTGATTGGGGATGCTGTGACAAGGAAATACGACACCCTCATACATTCGCTGGGTTGTGAGGAAGGGAGGTGCGACATGCTGGCCGTTAGCTGGCTATAGTAGTAACCAAGAATAGTATCAGTGGAAAGGCCGTCTCTCTTCAACCCTCCCATATAAGCACTGACATTGTCATGAGAGAATACCACTCTCCATTAGCCATGTATGCGTCAGCGGAGAGAAGCAGACCTGTGACCATGATTAGTGTGGAGGAATAAACCGCCCAAAAGCCAACACGTGGTTATTTTTTAAACTACGGAAACTAACCAGTTGCCCTTTCTTCGTCGGAGAGCGAAAACATAATTTGGGACACGGAAGAGACCCAAATTCCAAAGTCATGCCGCACAGAGAACACTGAGAGAAAAGAAAAAGCTTCTCCTTGGAATGAATTTGCACTCTGAGGTATGGTGAGCCTCGTTAAACGAATACCTAAAGAAAAGACTTGTCCACGAGAAAAGAGACAATAATTAATCTTGGTCTTATCTGAAATAAGACGTACATCTCTCTATCAACGTGTTATGGTAGCCCAATAACGAGCGGGAAAAGAAGAAAGAAAAGACTCTACAAAACTCCAAGTAAGTGAACATACAATTCATCTTGCTGTCTTCATGCTGAAGGGAATAAAAGACAAATTACGAGAGGAAAGAGTAACTCTGATAGAGGAGAAAGGACGAGGGAATATTCCCCTAATGATAAACTTGAGATTTGGAGTACGGGCCCTGCCATCAAATCCCAAAGTCTGAAGGAAAGCGGACCGTATCAACTGCTGATGAACTGTATTCTCACCTCCTGCCATTTAGAAGAAAGACTTTCTCGCTCCTAGCTTTTACCTGAGTTGTTTTTTTCTTTGTTTCTTTCTTTTATTCAATAAAAGAATATTGTTATTAATCTTGTTGACCCAAACACGGCAATTCAGAATCGTTTTTTTTTGTTTGTTTGTTTGTTTGTTTGTTTTTTTAGGGGGTGGTGTTTTTTGGGGGGGTGGAAGTATTGTATTTGTCGAAGACCTTGTATTTAAGGGGAAAAGCTTGCCAGTTAGCCGTGTTGACTTTTAATAATTCCCCGATAACTCGCCTAGTGGCTTTAAAATGTGGTTCAGCTAGGAAGTTGGTGATATCTGTAATATTAAATAGCGTCGGCAATCCACAGCCAACGTGTGTACCCTGCTTTAACTGGTGGACTTGACGAGAACGAACGGCACCCTGCAAGCTCGCGGGGCACATGACAGCGTAACGCTGGCCGAGTTGGTGCAGGAGTTTTCACTGAGGCCGCAAATAAGCCTCGTGTTCTCTGAAAAGAACTGGGTGGATGCTCTCACGATGCTGAGGAAGACGTGGCTGAATAGGTTGGAGAAGCCAGAGGAGGACGCAGTTGCAGTGGTGAGTTTATAGACGCTGGACATACGAGCGCTGCACAACTTGCACCACATGGGTGTAGAAGACCATTTTACTTATTAAGGACGATTGATCCTGATGTTCAGCAGGAGCAAGTGAAGCAAGTGATCAGGTCATGCAACAGATACTAGTCGACTGACCCGGCTCCAAGTGTTCACGAAGCAGGAGCGGTAAAGATGAAAGAAAATTGGAAAAGACTTGCAATCGATGTTACACACTATAGGGGAAGACCCTACCTTATGTGGTTGATTTGCATTGTAAAGAGAGCTGAGGGGCGAAATAGCCAGCGAGATAGCGGGAACAATCGAAAAGGTGCTTTTAGAGCGAGGTCCAGTTGAGGAGGTGTTGTCTGACAACAGCACGGCTTTTCGCACGGCAACATTGGGTGACATGCTGAAAAAGTGGAACGTCCTTCAGTTTTTTAGAATCGCCTATAGAACCAGCGGCAATGAAATCGTAGAGAGATATCACTGAATCATAAAGACAGTGGCGGAAAGAGGAGGGATATCGTCAGAACAGGCTGTGTTTTGGTACATAATGTCCTCTGAATCTGAAGAAGACGGGTAAACTGTTCTGCATGTATCAGTATATAGATATGCTTGGAAACATCCGAAAGTTGAACTGAGCAAGCCGGAGCAGGAGACGACAGGAACCATTGAACTCAAAGAACCCTCATTGAATCCTCTGGTTCACGTTGTACGACACGGTGAGGCAGGGGCCAAGTGACCGAAATACACTCAAACAACATCTTGATAGATGGAGTGCCAAAGCACGTCTTCGATGTAAGACCAGAGGAAGATGTGGTATTAGGAAACGGCATTCCGCAAGAAGACAGCACAGATCGAGGATCGCTACGACAGCAGAAGAGGGAAAGGTGATAAACACGATGGATGAGTGAATACATGGTGTGATCATGAGAACAGGGTGTTGATAGACTAAAATTGCTGGAAAGAAATCTCGTATGTTTTCATGCTACGAAAGTAACACGTGACCTTGGCTAGCCACGAGATAAGAGAAGAAATAAATTTACGGTGAAAAAAAGATGAGGCGTTCTTTCGATTCTAGTGTCGTAGCTGGGATTGTGAGAGGTGAGCGCTGAAGTGTGGAGACACTGGAGTTTAGTCAAGAGACAGTAAGGGTGCGTCAGACTAATTTAACAATAGGGTGAAAACGTAGCGTTGGTTTTGCACTGTTTTGTATGGTTTCAGCATACAGTTTCACAGTTAATTTCAAAGTATAATATTGCCACACATTGGATCGTGAGTGTATACATACATTAGTGATAAAAATACTATATGCAATGTTATTTTACAAGAGTTACATAAACGTACAAAATACGTCGTTTTTCCGCTGTTCTGTTTAGTTTTAGGATACATGAAGCCCACTGTATATATATCATAGATTTTAATATTGTCACAAATCAGATCGTGTGCAGATATCTATTTTCTAGATAAAAACACTATGTACATTGTTACTTTACTAGATTTATACAGTTGTAGACGTTTTTGTTTTGTTTTGTTTTGTGAATAAGAGGAAAAACAAAGCGAAAATGAGTTGTTATCGTTCTGTTTTCTATAGTTTATATTAAAAGTTTTACTATTGCCACTCATCAGATAGAGGGTAAATAAATAATATCAGGATAAAAATATTTGCAATGTTATTTACTAGATTTACATTGCTGTGCACCGATTTTTTTTAGTTTTATGAAAGCGAGGCAAAGTATAGCTAAAGTGCATATTATCGTACTTGTTTTCTGTAATTTTAGCATGTATTCACTGTTTATATCAAATGTTTTAGTATTTTCACGTAAATCGTGTGCAGCAACATAATTCTATGACAAAAATAGTTTTTTAATGTTATTTAACAAGTTTTACAAACAAGTACATGAATTTTTAGTTATGTGAATTAGTGTGAAAGGGTAGGTAAAATGCTTTAGTTTTGAACTGTTTTGTATACATAAAGTTCACGAATCATATCAAAGTATAATATTGCAACAGATTTGACCGTATGCATATACATATGTTCAAGATAAAAATACTATTTGCAATGTTATTTTACTAGAGTACACTGGTTTTTTAATTTTGTAAAATAGAGTTGAAACATGGCAAAAATGCGTAGGTTTTGCACTGTTTTCGATAGTTTTAGCTCACATAAATATCACTTTTATATCAAAGGTTATGTGAATTAGTGTGCGTATACATATTTTTATGGTACAAATACTATTTGAATCGATATTTTACTAAATATACATACCAGGTGTTTTAGTTTTTGAACTAAAATCAAAACGTTAGAAAAAAGGCAAACTTTTCGTATATGTGAAAAAAAAGAAAGAGGTGGCGTCGGCATCGGAGGGAATAATCCAAATATTTATAGTAAAAAAATACAAATATGGTACATGGCCTAACAATGGAGGGAGAAGGCTGGTCAACACTATCCTAAACTTTAACTTAACTAGACTCATTCACTGACTAATACATATCTCCAAGATTTGAACAAAACACCACAATACCTCAAATTATAAACATCACTATCACGCTACATTCACCAACATTCACCAAAACAACTCTAGAGCTCCATGGACTTCTAACCTAGGACCCATATTTACAGAGTGGTTGGGAGGGGAATTATTTAAAATCAAAAGTAAGCTATATGCATATATATATATGCATATATACATACATATTTCCCCTATGCATATATGTATATATATATATATATTTCCCCTATGTATATATGCATATATATATATGCATATATACATACATATTTCCCCTAGAAACGAAAATAAAAACTATTTACAAATAAACATGATAATTAGTATGGGGTCCCCCGCCCCGTAAACTAATCAATGGCAGAAAAAGGAGTTAACCAGTCGAAAATAGTGCAGATGGAGAATAAGTACATGAATGATAATTAAACAAATAAACAATGAATAGATGAATAAATAAATAAATAAATAAACACTCCATCGTACTCCTGGAGAACTCTAATTTCTGTCACCTAAACAGAGATGGGAAGGGTAAACAAAACAAAAGAAGGGGACTAAAAAAACAACAAAAGTGGGGGGGCAATGACCTAACATACTCTAGTTAAGTTAAAATAATTGGACAAACGGAACAAAAATGGTCTATAATCTAACTTACCTGGGCTGGGTGGCCATGCACTTCCGGTAACCCAAAATCCT
The DNA here is from genome assembly GCA_963585895.1 of Sepioteuthis lessoniana. Classification (NCBI taxonomy): domain Eukaryota; kingdom Metazoa; phylum Mollusca; class Cephalopoda; order Myopsida; family Loliginidae; genus Sepioteuthis; species Sepioteuthis lessoniana. The sequence continues at coordinate 86,844,849 of OY757904.1, read as the reverse complement.
TACGTCCCTGTAATGTCGAGGTTGAAGATTAGGTCAGCTCCTACCACGCGACACAAGCGCGCAACAGTCACCCACCTTTTGTCAAACTCCAGCGAAGAGGGTCTCTTCCTCTCAGACCGGATTTTGACTTTAATTTGATGTTTAAAAAAGGACACTAGGGTCTGAGAAGAAAAAGACTCATCCTCGTTGAGTTCCTTCTTTCTCGTCGTCCAAATCACGACACTCAAAATAGCGAGTAAGCAGAGAAACACATAAAGTTCCTGTCTGTTCAACTTCGGTACCAGATTGCTGCAAACAGAACTGGCTTCCTGGACAAATAACCTTCCATTCAGGATGCGGACCATGAAACCTTCAAGAAGCTTGCACAGCGGCAGCACGACCGGGCAGTGAAAGAAGGCGTGGTCAATCGACTCCTCCAAAGCACCGCACTGGCCGCACTCTGGCGAAATGGCCAATTGCGCTGTAAACAAGTTCTTGCCGACCCAGAGGGCATTCCGGATGAACAGCCAGGTGAGGGGAGCCTCGTCGTTATTAAGGCACCTCGTCCCGGGGGCCCAAGGCCACAGCAATAGACCCTCCTCCGCTGTCACACCGAGCTCGCCGATCAGAACATCACTAGCGGCTCACCTAACTAAACATCGATATAATGCCCTACTCGACAACGAGATACCTGTCTGCAGCCGAGAGAGAACTTTCAGCGCATGCCGACACTCGTGATAGAAAGGGCACTCGCCTCTGGGCAAACGGTGGGTCTCCTCATCAGCGGAATGCACACTTCTTAGCGACAGGAAAGATTGTTTAACGTCTTCTTTCAGAAGCTCCCCGCCACCGTATCCTGTAAGCACATCCGGTCTAGGAAAGTAAGACGCAAAGTATGGCGCCGCGTCTCAATAATCGGCACACCTAGACCGCCTTCGGACGGGTTAAGGTAACAAATCTCCCGTTGCACCGAAGGAAACCTCTTAACCCAGACGAACTGGAAAAGGATCCTTTCCAACTTGAATAGGATGTTGCACGGGATTGGAAGTACTGAAAGTCTGTAAAGAGCCAGGGGGTAGATGTGCAAGCCGCACACCTCAGCCTGGCCCTTTAGGGAAAGCTGCCTGCGTAGCTACAACTCCGTCGCGGCTACGACCTTTTCCAGTACTTACGACCAATTTTTCTCCAATTGAAGATCAGGCCTGAACCAGACGCCGAGTATCATGAAGGGGACGGGAAATGAAGGGGACGGGAAGAGCACAGCCCTTCCACGAACACAACCGCAAACCAACGGACTTTTCGCGGTTAATCTTGGCCCCTATCACAGCTTCATACCTTCCAATTTCTTTGCTCACTTCCTCCACCTCGGCACTGCTCGTTACAAGCACGCTGACGTCGTCAGCGTATGCAGTGTACCTGGCTACCTCACCGGAGCCAGGTAACGTGAGACTGCCAGGTAACGTGAGACTGCCGGGTTCGCCTTTAGCTCGCACAGAAAGGGCTCTAGCGGGAGAATATAAAGCATCGACGATAGCGGGCAACCTTGAAGAATCGAGCGAATGAAAGTGAAAGGCTCCGACCTTACCCCATTCACCTCCACCATGACTCCGGGGGACGCATAAAGAAGACGGATCCAGGTACGAAAGTACAGCCCGAAACCGAAGGCAGACAAGACAGCCTCCAGAAAACCGTAGTCAACCCTATCAAAAGCCTTGGACGGCATTTCCATCGACTTTTTCTACAATCGTGCGAACCAAATGAAGGCTGTCCTGGATAGTCCTACCCTTCACAGCACAAGTCTGCTCGGAGCAAATAAGACTAGGCAGGACAGTCTGCAAACGGTTTGCTAGGATCTTCGCCAAAATTTTTAAGTCAGTGTTTAACATCGTTAAAGGGCGAAAATTACTAAGGTGGGAAGCCATGTTTGTTCTTACGTAGAAACTTCACAATACCCCTGGTGAAGCGTCTGGGTATGGAACCCTGCCTCCTCCAGTTGTTATAGAGAGTAGCAAGCAAGGGGAAAAACATATGCTATAACCTCAAGTACACTTCGTAGGGCAGACCATCAATTCCGGAAGACTTATCCGATTCGACCGATTTCATCGCTTTCCGGATCACATCCTCTGTTATACAACCCTCACACCCAGCCGCTTCAGTCGGCGAAAGGCGAGGGAAGTCGGCGAGATAGGTGTCGAACTGAGCAGAGCTCAGTCCGGACTCCCTGGTAAAAAGTTTCGGGAAATACTGCCGAAACCCCTAACAACTGGCTTCGTTAGTAGTTCGACGTTACCCATCCGGCGATATGACACTGGCGATATGCTGATCAGCTGCATGCCTCAGTTCTTCGGCCTCGCGAGACATTCTTTTTAACCTTGCCCTAACTACCAGAGATTGGTGCTCCTTAACTTGCCTACTATCTCCCGCCAAAACCACCCTATCTGGCTTAGCCTTAATCAAATCTTGCTCCGCTACCATATCTATCTTGACTCTCCTACTATAGTCGGCAGCAAAGGATCTAATACTATCCTTAAGGTTACTCCACCAGTTATTCCCAATAATAGTCCCCGACAGTTCCCGCTTTATCATTAGTTCTTGTTGGTTCCGGAAGTCATCCTCATCCAAAAGGGAAGAGTTCCAGTAACCAGACATCCTACTTCTAGCCTTATCTAACCTAATAGACACACATAAGAATTTGTAGTCGGAATCTTTATATGGATCAAAACTTGGACCACCTAAATAATCTAGGTCGACTCGCCTAATAAACACTCGGTCCAAATAGCTGTAAAGCTGGGCCGAGGCGCCCCTACCGGCCCAACTCCAAACTACCTTATTTGGATGCCTTTCGCGAAATTTGTCAACGAGATCCAATCGTTCGACAAACTCGTGAAAATATCTGGCGTCCAAGGTGTAAGTACTACTAGCCCCTCTGTCTAAATTGGGATCAAGGACGGCGTTCCAATCTCCCACTAAAATTACCCGCTTCGATGGCATCACGTACGGCTCGATGCGCCGGAAAAAGGTGGGAAGCTCACTAGTAGCATGGGACCCATAAACCCCAATCGGCCGTAACGCCTTATCCTTTACGATGGTAACGTCCAGAACACAAAGTCTGCCCGCCGGATCTGAAAGAACAAGAGAACACGTAGCGACCAGACGTCTACTTAACAGCCAGTTGACCCCTCTGGAGCGACCATCAAAATATGCTGAGGACAAATAGTCCTTCGACAGAATATCCTCATGGAAGTTGGAATCAAAGCGAGTCTCATGTGAACAACAGATATCAATGCCGCGGCGCCGGAGGTATAAAAGTAAATGGGATCTCCTTGAGTCCGACCTCAGGCCGCGGCCATTCAAACTAGCAAGCCTTAAATCCATCATGAATCCATCAGGGGTTGAGTGCCCGGACTGAATATTGCTGGATTCAGGACACCGACGGTCTGGCTCTTGAAACCTGTGGCCATCTCATTTGTAAATGGCTCCGTCATGAGCGAGACCCCCGATGTCCCGCGGATATGTTAGTTTTACAGGGAGAGGTGCAACACAACAAAGTCTTTACACGAATTAAGATCGTCTTTAAAATATGATAGAGGGCCGAGGGCCTCGTTTGCTTCATCTAACATTTTCATCACACCTTCCGACCCTCGGCCCTTGCGAATGACGGTAGTGATCCAGGCGTTTCGAGGGTCCTCCACATTTCGACCATTCACCTCCTTGAAATTGTGGAGGACCCTCAAGTCTTTTAGTAGTAGCGGCTGGACCTTGTAGAGACGATCCATGGCCCCCTCATCCACTCGACAAATGTTCGATCCCGAATGATTACGAGGTTTGTTCTTTTTCCTATGTTTCGGGACCTCATTCCCCGAGCTGTCTATAGATGCACTCCGCTGCCGTTTCTTGGGAGTTGCACTGGGAGATGGTGAAGTTGCCACTGCTGCTGGTGGTTCGTTAGCTGGCGGAGAAGCTTTAATGACTGGCGAATCTAACGGCACCGGAGAGGGGATGGGTCCCTTTTTAAGTGGTTTCAAAATGGTCATTAGTGGAGGAGGCATGAATTTTTGAGGTGGAGTGGAAGGTGGTATGATGTTTCTGGGCTGCTTTGGAGATAAAAGGGTGGATTGATCATGAAGACGATTTACACTCCTGGTCCAGCCACTTTTTAAAATCCAGGAGCGTTTCAAATTTCTCCCGGCCTGGACTGAAGAATCCGGGGCCGTTGCTCTGACTGCGGGCGAGACTACGGGAGCCTCCTTTTCGTCATTTGCCATGACAGGTGAGAGGGTGCCGGGGTTTATGTCGGGCTTTTTCGGGGCCTTCTTCCCCGGGCAAACAGCATAGAGGTGACCAATCTCACTGCAATGCCAGCCGGCAGGTTTGCGGCCAGAAACGATGACTGGTAGCCTGCGCCCTTCCAAATCCAACCAGTTGGGAATGGAGTAGAAGGTCTTACAGTCCAACATGATGTCGAACCTCCATTCCCCGCGCATTTCATCATAAGTGGCCAAGATGATGTCACCAAATTGTAGCATAAAAGCTGCTAAATTTGCGTCTCTGAGGAAGCTAGAGACCTCATATACTGATACTGTGGTCCGCCGCTGCCCCATATATTCGGTTCAAAAGAAATTTTCCTGGCTTTCCAGGGTTTTTCGAGTTAGGGCGACAGCTTCTTCAACGGTCGGTATCAATATATCCCAGAAAGCGCAAGAGGTACCAGCTATTATGGCTTGTACCTTTACGCCCAGGCTGGATAGTTAACGCAATACTATGTCTTTGGTGGGCTTAAAGATCTATTAGACCCTTTGTCCACAACAAAGAAAGACATCGTTATTTTCTTTTGGTCTTGCCTTACATCCTCCAAATTGAACTTAAGGCCATTCTCCGGCACTTCGCTGGAGATGGCCTTTGCCCGCTGGAGTAAATCATCGACGTCGACCTGAATTTTTGGTGGTGCTGTCCAACTGTTTTCTGAGACTTTTTTCCTTTTCTTTTTGGTCTTCAACTATGGGAGTAGAATTTGTGGTGCGACAGTTACTGTAGCTTTGTTCTGAGGTTACATTATCCTGGAATGTCGGGGAGAATGTCCGACGACAGTACCGTACCACCCAAGCTCTAAATATTCTCCGTAACTAGTTATATTTTATTGATAGCTTTGAAAGTCCATATAACTAGTTAAGTATAAAGCTTGCGTATAGGTTTAATTTTTCGAGATACGGACGAATGAAGATGTGTCAAGCGTAAAGAGGTCGACGTGATATAAATGAACACGTGAGGAATTCCGAACCGGACAAACAATATGACACTTGGTTGTTTGTTTTTTTTTCTTTTCTTTATATATGTATCTTTCTTACATATTTTATTTTAAAGAAAACACAATTGTAACAACAGAAAACAAAAAGCAAAACAAATACAACAAAAAAATACAGAAATGTGGAGGGCAAACCGCTTCCAATAGTGTTTGACTATGTCCTTCCAATAAGACAAAGTTCTCCTTTTTCTTTATTTTTTCTTTTCAACTTGCCTTAAACTCACACCCGTATCGTCTTGTCCCCTTTATAATTAAAGGGAGGGAACCTCCCTGTTCTTCTCCATATTTGTTTACTTTTTTTTTTTTCTTCTGTTAGCGAAGAACAAAAGTCTCTCCTCTTCGTCTTTAAAGTGAATATATAATTTTAAACAAATATGTTTTCCGCCGAAACTAGCTGCTAATGAACAACTGCAAAAATGTTTCTTTGGATAGTCTTGATACGGACCTTTATTTGGGTTACGTGTATTATTTGTAATAAAATTTTTGACTAACCTTTTTTCTTTCCTTTCTTTTGTTATTTTTTTTTTCTTATATTCCTTAATTTCTTATTAACAAGTCGCAAGGCACCAGTTTTTTTTCTTTTACGTTGAGCCTCAGTTTCTTATCCAACGGAGTTGACGGCTTCTATTAGGCCATTCTGTTACTAGAATTTCACCTTCCACCGGACCACGTGAAAAGGCGGCCTTTCTCTTCCTTGGCGAAGCTCGAAACTGACTTTTTGGCTTTCGTTCTTTTTGGCGGTAAAACGCCCTCCCTGCCTCGACCAATGGTATGTCTTTTCCTTATCTGGGTCAAGACCTTTGCCCCTTCTCGGTTGGTCTTTCACTGTTGCTAGGGCTCGAAAATCCGCCAATCGCCTGCCTTACTTCCGGTCCTCATAGTAGTCCTTGCTTTCCTGCATTTTAATCCTACCCTGGCCGATGGCCGTAACACTCCCATACATCAAAGAAAAGAAAAATGGGTCTATTTTTCTTTTAAATCTACCCTCTAGATTTCAAAACGGATCGATGTTTACTTCTCTGAGTAAACTAGCTCTTGCTGAGCGTTACAAATATAGGCCTGAGCCTCGCTTGGTTAGTCAACTTCTTGGCATCTTGATAGAGTATCGGCTATACAATTTTCTTTTCCTTTCACATAGTTTATTTTTAAGTCGTACTCCTGTAAAGTAAGATACCAGTTTTGCAACCTCCTATTCTTGTTTCGTGTCGAAAGGAGATTTCCTTGTTGGTAAAAGGGTCACAACTTTCTCGCCCTTGCAGAATTGTCTGCCCTAAGACCTCTGGTCATAATTCCTTCGCATTTTCTCTTGAGATTTACTCATATGGTTTTCTGCTGTTTTTCTAGCAGATTCCAATCTCTTCTGTAGATTTCCGACATAATTTGCCACTGTTTCTTTTCTAGGGTCTTCCCACCGTTCCTTTGCTATTTTTAGGGGATTTCTCAACTCATACCCGTAGACTAACTCGAATGGGCTGTAACCCAACGATTCTTGGACAGAGTCCCTGATAGCGAAGAGTATAAACGGTAATTCTTTATCCAAGTCATTCTGTCTCTCAGTACAGTGAGCTCTTAGCATGCTTTTTAAAGTTGCATGAAATCGTTCTAAGGCACCCCGTGACTGCGGGTGATAGGGGCTTGATATAACATGCTTCCTAGCTGTCCAATTACTCTCTTAAATAAGTTAGACATGAAGTTTGTTCCTCTGTCAGTTTGGATAACCTTAGGGAGTCCTACTTTTACGAAAAAATTTATCATTGATTCGACCACTTTTTTCGTTGATATGGCTCGCAGAGGGATGGCCTCTGGGAATCTAGAACTTGCGCACATTATTGTCAATAAGTATCGATTTCCCGACTTCGTTCTCGATAAAGGGCCTACACAGTCCATTATTACTCGCTCGAACGGTCTCTCTTTGATGGTTATGGGTTTGAGTGGGGCTATAGCTATGCCTGGTTTGGGTTTTCCCGCCTTCTGACAGGTGTCACACGAATTACAAAATTTCTTCGTGCTGGTTTTGATGCCTGGCCTGTAGAAGTGCCGTATTAATTTGTCATACGTTTTATTAATCCCCAAATGACCTGCTAATGGGACTTCATGTGCTAATTGCAGGAGATCCTTTCGATAATCTGTCGGCATGACTATTTGATTGTACCTCTCTCTCCTTTCTCCTCTCTGCTTCGTGGATTGGTAGCTTCGTTTTAATATTCCATTCTCTATATAATATCGATGTTCATGCTTGCTATCCATGGGTTTATCCACTTGCTTATATAACTTTCTTAAGCTTTCATCATTTTTTTGAGCTCTCTTCAGTTCTTCACACGTCTAATATTTTCTCCCGTTTCGTCCTGTTTTTTACTGCGTAGGTTATATGGATTTGTCTTCTGGCCTTTCTCCTCGCTTTTACAATTTTTGCCTTCTTGTGCGAATTCGACTTTCGCTTCATTTCCGAGTAGGAGATCAATTTTTTTCATAGGTAGAGTCTTCACTACCCCGACTATTATTTCTCTGCTAATTTTCCCTGTCGTCAATTTCACTTTCCTCAGGGGTACTTTCAGAGCCTTTCCTCCAATTCCTTTAATCGTTGCAAATCCTAGCGGTTGATCTCGCGGTAATTTTCTCTCTAGTATTAAGGATTGGGTCGAACCAGTGTCTCTCAATATAGTTACAGGGGTATTATTTCCTTCCCCGTCTTTAATATTTCCCTTTCTTGTGAAGGGTCGATATACCTCATTAACTAGTGTGGTTGAAACCATTCCCTGTGACTTAGACTCTACAGCTTTGTTCGTTTCGGGTCCGCGTCCCAGTTTGCATTTTATTGCTATGTGACCCACCTGGCCACATCTGACACATGTGATCTGGTTCCCCTTCTTTGGGGGTGTCACCCGAGTATTCACCATGCTATCTTTCCTTATGATAGGTTCTTTCCGTGTTAGGCTTGCTTTTGTTTCTTTTACGTGTTATCACGTATTCGTCTGCTAGCATCGCGAGTTCGCTGCCTGTGTTTATCTTCCTTTCATTTAGGTAGATTCTCATTTCCTCTGGCACCCAATTCGATATTTCCTCTATTAAGATGAGTTGCTTCAACTTTTCCACATCAACTCCGATCATTTTCGCAGCGTATCACTTGTTTATTAGCCGCTCTTTTTCTTTGACAAATTCCATGAACGACTGGTTCTCGTTTTTTCTTTGGTTTCGGAACGCCTGTCTATATGCCTTCGGCAACAATTCGAAGCTTTGTAATATTGTCTTTTTGACTGTATCGTAGTTTGTACAGTCTTCTGCTGACAATGTGGTATATGCTTTTTGTGCCTTTCCTGTGAGGGCGGTCTGTAAGAGCATAGCCCAACTTTCTCGTGGCCATTTCATGTTAGTTGCAGTTATCTCGAAGTGAGGGAAATACTCATCTATATTACCTTCAACAAATTTTGGCACTAGCCTGACTTGTTTCGCCAAGTCAAATCCGTTGCGGTCTGGTTCTCGTCTTATTTCTGTTAGTCTAATTTCCCGTAACCTAATTTCTTGCTACATTTTCGCTTTTTCCAGTGCTAGTCTGGTTTGTAGCTTATATTTTTCAAGTTCAATCTGTTCTGCTGTGAGGTTGGTCGATTCGGTCGGTAACCTGTCCAGTATCTCCGCTTCACATATTTGTTCGTCCACCATGTGCTCTGAGATGATTCTAACTAATTTTTCTTTCCTCATCGGTTTTCTGGTTTCCAGTTCAAGTTTTTCACCTATTTCTAGCAGTGAACTCTTCCTCATCGCTTCCAATTTCTCTAATGCCGGTTCTCTCAGGAAGTCCTCTATTCCGTCCATTCTCGTTTAATTTTATGGATTTTTTTTTTTTTTTTTTTTTGTGGCTAACGAGCCCCCTCTGTGTGATTTGTTCGTTGTCTAAAAGCCCGGAGATTTCTCACACGTATTTTTAATTCTTTTTAATTTTTTTTTTAATCCAAAAATTTCCCGGACGAAGTCCCATGTGACGGTTACTGTATTTTTGTTCTGAGGTTACATTATCCTGGAATGTCGGGGAGAATGTCCGACGACAGTACCGTACCACCCAAGCTCTAAATATTCTCCGTTATATTCTAGTTATATTTTATTGATAGCTTTGAAAGCCCATATAACTAGTTAAGTATAAAGCTTGCGTATAGGTTTAATTTTTCGAGATACGGACGAATGAAGATGTGTCAAGCGTAAAGAGGTCGACGTGATATAAATGAACACGTGAGGAATTCCGAACAGGACAAACAATATGACACTTGGTTGCTGTTTTTTTTTCTTTTCTTTATATATATATCTTTCTTACATATTTTATTTTAAAGAAAGCACAACTGTAACAACAGAAAACAAAAAGCAAATCAAATACAACAAAAAAATACAGAAATGCGGGGGGCAAGCTGCTTCCAATAGTGTTTGACTATGTCCTTCCAATAAGACAAAGTTCTCCTGTTTTTTCTTTTTCTTTTTTTTCTTCTTTTTTTTTTTCTTTTCAACTTGCCTTAAACTCACACCCGTATCGTCTTGTCCCCTTTATAATTAAAGGGAGGGAACCTCCCTGTTCTTCTCCATATTTGTTTACTTTTTTTTTTTTTCTTCTGTTAGCGAAGAACAAAAGTCTCTCCTCTTCGTCTTTAAAGTGAATATACAATTTTAAACAAATATGTTTTCCGCCGAAACTAGCTGCTAATGAACAACTGCAAAAATGTTTCTTTGGATAGTCTTGATACGGACCTTTATTTAGGTTACGTGTATTGTTTGTAATAAAATTTTTGACTAACCTTTTTTCTTTCCTTCCTTTCTTTTTTTCTTGTTCTTATATTTGTTAATTTCTTATTAACAAGTCGCAAGGCACCAGTTTTTTTTCTTTTACGTTGAGCCTCAGTTTCTTACCCAACGGAGTTGACGGCTTCTATTAGGCCATTCTGTTACTAGAATATCACCTTCCACCGGACCACGTGAAAAGGCGACCTTTCTCTTCCTTGGCGAAGCTCGAAACTGACTTTTTGGCTTTCGTTCTTTTTGGCGGTAAAACGCCCTCCTTGCCTCGACCAATGGTATGTCTTTTCCCTATCTGGGTCAAGACCTTTGCTCCTTCTCGGTTGGTCCTTCACTGTTCCTAGGGCTCGAAAATCCGCCAATCGCCTGCCTTACTTCCGGTCCTCATAGTAGTCCTTGCTTTCCTGCATTTTAACCCTACCGTGGCCGATGGCCGTAACAGTGGTCTTGTTAGGGGATCTGTGGTCGAAGGTAGGAAACCGCAATGTTGACATAATAGGAAGCTGGGCCACTTTTCTAGATCCTGCTCACAGAAAACAGCCAATAATAACAACACAACAGTAATAGCATCATCAGCATCAACAACAGTAACAGCACCCTCAGTATCAACAACAGTAACAACAACGACAAACACAACGCCAGCCTCAAAAGCTACCAAAAGCTACTATTCCAGCTACATCTCCAGTAACAACAAACACACAATGTACGGAAACTTGGGGCCACCTCAATAACATGGAGGTAACACAGGACAAGAAAAAGTCCCCTTCAAAAGCTCCAAAATCATCTGAAAAACAATCCCCCGCTAAAACCAGCGAGAATAAGAGTACAGAGGGGAAAGAAGAAAATAGAAAATTCCAAATCAAGAACAGAGAAAAGAAAAAAGGAAAAAATAAATGTGCCGGAAGTATCGCAAGAGGAAATGGATACATTAACAAACCTAAAGAGGAGGAAGAGAGACAGCGGAGATTCTATTACGGAAGATGGGGTGGGGAGAAAAAAACTGTGTAAAAACCAAAACATGCCACCAAAGACAATTCCACAACCGCAACAAAAACATCAACCCCAGCACCCAGCACCCAGCGCAAATTATACCAATACCACCCCAATATGTCACACCATCTCACTCCTCTGAAACCCTTCACCACCCCCACCTTTCTCCAACATTGCCTTTTCTTTCACCCATTTCAACTCCCAAGCTTCTCTCCCGGTCCCATTCGGCAACTAGAAATTCACCGCCACAATCATCATCATTATCAGCTCTTCTAACACTAAACATCGAACTCAGTCGGCCTCTAAAGAGGCCCGACGAACTCTCAATGCCTTCTATTTTTGTGAAGATACGCTGGAATCACCAACATTGGAACGACATGTAAAACAATCATTACACCCATTATCAGGACTAAAAAACCATTGACCACAAAGGCATTACAAATCCATATTTATTTAGCGGGGCACCCATGGTGACCACCTTTGTTCGTTCGGCTGGCAACCGAACTAAAGAGCATTGGCACTTTATTGAGGAAGCCAGTCGAACGAAGGGTGCTCCATTTCCGCCAGCTGGTGAAAATGGAGCACCCCTACCTCAATGTCATGTCAACAAAATGTACGGTCAGGGTCCCGATTTATGTTCTTACTGTTTTTATAGGTCCCTAAAGTTGAGGTATCCCTTGGATGTCGGGGGAATTTCCAGAGACGGCCGAGTTACTACTGAACTCGGTACCGGCTCCCTGTGTCAGGCCGTCGGCATCCTCACCCCGGAGGATTTCCGGCCCGTTGTCGACACTGAGTAAGGTAAGTTGGTCTGATGACTTTAAACCGTGCCACTTTGAATGTGAGTGGACTGAGGGATTCAAGCAAGTGTGCGCGCTTGCTTGGTAAACTCAAGAACCTCAGTGAATGTCACTCACTTAATTTTCGCAGCGGACTGTCGTGTGCCGGAGAACGATTTAAATGTTTTCTCAGCAAACGGTAGCCGCCGTAGCACTGGGGTCTCTTTGCTAGTTGGACACAGCCTTGATGCTGATGTTGACGTTGTTTTTGCAGGTGACGGGGGCCGACTGGTTGTTGTTGCCGTTAAAAGTTTCAAGTTCCGTCTGGTTGCGTTTTATGCGCCCAATACCGCTGTGGAGAGGGTTTCCTTTTTTCGTCGGTTGGCGCCGTTCCAGGACGATTCAAAGCGGCTAGTTTTAATGGGTGATTGGAATGCGATCCTTGATCCTAAGATAGATAAGGTCGGACGGGGAGCTAGTAGGTTGGGAAGGTGTGGAAATAGCCTTGTCGATCTTATGGCTCGCCATTACTTGGTCGACAGGTTTCATCTGGATCATCCAGGGAGGGAGATGGGGACATGGCTAGATAGCTCGCCCTCTGCCGAAGTAGATTCCTACTTGGACAGAGCTGATAGCGATTTCGTTAGTTGTCCCACGTTCCACTAGAGAGCGTGGACTGACCATCAGTCTGCGGTTAGCTAATAGTCTGGCCGGCTACTGGAAGTTCAATACCTCCTTACTGGAGATACGGGACTCCCGGGACCGACTGGAATCCCTAATTAAGCAGGCGTTAGTGGGGGCGGTTACTTGGTAGGTTTCTCTTAAACATAGGATTTGAGATTTCGCCACCAAGTATGGTCGTCAGCTCAACCTAGATAGAACCAAGGAGGCGAAATCTATAGAAGATAGAATTTCCCCGGCGGTGGCTGGGGGGCTTCCTAACCGTAAAGCTAGCTAGGAGGGACATTGAGTGTAAAACTAGCGAGCGCTACAAGGGATTCGTATTTAGATCAAGGTTAAAAGATTACTCAACGAAGCTGTGAAATCGAACGTGATTGCGAGTGAGAAAGAAGTGCGAAGGTTTCCCGATTGGTATATCGATTCCGTCAAGTCTCCGGATGGGCACGTGCTGCGAGCGAGTCGAGAGATGCGTGATGCCTTTCGGGCGCACTTTCGTGATCGCTTAGCCCGCTGTCCTGATCTCCCGCTTCAGGAGTTTCGCAGCTATCTTGCCGACTTCTCCCGCCTCGAAGCGGCTGAAGCGGCTAGTTGCGAGGATGTGATTACTGAATACGAAGTCCGTGATGTGTTGAAGCAGGTCGGCCTCACTAAGTCGCCGGGACTAGATGGTTTGCCCTAGTACTTGAGTGTACTTGAGGATGTCGCACATGTTTGTGCCTATTCTGACGGATATGTTCAAAGATTGGTAGCCATCCCTGGTAGCGTTACCAAGGGCGTGATAACATTGCTGAAGAAAGGTGGCAGGCATGTTTAGACGATTATTGGCCCATAACTCTGCTTAACACAGAGTTAAAAATTTTGGCCCGGGTCTTAGCGAATCGTTTACAGCTTGTCATCAGCGATCGGATTGGGCCGAGCAGACCTACGCTGAGAAGGGAATATCGATCCAAGACAATCTGCACTAGATTCGCCAGGTCCTAGAGGAGATAGAAGACGGCACGGAAGCCGCACTGATCAGTTTCGATCAGACCAAGGCCTTCCATAGGGTTGACCATCAGTTTTTGACGTAAAGAAGTAAAAAAGCAAGAAAAAGTTGGCATTTTAGCTATATTTTAATACGTGTTTCATTGAAAATTGAGTCGAGTACGGAAATGTAAATCTAGTTAATATTGCAAATGTCATTATTCTGATTATTGACAATACTTTTTTAGTATTGTCAATAATCAGAAAAATGACATTATTATAAAGGCACTTACCTTTAAGGAAAACAATGAATTTTATGCATACTAGAATAAGCGAAAGATCGCAAAAAGTAAACATTTTATCTATATTTTATTAGGTGTTTCATTAAAAATTGAAAGTCGTGTACGGAAATGTAAATCAAGTAAAATAACATTGCAAATGTCATTTTTGTCATATACATGTGTATGTGCACACACGTTAGCAAAACTAAAACCTTTGAGGAAAACTGTAAAATTTACATTTGCTAAAATACGTGAAAAAAATTTTTTTTTTCTAAGTAAGCATTTTAGCTATGTTTTAATAAGTGTTTCATTGAAAATAATAATATTGCACATGTCATTTTTGTCTTAAATATGTGAATGTGTACAAAATATATACGTTTGCAATACTAAAACCTTTGAGGGAAACTTACATTTGCTTACATTTGCTAAAATAATAAAATAATATAAGGATTTTAAGGATTTTAGCTATATAAGGATTTTAGCTATATATATCGTGTTTCATTGAAAATTGGAAATCGTGTACGGAAATGTAAATCTTTTAAAATAACATTGCAAATGCCATTTTTGTCATAAATAAATGTATGTGCACAAAATATATATGTTAGCAATACTGAAATTTTTAAGGAAACTCTAATATCTATATTACTAAAATAAGTAACAAATAAAAAAAAGTAAGCATTTTAGCCATATTTTAATACATTTTTTAGGAAAAATTTAAAGTCGTCTATGGAAATGTAAATTTAGTAAAATAACATTGCAAATTCATTTTTGTTAAAAAAATATATGTATGCGCACACGATGTATACGTTAGCAATACTAAAAAGTTTGCGGACACACTAAAATTTATATAACTAAAATAAGTAAAAAATCAAGAAAAATTAAGCATTTTAGCTATATTTTAATATGTTTCATTAAAAATTGGGTCGTATACAAAAATGTAAATCTAGTTATATAACATTGCAAATGTCATGTTTGTCATCAATATGTTTATGTGCACATGATATATACGTTGGCAATACTAAAACATTTCAGGAAAACACAAGAATTGTATATTTGCTAAAATAAGTAAAACATCAAGAAAAAGTAAGCTTTTTAGCAGTATTTTATTATATTATTCAGGAAAAATTGGAAGTCGTGTACGGAAATGTTAATCTAGTAAAAAAAACATCGCAAATGTCATTATTCTGATATATATGTTGGCAATACTAAAACTTTGAGGGAAACTGTAAAATTTATATTTACTAAAATAATTGAAAAATCTAGAAAAAGTAAGCATTTTAGCTATATTTTAATAAGTGTTTCATGGAAAATTAAATATTGTGCACAGAAATAGTGAAATAATATTGCACATGTCATTTTCGTCATAAATATGTGTATGTGCACACGATATATACGTTAGCAATACTAAAAACCTTTAAGGAAAAATGTAAAATTTATATTTGCTAAAATAAGTGAAAAAGCAAAAAAAGTAAGAATTTTAGCTATATTTTAATACGTGTTTCATTGAAAATTGACAGTCGTGTACGGAAATGTGAATCGAGTAAAATAACATTGCAAGTGTCATTTTTGTCTTAAATATGTGTATGTGCACACAATATATACGTTCGCGATACTAAAACTTTAAGGGAAACTCTTACATTTATACTTGCTAAAATTTGTAAAAAATCAAGAAAAAGTGAGAATTTTAGATATATTCTTAATATGTGTTTCATTAAAAATTGAGTCGTGTACGGAAATGTAAATCTAGTTAGATAACATTGCAAATTTCATGTCTGTCGTCAATATGTTTATGTGCACATCTGCTGGCAATACTAAAACATTTCAGGAAAATACAAGAATTGTTTATTTGCTAAAAAAAAGTAAAACAGCGAGAAAAAGTAAACTTTTTAGTAGTATTTAGCATATTTTTCAGGAAAAACTGAAAGTCGTGTACGGAAATGTTAATCTACTAAAAAACATTGCAAATGTCATAATTCTGATATATACGTTGGCAATACTAAAAACTTTTAGGAAAACAATGGCTTGCATACCTTCTAAAAAAAGCGAAAAATCAAGAAGTTTACATTTTTTCATATATATAATGTGTTTCATTGAAAATTGAAAGTAGTGTACGGAAATGTAAATCTAGTAAAATAACATTGCAATTGTCATTTTTGTCATAAGTATGTGTATGTGCACTTGATATATACGTTAGCAATAGTAAAACCTTTGAGGAAAACACTGAAATTTATACTTGCTAAAATAGGTTAAAAATCGAGAAAAAGTAAGCCTTTTAGCAATATTTTTTATACTTTCTTTTAAAAAAATCAAAGTCGTGTGTGGAAATGTTAATATATACCAGAAAGTTGGCCTGCCACAACACAGGTAACATAGCGGGGACCAGTCAAGAAATGATTTTCGATGAATAAACTTGAAATAAACCTATATTATCTGGTGTTAGTTTAAGAATCTAAAAGTGCGCAGTTAAAGGGAAATAACTCTCCTAATTAAACTTTAGAAACATTTTTTTTCTTTTTTCGCTTATTTGAGAAAGTTGTGTAAAATGATATTGAAAATGTCATTTTTGTCATAAATGTATACGTTACATAAGTTAGCAATACATAAATATATGTCATAAATGTATACGATATATACGTTAGCAATACAAAAACTTTGAGCAAAACTCTTACATCAATACTTGCGAAAATAAGTGAAAAATCAAGAAAAAGTAAGAATTTTAGTTATATTAATAAAACACGTATTAAAACGTGTTTCTGGTAGGTATCACCCAGCTTTCTGCATAAAATGAACTAGTCCATCTGCCATATATAGCAGTAGCTACGAATACCCGAGCAGACTAGAAGTTCTTCTTCCCTCGGAGGAAATAGCCAAAAAACTGACCGGTGGTAATATCACCAAATGCTTCTTTCGGCTACAACCGGAATATCGAGGCAAACGTAGGATTAAGGTCACCGTATGCAATGTTTCAATGCAATTAAATGGTGACGTCCTCGCCGCTTACTTAAGTATATATGGCGGCGTGGAACAAGTCACCCAGATAACATCGAATAGCGGAACCGCATACGGTGACTACGTTTTCATCATGTGCCTCGATAGGGGAGGGTTTAATAATATACCCCATATCATCAAATATCGAGATCAATCCATGATGGTGGTCGTTGAGGGCCGGAAACCACTATGTTGGAGCTGTAAGAAAATTGGACCAGAACCTGCCCTCAAAAAACAACGACCACCACAACAATGACTACTACTACTACTACTACTGCTCCTGAGACTTCGCCTGCCATCACAATCACAACGACAGCGACAGATATAACAACAACACCTTCCATTAAAAACATAGATGACCACCCTAACAAAAAAGATGAGGAAGGGTGGACCCTGGTAACTAAGGGGGGAAAAAGAAACCCCCTCAAAAAACGGCAACTAAACCACCCGAAAAGAAAACTGGTCCAGCAAAGGAATCATCATCATCTGCCACACTAATTTCATTAGAAAAAGCAAAACAATCATCATCCTCATCCACTCTAGAAAAAGACAAAGAAAAAACTCATCAACCAGCAGAACAATCCGAAGCAATGGACATGTCAGGTAACCTAAAAAGAAGAAGGGACAGTGGGGACTCGACAACAGAGGGGGAGGAAAAAAACAATTCAAAAAACTTGCCAGTCAACAATGCGAACCTCAACCCACACCACAACCACAAAATCATCCCCAGCCACAACTTGTACCTCAACAACAAGCTCATCGACCAGCTCAAATCATTCCACCCCCACAACTAAACAATAACCCATCACAAGTCATAGAAACCCCCCTCTCTCTACCTATGCCCTCCCTCTCACCCATTTCAACCCCCAAACTGTTCTGTCGGGCACGTTCAGAGATTCGAGAACCATCAATGCCATCATCATCATCATCATCATCATCAAAAAAACAAAGATCAAAGTCGGCCACAAATGTGGTCAGACAAGCCATAAATGCGTTTTATTTTTGTGGGAAAACTTAGACCCATCAACATTCGATCACCAGTCAAAAAAGACACTTAATCATCTAATATCATTAAAAACAATAAACAACAAACACATTACCAACCCGTATTTGTTCAAGGGGGCACCCATGGTGACCAACCTTTGTTCGTTCGCCTGGCACCCGCACAAGGGAGCTGTGGCGTTTCCTTGAGGATACCAGTCGAGCAGACATAACGCTGGCGGAGTTGGAGCCCTCTTCCCTCAATGAAATGATTCCCCAATGTACGAGCAGGGTCCCGATTACGTTCACCCATAATTCTAAGAGCCCTGAAATTGCGGTACTCCATGGATGTCGAGGGACAGCCGAGTTACCAAGAAACTCGGTACCGGCTCCCTGCGTCAGGCCGTCGGCATCCTCACCCCGAAGGATTTCCAGCCTGTAATCGCCAGAGAGCAAGGTAAGTGTGACTGATGGCTCTAAACCTTTGAATGTGAGGGTACTGAGGGATCTAAGCAAATGTACGCGCTTGCTTGATGAACTCAAGAAGCTTGGTGTAGATTGTCGCTGCAGTGCAAGAAACACACTTCACTTGCAGTGCGGACTCTCGTGTGCTGGAAAGCGATTTTAACGTTTTCTCATTATACGGCAGCCGTACCAGCGTTGGAGTCTCTTTGCTAATTGGACGCAGCCTTGATGCTGATGTTGACGTTATTTTTGCAGATGACGGGGGCCGACTGGTTGTGGCCGATGTTGCCGTTAAAAGTTTCAAGTTCCGTCTGGTTGCGGTTTATGCGCCCAATATCGTTGTGGAGAGGGTTTCCTTTTTTCGTCGGTTGGCGCCGTTCCTGGACGATACGAAGCGGCTAGTTTTAATGGGTGATTGGAATGCGATCCTTGATCCCAAAATAGATAAGGTCGGACGGGGAGCTAGTAGGTTGGGAAGGTGTGAAAGCAGCCTAGTCGGCCTTATGACTCGTCATGACTTGGTCGACAGGTTTCGTCTGGATCACCCAGGGCGGGAGATGTGGACGTGGCTAGATAGCTCGCTCTCTTGGACAGAGTGTTAGTTAGACGAGCTGACATCGATTTCGTTAGTTATCCCACGTTCCACTTGATAGCGTGGACTGACCATAAACTTGTTAGGGTCAGTCTGCGGTTAGCTAATAGGCCTAGTCTAGCCGGTTACAGGAAGTTCAATACCTCCTTACTGGAGATACGGGACTTCCGGGAGCGGCTAGAATCCCTAATCAAGCGGGCGTAAGTGAGGTCAGTTACCGGGAATAGGTGGTGGGTTTCTCTTAAACATAGGATTAGAGATTTCGCCACCAAGTACGGTCGACAGCTCAATTTAGATAGGACCAAGAAGGCGAAATTTATAGACGATAGACTTTCCCGGGCGGTGGCTGGGGGGACTCCCTAACCGTAGAGCTAGCTTGGGGGGACCTTGAGCGCGAGAGTAGCGAGCGCTACAAGGGATATGTAGTTAGATCTAGGTTAAAGAGAGTTCTCAACGAAGCTGTGAAAACGAACGCGACTGCGCGTGAAGAAGTGCGAAGGTTCCCCGATCGATTCTGTCAAGGCCCCGGATGGGCGACAGCTGCACCTTTCGGGTGCACTTTCGGGATCGCTTTGCCCGCTGTACTGATCTCCCGCTCCGGGAGTTTCCTAGCTATCTTGCCGACTCCCCCTGCCTTGGGGTGGGTGAAGCGGATAGTTGCAAGGGTATGGTTACTGAATGCGAAGTCCGTGATGCGTTGAAGCAGGTCGGCCTCACCAAGTCGCCGGGACTTGATGGTTTGCCCTACGAAGAGTACTTGAGGATGTCGCACATATTTGTGCCTATTCTGACGGATATGTTCAACCATTGGTTCGCCCAGGGAGCCATCCCTGGTAGCGTTACCAAGGGCGTGATCACATTGCTGAAGAAAGGTGGCAGGCATGTTTGGGAGGGTTAAGACGATTACAGACCCATAAACCTGCTTAACACAGAGTTAAAGATTTTGGCCCGGATAGTGTGCACATACATATATATATATGACGGAAAGTATATTTGCAATGTTATTTAACTAAATTTATATTCCCATACATGACTCTTAATTTTCACTAGTAGACGTATAAAATATAGAGCTAAAATGCCAACTTTTTTATATTTTACTTAGCTTAGCTTCAGTATTTTCTGCATGGTTTTCGTTATGCTAACGAATATATTGCGTGGACATGCGTACTTTTACAAGATAATTGACATATGCAATGTCATTTTACCAAAAAAAGATTACTTTTTCATGATTTTTCTTTTACTTTGATAGTATGAATGATTACTTTTTCACGATTATTCACTTAGATTTTCTAGTATAAATTTCAGTGTTTTTTAAAAGTTTTATCTATGTGTATATACCGTGTGCACCAAGGAATATGAGGAAAAGTTATAGTCTTGCAATGTTATTTAACTGCATTAACATTCCCGTTCATAACATTTAATTTTTACTGAGTTACGTATAAAAATAGAGCCAAAATGTCTTCTTTTTTAGGATATACTATCTTTAACTAGTATATTCTTCAACGCTTTACCCATGGTTACATTTATTAGAAAAATCGAGATTTGCAATGTAATTTTACCAAGAATGATTACTTTTTCATGATTTTTCACTTAGTTAGCTTTGATAAATGATTACTATTTCTCGATAGCTCACTTAATTTTTCTACTATGAATTTAAGTCTTTTACTCTAAGGTTTAATTTTCAATCGTATATATCGTGTAACAGAAAAATAATGAAAAACTAATCTTTTTTGATAAAAAAGATTAGTTTTTCATTATTTTTCTGTTACTTTGATTGTATAAATGATTACTTTTTCACGATCATTCACTTAGATTTTCTAGTATAAATTTCAATGTATATCAAAGGTTTTATCTATGTGTATATATCATGTGCACATCGAAAAAATGACGAAAAGTTATAAACATGCATTGTTTTTTAACTGCATTAACATTCCCGTTCATGACTTTCGATTTTTATAGAGGGATGTATATAAATAGAGTTAAAATGCCTACTTTTTTAGGATGTTTTACTTACTTTAGCTAGTATATTCTTCAACGTTTGTCCATGGTTTTAGTTAGGCTAACTAATATATCACGTACACATCCACACATTCATAAAAAAAATAAAATGAGATTTTTAATGTAAGTTTTCCAAAAATGATTCCTTTTTTATGATTTTTCACTTAGTTTACTTGAATAAATGATTACTATTTCACGATTGCTCCCTTCATTTTTCTACTATAAATTTAAGTCTTTTACTCTAAGGTTTAATTTTCAATCGTATATATCGTGTGCACATACATATATTTATGACGGAAAGTATATTTGCAATGTGATTTTACTAAATTTTCATTCCCATACATATGACACTATGAGTTGGATATATGCACATACATTTATACACACGTGTGCATGTGCACCCATACATGTATGTGTATATATATATATATATATACGCCCACGCACATATGTGCACACACACACACACACACACCTACATACACACACATATACACACATATATATTTGGTCAGATTAGTTAGATTCGGCCTGGGTATCAAATTTTAAATGTTAGGGAAACCCATTGACTAGATTAATTAAATCTAGATAGGAAAATGTTTATACATATGGCCACAGACGTGGCTAAGATTTAAGTACTTGTCAGGTACTTGTCAAAAACTTAAACGGGTCTGAATTTAATGTCCCTGTATCGGAGACGGCCAGTCTAGGAAATAATCTTATGTCCATTTTTTTAGAGAGAAATGGCTCCCAAAAAAGTTATGGGTTTATTCATGGGTGTCCCATTTGCTGGAAATAATAATGAAACATTCTGTATTTATACAGGGGCATTTTGGGTCCAAGGATTCAGACTTAGTTTCGGTTCGAGGCCGGGACAAAGAAACAACGAAGCGACATTACCAGCCGGACCCAGTTAGTTAAGATAATCTTTTGCCAGCTGAAAGTCAGACTTAGTTTGGGTTCGAGGAAAGTTTATTAGGCCGGGACAAAGAAACAACGAACAGCGACATTACCTGCCGGACACAGTTAGTTAAGATAATCTTTTGCCTGCCGAAACTCAAACTAGAAATAATTATCCACAGTGTTACATGCTCCCCATCCTACCTTGACGTTTTAACCACAAGTTGTTGTGTTTTTGTACTTTTCTATGTGAACCTGCTTCTCGCTTGATTCGGCCCCACATAAGTTCTCGACGGGGACTTAGTAACTTATGCAACGAGTTGCAGAAACGGGTATTATCACACTGGTGCCGTGACTAGGATTGACCTTGGGTTGCACGTTAGTACAATAGAACTTGTCGAGGAAGGAAAAGGAAGGAAAGATCGACTCGGCCGAATAAACACTCAATATATATGCATAGCGTATATATGTGTAGATGAGTGAAGGCTTCGATAATCCGATAGACACGTGTTTATAAAAAAAACAGAAGGAGAAACAAAACGCAACCAAACCAAGACAAAAATAGATAAACAACCAAAAAAAAAAAAAAAAAAAAAAAAACAAACGAGGAAAAAGGAGGAAAGGACACATAATCGAACAGATAAAAAAAAATAAGGGAGAGAGAGAAAAGAAAGGAAGAAAGAATAGAGGGACAGACAGATACGCACTTCTTCCCCCACTTAGAGAACGGACACTTCAACTACTGGCGATTTTTGTATATATATATATATATATATATATATTAATTCGTCAAGGAGAACGAAGGAAATGAACACGTAAATGAACATTAAAAAAAACATAACAAAACAAAACAAAACAAGACAAAAAAAAAAAGAAGGAAACAAAAAGGAAGTCCATTCAGGTCCCTGCAAAGTAGGCTAAAAAATTGTCCTATTGTTTTCTTGGTCATTGTTGTTTTTGTAATTAGTGTGTCTCGCTGTCATTTAATAGAAATATGGATAGGATAGATACAGATGTCCCATCGCGCCCTATTTTTAAGGTAGCCACAGGTGGATCTAAGATCCCTATATTCACGGGAAAAGCCTCTGAGTTTCAGGCCTGGGTAGAAGCTCTGAAGAAAAAGGCTAGAATTTACCAACTTACACAGACAGAGTTGGTGAATCTGGCTTATGACTATTCAGACGGGGTGGTATCAGAATACATAGGATTATACTTAGATGATAATCCCGGATGTAACTGGGGTGACCTTTTAGAACAGCTGACTGACCAGTACAGTGATTATACTAGTGCGACTGGTGCTGCTGGACCTTAATTAAGATTAAGCAAAGGGAGGGAGAAACTCTCTCGGAACTAGCTAGTAGAGTTTTGGGGTTAGCTAAGGTTGCATACAAAGACGCCGTCCAACGTGAGGGGGAGGCAGTTCAAGCGCAGCTAGCTGAATATTACACTGACGCCATAGAAAATACGTTCGTAAGAGAAGATACAGCAAGTGCGGCCCCAGCGTCACTGGCGGAAGCGTTTGCGACGGCAGGAAAGAGTCTTAGGCTCTATAATAGGCTCACAGCCTCCCAGGGGCGAGGAGAAGAAAGGGGATGGTCAGGAGAGACGAGAACGGTGTGGGCAGAGACTCCTCCTGTTGCTTGGGACCAAGGAGGGAGTGGCCACTTGGGCTATCGTTGGAGATACCACCCCCATGAGAAGGGATGGAGAAGGCCACTTCCTGACCCAAAACAACCGGGGTGCTGGGAGTGTGGACAGCTGGGTCACATGCGGAGGGAGTGCCCCAGAATGGGATGTACATTAGGGGGAAGGAGGCTTGTTGGAAGGGTTCAGGGCAACGTGGGGGCCACCCAGAAGAAAATAAGTGTGGCCCAAAGTTATGGATTATTTGGTTAGGACACCGAGATAATTTGTGAAGTTAGAGATAGTGAAAAAAAAAGGTAAAAGCATTATTAGATACTGGGGCATCCATATCAATGATTAGGCAGAAGGACTTGTTAGAATTAGGGTTTCGATGCAAAGATTTAAAACCTGCAGATTTAAGAGTAGTACAGGCTGGCGGTCGGGAAATGAAAATATCTGGTATGATATGTCTGCCAGTGATGGTAGGAGAGGTGGTAACTATGCAAACATTATATGTAGCAACCACTCTTTGTAGATCGATGATCTTAGGTAGAGATTGGCTAGAAGGAAACAAAGCACACATGAGTTTCAATCCAGTTATGCTGAAATTAGGTGGAAAGGAGATACCACTTGAGAACTGCATGAACAAGGAATCTATAGTGGAAACCGTTGAGGACCTTGTTATTCGCCCTCGTACAGCTATTTCTTGTCAAGGCAGGCTGTTTCCCACAGAAGAACAGCGTAGGGGTACTTTTCAAATAACCCCCATAGATGATCCCACCTGTGAAGAGGGGGAGGTTACGCTATGTGAATCAGTGGTGGAAGTTGGTGGGGAAGGCCAGATTCCGATTATGTTGGCTAACACCACTAACACCACGATAAAAATACCAAGGGGCAGGGAAGTAGGAAGGATGGTGTCTGCAAGCATAAGGGAGAATGTGGTAAGTGAAGCAGATTCTGGAGATGGACACACACACACAGTAGTTAATGTTGAAGAAATAGTAGTACCCAATGAACATAAGGATAAGATAAGCAAGATTATAATTGAGAATAGGGGCGTAGTAGCCAACTCGGATAAAGAGTTAGGTCAAACCCAGTCAGTTCGGATGAAAATCAACACTGGTGACCATCCACATATAAGACCAAAACCGTATCGAAACCCACTGCACAAACGGAAGGGGCAGTTAAAGATATGCTGGGGGCAGGCGTTATTGAACGTTCAGTGTCCCCGTGGAGTTTTCCAATAGTAATAGTCAGCAAAAAGGATGGGGGGCATAGGTTTTGTGTGGATTTCCGAGCCTTGAATAATATCACAAAACCCCTGGCCATTGATCGATGATATTCTAGCCCTGCTTGGCAAATCAACCTACTTTTCCACGTTAAATCTGAGATCAGGATACTGACAGGTGGCATTGGATGAGGCCGACCGAGAAAAGACCGCCTTTGCATGTCACGTGGGACTTTATCAGTTTAGAGTCATGCCCTTTGGGTTGGCCAATGCGCCTGGTATTTTTCAACAGCTCATGTCTGTGGTGCTAGGGGGATTGGAACAGTTTGCTATGGCCTACCTGGATGACATATTGATCTTTTCAGCCAGTGTCGATGAGCATATCAGGCACCTGAAGACAGTGTTTGCTCGGTTAAGGAAGCATGGACTTCAGTTATCTAAATTAAGTTATCTAAATGTCAGTTTATGAAAAAGGAGACAAAATACCAAGGATTCGTTATTGATGAAAGTGGAGTACACCCTGATATAGATAAGGTTGAAGTAACCAGAGCTATGCCCGAACCATGGACTGTTAGGGAAGTTAGAGGATTTATAGGGGCGATAGGCTATTAAAGGAGATTCATACCAGCGTTTTCAAGGATAGCAACACCACTCATAGCATTAACAAAGAAGTATGTCCGGTTTAGTTGGACAGAGGATTGTCAGCGATCTTTCAATATGCTGAAGGAACAGCTGACAGTCATCCCCCTATTGGCCTACCCGGATTTGAGTAGGCAAATGATTCTGTACACCGATACCAGCGATCAGTGCATCGGTGCTTGCCTTACTCAGCCATGCCCCGAGAGGGACGGCCCCATACCAGGTGTGCCGGAGGAAGTACCCATTTACTTCTTGTCACATAAATTGTCTCCTACGCAGCAGAGATAGCCCGTGATTGAAAAGGAGGCTTATGCCATAGTTTATGCATTAGAAAAGCTGAACTACTACCTGAGTGGTGCTACCTTCGTAATTAAGACTGACCATAAGCCCCTCCAGTATCTGTTCGAGGCAGACTAGACCAATAAAAAGATCCAACAATGGGCACTTAAGTTAAGCGGGTATAACTGCAGAATGGAATACCTTGCCGGTAGTGAAAATACGTGCTGACTTATTATCACGGATTCCTAAGCAGCTGGAGCGGGAATTAATCAGCGTAATACCAGAAGTGGATGATCGAGCCTATCAGATAAATGCGATCAACTCCCACCAAATAGAAAAGGGGCCAAGCGCTGACGATTTAACCTGTGATGCTTCAAATGCCACAGGGCAGCACCATTTAATAGAACTAGTCGGCGAATACCAGATAGATGAGGAAATTAGGACACTAAGAGAAGCGATAGAGGCGGGGAAAGTAACGGAAGTATGTGCAAGTAGATACCTAGTACAGGACGATCGGTTATACTACATTTCTAGTAAGGACGAGGAAGCTAGACCTCGATTGTACGTCCCCCATGCACTACAGAATAAGATACTGGAACAGTGCCATGATGTGATTGGGCACATAGGCATCGATAAAACCTACGAGCTCATTAGTAGGAAATATTACTGGCCCAGTCTGTGCAAACAGGTTACGACATATGTGAATAGCTGTGTCACCTGTCAAGCCAGGAGTAGCAGGTGTGAGACAGCCCCTCTTGAGGAGATGGATGTTCCAGCTTATCCATTTGAAAAGGTTAGCTTGGATATATCTGGTCCATAAGGTGAAACCCTGCGGGGAAATGTCTATATTGTTAGCTTTGTTGATTGGCTAACTAATTGGCCTGAGGCATACGCCGTAGCAAACAAGAAGGCTCAAACTGTAGCTAGCCTGATTTTGACAGAGATATTTTCTCGCTATGGGGCCCCCTTGGAGATAGTAACCGACAATGGAGCTGAAAATGTGAATGAGA
Organism: Sepioteuthis lessoniana; assembly: GCA_963585895.1. Taxonomy (NCBI): domain Eukaryota; kingdom Metazoa; phylum Mollusca; class Cephalopoda; order Myopsida; family Loliginidae; genus Sepioteuthis; species Sepioteuthis lessoniana. The sequence continues at coordinate 86,818,395 of OY757904.1, read as the reverse complement.
TAATGAGGGAAACAATGACAAGCCTCTATATAAAACACATAACTACGTCTCCATATCATTCACAGAGTAATACCAAGGCAGAACGTTTCCACCGTTTCTTGGATGATAAATTGACTGAGTGTGACAGACATAATTGGGATCTGTACCTAAGTCAGACACTGGCCGCAGTGAGATTCTCGATGTGAGAGACAACAAAATTCTCACCATACTACATGCTGTTTGGGCGTGATGTGGTCCTACCAGTAGACAATTTGCTAAAACCTCCTAGGAAATACATGGGTGAGGACCACCACCGTCTCATCATTGTTCAACAGCATAAAACTTTCGTAAGGGCTCAGGACAGGATTAGACGTGCCCAGTAAAAAAAAGAGAAATTACGCCATCAACAAGGATCGCCGAAAAGTAGAGTTAGATGTAGGAGACCCAGTGTATTACCGGGCTCACAATAGGCAGGGTAAACTAGATCAAAAGTGGAGGCCGTACTATAGGATAGTCGAAAAAACGAGCCCCGTTACTTTCGTAATATGGAACCAACTAGCGGAAAAGGTTAAGAGGGTCCATGCTAATGATTTGAAATTAGCCGAGCTCAGAGAGTGGGAAAATCCACAGGTCACAAACATCGGAAGGTCAATCAACGTTAACTGCACCCCCTTGGAGCTGGATTCCGATATCCAGGATTCCGAGTTAGAATCACCCCCATCAAGTATTGCAGAGGATGATCACGATCCTCCTCGGCAAGAACTACATAGGTGGATTTCTGAGGATGAGATCCCACTTGCAGAGTTAAAATTAAGGTTAGCCAAATCCCCAGAGGAAGAGGGAACGGACGATGAAGAAGATATGCTTCTGAGTAAAATACAGGAAAGGTTGCGAAAGGAAAACTTACCACAGGAGGTTGGGCCTCAATTTCGCACCGAGGAAATAGATGTAGGAGCTCCACCCTCTCGGGGTTCCAACCTTTAGTTATACATCCCAAGAGGATGGTTGCTGCTTAGAATAGAAGGAAATATAACGGGAATGGGGGTTGTGTCACGTGAGTTTTCTCTCCTTATAGTGTGTTCATCCCTAGTAACTCTGCATCCAGAATGCATTACAGAATAGCTGGGTGAGGATTCCGCTACTACTCATTCTGATGATGCAGCTGGCCATAGGTTTGTCCGATAGGGTTTGGGCGGTGGTGCTGGAGAGGGAGTCAGCCCTGTCTCAGGTGTGTGGTGGGGGCGGTCGACAGTAACCATAAGACTATTATCAGTTTACCTATGGGTTGCTCAGCTTTCGGGGGATCTATCACCCTACCGCCCTATTATCAGGCGGAGGAGGAATTTGAAACTAGGGACTCTTTCCTCGCTCTCTCAAACGTCTCTTCTAGCAGGTGGGCGGGCCTGTGGGAACCGCTGACGGAGAAATTGCCCAACTTAACTAAGGCTAAATTACCCCAGCTTCTGGAAAACATAGATAACATTAATCTACACAAACTGGTGTATAAGTTGGAGACTGTGGGAAGGGAAAATCCTACATGGTACGATCAGCCCACAGGCACCATAGCCTGGTCGTCTCAAGTGGTGTGTGTTATAGTCGTAATTATTGTTGTAGTGGTATTGATAATCTGGGGAAGGCAGTGGTTGATAATGTGGAGGGTGAAAAATGTGCCAGAAAAGAGACATAGTGACCAAGATTGAATGTCAGCCAGGATAACAGGGACCAAGGAAACAAAGGACACTGCATTTTTCCCAAGTATGATACTGCATGTTCAGTACAGGCACCACTTGTCAAAACCCCGCCCTCAATTTAAATAAGCAGTGCGCAGCGCCCATAGAGAGGTAGAGATAAGATCAAGGAAGACGAGAGAAGAGAGATCAAGCGAGAAGGGGTCAGTGCAGAACCCATCCGAGAATTGAGGATAGTCCTATATTTTCGGGCGAAGTCAAGATTAGTCTAGAATTGAGAGCTCAAAGCAAAAGCCGAGACGAACAAATATTTTTATTAAGATAATCAAGAAACGATAGTCGCCTTCCTTGCACCTTCAGTTTCATCTGTCACATTTCCAAACGAACGAATAAGTTTCGTAAGACCTTTTTCTTTCTTCTTGTATTCTACATCCTTCTGTAAATACGTATATAGTTAGATAAAAACAATAGCTTTGAGAAGATTATATTATACAAAAATCGAAAGCGTTGTTTTCTTTCTTGAACCGTGACAGGAACAATTTCTCTCCAAACAGCGATTTTACTTCGGCGTGGATTCCAGCCAAAATTAGATTGACTCCTCCAGTGGAAACGATCTGAAGTAGCTAAAAGGCCGCCATTCGGATAAAAAATTCACAACGTGGCGAATGGTATCAGTTATCTCAGATTAACAAGCAGAACCGAGGTATTGAATGTCGGTGAAAATTCCCAGGCTAAGCTAGACGTATCGGCCAGGGCTGGATTCACAACGTCAGATTTGCAATGTTTTAGGAACTAGATTTACGTTTACGTACACGACTTTCAATTTTCACTGAACGACGTATGAAAATATTTCGATTTTTTATTCATTGTGCCAAGTATAAATTTCAGTGTTTTTCTCAAAGGTTTCGGTATTGCTAACGTACATATCGTGTGCACATACACATATTTATGGCAATAATGCTATTTGCAATGATATTTTACTAGATTTACATTTCCGTAAACGAATTTCAATTATCTCTTAAAGATATATCAAAATACTGCTAAAATGCTTACTTTTTTTTATTTTTTTACGTATTTTAGCAAGTATTAATTTCAGTGTTTTCCCTCAAAGGTTTCAGTATAGCTAACATATATATCATATGCACATACACATATTTATGATAGAAATAATAATTGCAACGTTATTTTACTAGATTTACATTTCTGTACACGACTTTCAGTTATCACTGAAAAATCTATCAAAGTAGATCTAAAATGCTTAATTTTTCTTGATTGATCACTTAAAGTATAAATTTCAGTGTTTTTGTCAAGGCTTTAGTATTGCTAACATATATTTCGTCTGCACATACGAATACTGCACATACGAAAATGACATTTTATTTTACTAGATTTACAATTCCGTACACGACTTTCAATTATCCCTTAAAAATTTACCAAATAGAGCTAAAGTGCTTACTTTTTCTCGATTTTTTACTTATTTTTGCAAGTATAAATTTCAGTGTTTTTCTCAAAGGTTTTTGTATAGACGACGTCACCCAGGGCTTATCGTGTCAAAAAGGAGAGAGAAAAAAAAGCGATTTGTAAGGGGCAGAATAAAGAAGGCTCAATTAAAGTAGTTATTCCCCTTGCAGCGTGCAGTTTTAGATTTGTTCACTAACTCCAGTTAATCTACTTTTATTTTGAATTTATTTATTGGAAATCATTCCTGACTGGTCCCCGCTTATCTTGACTGGCTTGCGTCCTGGTATTGCTACACGAGCGAAGTGCTCCTCTTTGACCGGTTGCTGCAGTGTGTTGGCCAGTCGACCAGCGGTGACAAACGACACGAGTCAAGAGCCGCCGGGCTTAGGGAACGTCACCCAGCGCTACTTGTACGAAGCGCTCCTCTGTGACCGATCGCTATCGTGTTGGCCGGCCGATCGGTGATAACGACGTTCGGCCTAGGAGCCATGAGCCAAGAGGCACCGGTCTTGGACGACGTCACCCAGCGATACTTGAGCGAAGTACTTGTCTCTGACTGGTCGCTGCAGTGTGTTGGCCGGCCGGCCAGTGGTGACGTGACGACGTTCTGGTTGGGAGACACGAGCCAAGAAACGCCGGACTGGGACGACGTCACCCAGCGCTAATCGTGCCAAAAAAGAGAAAAAAATAGAAGCGATTTATAAGGGACAGAATTTTTATATTCCTGATAATTAATTTTACTTTAAATTTATTTATCGAAAATCATTCCTGACTGGTCCCCGCTGTGTTGGCTGGCTGGATGACTGGTCGGCTGGCCGGCTGCATTAATGTTATCGGCCGGATGGCCAACACTAACGCCCCGTCATATGGTCAGGGTTAGCGCTAAAAGCCGCAGCCAAATTCGACGGCGCTTGGAACAACGGTCGGTTCTGTCGCCACACAAATTCAACAACCAAGCGTGGGTAAATGGTGAGGGTAACTTTGACTCTCTTAATAGCAGCCAAATGTCTCCTCATCTATATAGTGACGTGCATGAACGGGTCAACGAGATTCCCATTGTCACTAAGCCTTTTTCGGTGCAAGTCGCTACCGCAGAACAAACGCATCCCCCTCGTCATCATCGAAAACATAAAAGAAGACGCTGTTGCCGACCAAGACACCGACGCCGGCGGTTCGTGGTCGTCCTTCTAAGAGGACGAATCGAATCAGTCAAAGGGTTTAGTCTCAATAGATCGCAGTGTGATGGCTGCTCTACTACCACACCCCTAACCTGAAGTCAAGTGGTCAACGAGCGATCCCTTGTCTCACGCTCCATGGGGGATTCGAAACGATACGGCGACGGCAAAATCCCGCCTGTCACGGATGTCAAGTCGGTTGGCTCATTCGCGCACGCCGCCGCATATACAACGACGACGAGGAACTGCGGCGCGGATAAGAGGGGAAGAAGGAAAGAAACCCCCGACCCCGCCCTCCGACCGCAGCCCCACTGCCGCCGTTACTAGCGACAATGACGACCGCTATGGCAGTCTCCAGCGGAACGAAAAGAGACGCCTTTCGTAATACCGTGGTGACTCTATTCGCTTTCCCGGCTTAGAGGCTTAGAGGCTTTCAGTCGTTATCGCACAGAGACAGCTTGGTTACTGCCGCTCGTTCGAGCAAGCACGCGAACAGTTGCTCCTTCCCGTGGTTCCTCTTGTACCGGACGGGATATCCTACCGATCGATATGTGTGTACGTTGGCCGTCAACGTACACACATATCGATCGGTAGGATAAAAGTTAACCTGTGAACAATACAACTCTTGGCGAATTCTGCTTTGATAAGAAGAGCCGACATCGAAGGATCAAAAAGCGACGTAGCTACGAACGCTTGGACGCCACAAACCAGTTATCTCTGTGGTAACTTTTCTGACACCTATCGGCGGAACGGAGCTCTCCGCTCCGAAAGGATCGATGGGCCGCGTTTTTGCGGTCCGTATTCGTTCAGAAAATCGAGATCGAGCGAGCTTTTGCCCTTTTGCTCCACACGAGGTTTCCGTCCTCGCTGAGCTCGCTCTGGGACACCTGCGTTACCGTTTGACAGACGTACCGCCGTAGTCAAAATTCCCGCCCAGCATGGTCCCAGGCTAAGTGTCGAGCGCGGACCTCCGATTTGAGCGGGAGCACGCAAGCCCTTGGCGCTAGCAAGAGGGCCACCGAGCGACCCGTCCCCTTTTTCACCTGGTGAGCGGGGAAACGACGAAAGTGGCGGTATTTTAGGGCTGACGACGCCGGTACCGCAACGACCGGAAAAAAAAGACCACAGCCGAAATAGAACCACCTGCCCCAAAGAAAGGGGAGAGACAAAGAAGAAGCGACCAGGGGTCGTTTCGGAAGAGCTAAAGACGAAGTCACCACCGCCGCCACAGCCACCACAGCCGCGTAAACGAGGACGACGTCAACGACATAGACAACGACGACGTGAAACCACACCCTGAAACTCTCCGGACGCCACCCCACAACCGAGACGTGAAACCCGACTCTCGTCACGACGTCCTCCCGAACGCCTGGTGGCCGAGGCCGATAAAGGCATGTCTCCCGCCTATGCTTCAACTCCCATATCTTCTCACAGTCGGACAACAGGGTCTTCTTTCCCCGCCTATCGTCCCAAACCCGTTCACGTGGCTGTGATTTCGATAGATAGTAGATATGGACGGTTGGGATATCGTTGATCCGTTCATGCGCGTCACTAATTAGATGACGAAGAATTTGGCTATTGAATTATTCATACATATGACAAAAAATGCCACTTGCAATGATATTTAACTAGATTTACTTTTCTGTATACGACTTTCAATTATCACTTAAAAATGTATCAAAACATTTAAAAGCTTACTTTTCCTCAATTAATAACTTTTTTTTTAGCAAGTATCAATTTCAGTGATTTTTTGTATTAATAACATACATCCTCTGCATATATACATATTTTTGACAAAAATGACATTTGCAATATTATTTTACAAGATTTACATTTCCGTACACGATAACATAAATAAAACCTTTGAAAAACACTGAAATTTATACTAGAAAACCTACGTTAACTATCAAACTAACAGAAAAATCTTGAAAACATAATCGTTTTTGGTCAAATTACAGTGCAAATCTCGATTTTGTTATAAACATGTGCATAAACTTACGATATATAGGGTTAGCATAACTAAAAGCACGGATAAAACAATGATGATTAACTAAGCAAAAAATTGTTAAAAGTAGGCATTTTAGCACTATATTCATAGGTATGTAAATTTACGTGAAAAACATTGCAAATATACCTTTTTTCATAAACATTTGTATGTGCACACGTAGACATAAATAAAATAGTTTACGATATTATACGGTAAACCTAACTAAAAGCACAGATAAAACGTTGATGATTATACAAGCTAAACTAAGCAAAGTTTTGCTAAAAAGTAGGCATTTTAGATCTATTTTAATACAAACTTCAGTTAAAATTAAAGTTATGTACTGGCATGTAAAATTAGTTAAATAATATTGCAAATATACTTTTAGTCATATACATATGTATGTGCACACGATATGTACGTTAACAAAAATAAAATCTTTCAAAAACACTGAGATTTATACTAGAAAACCTACGTAAAAAACTATTCATTTATACAATCGAACTAACAGAAAAATCTTGAAAACGTAATCGTTCTGGTCAAATTACAGTGCAAATCTCGATTTTATTATAAACATGTGATGAGCTTACGATATATATGGTTAGCATAACTAAAAGCACGGATAAAACGCTGATGATTTTACGAGCTAAACTAAGTGAAACATAGTAGGCTTTTTTACCCTATTTTCATACGTCATTTAGTGAAAATTCAAAGTGATGTACTGGTAAGTAAAATTACTTAAATAACATTGCATATATACTTTTTGTCATAAACATATGTATGTTCACACGATATATACGTTAACATGAATAAAACATTTAATAAACATTGGAAATTATGCTAGCAAACCAATGTTAACTATCACTAAAAACTAATCATTTATACTATCAAAGTAACAGAAAAATCTTGAAAATATAATCGTTTTTTGTCAAATTTCAGTGCAAATCTCGATTTTGTTATAAACATGTACATGAGTTTACGATGTATACGGTTAGCATAACTGAAAGCAGGGGATAAAGCGCTGATAATTTTATTAGCTAAACTAAGTAAATCACTGTTAAAAAGAAGGCATTTTAGCTCTATTTTCATATGTCTTTTAGTTTAAGTTCAAAGTTATGTACTGATGTGTAAAATTAGTTAAATAACATTGCAAATATACTTTTAGTCAGAATCATATGTATGTGCACACGATTTATACGTTAACATAAATGAAACATTTGAAAAACACTGAAATTTATACTGGTAAACCTAGGGGAATTATCATAAAAAACTAATCATTTATACAATAGAGGTAATCGAAAATTCTTTGAAATATAATGATTTTTGGTCAAACTACAGTTCAAATCGTGATTTTCTTAAAAACATCTGCATGAGTTTTCGTTGTGTACGTTTAGCAAAACTAAAATGCACGGATTATACTTTTTGGTCAAACTACAGTTCAAATCGTGATTTTCTTAAAAACATCTGCATGAGTTTTCGTTGTGTACGTTTAGCAAAACTAAAATGCACGGATTATACTGCTGATTATACTTTTTGTCATAAAAATATGTATGTGCACACGATATATACGTTAACATAAATGAAACCTTTAAAAAACACTGAAATTTAAACTAGAAAACCTAAGTGAACTATCATGAAAAACTATTCATATATACAATCGAACTAATAATATATTCTTTAAAAAATATTCGTATTTGGTCAAATTACAGTGCAAATCGTAATTTTCTTATGCACATGTGCATGAGTTTACATTGTGTAGGGGAAGCATAACTAAAAGCACGGATAAAACGCTGATGATTTCACGAGCTAAACTATGTAAAAGAGTGTAAAAAAGTAGGCATTTTAGCTCTATTTTCATATATCTTTTGGTAAAAATTCAAATTCATGAACAGGTATGTAAAATTAGTTAAATAACATTGCAAATATACTTTTAGTCATAAACATATGTATGTGCATACGATATATACGTTAACATAAGTGAAAATTTTGAAAAACACTGAAATTTATACTAGAAAACCTAAGAGAATGAAACCTTTAAAAAACACTGAAATTTATACAACAAAACCTAAGGGAATTATCATGAGAAACTAATTATTTATACAATAGAGCTAAGAGATAATTCTTAAAAATATAATCGTTTTTGGTCAAATTACAGTGCAAATCGGGAATTGCTAATAAACATGTGAATGAGTTTACGTTGTGTAAGTTTAGCGAAACTAAAATGCACGGATAAAACGCTGCTGATTATTCTAGCTAAATTAAGTCAAACATTGTGAAAAAGTAGTTATACAAACGATATTGTATACAAACATTATGTTACATAAATGAAACTTTTGAAAAACCCTGAAATTTATACTAGAAAACATACGGTAATTATCGTGTAAAACAATTTATACAATTTATACATTTATACAATAGACCTAATACAAAATTTTCAAAAATATAATGGTTTTTACTCAAATTACAGTGTGAATCGCAATTTTCTTATCTGCATGAGTTTACATTGTGTACGTAAACGTACGTTACGTAAAAGTAAAAACCATTATATTTTTGAAAAACTAGCAAAACTAAAATGCACGGACTAAGTCAAACATTGCAAAAAATTGGCATTTCCGCTCTATTTTCATACGTCTTTTAGTTAAAATTGAAAGTTTTCTACTGGTATGTAAAATTAGTTAAATAACATTGCAAATACACTTTTAGTCAAACATATGTATATGCAAACGATATATACGTTAACATAAATGAAACTTTTGAAAAACACTGAAATTTATACTAGAAAACCTACAGGAATTATGATGAAAAACTAATCATTTATACAATAGAGCTAATAGAAAATTCTTAAAAATATAATGGTTTTTGGTCCAATTACAGTGTGAATCCTGATTTTCTTATAAACATCTGCATGAGTTTACGTTGTGTACGGGAAGCATAACTAAAAGCACGGATAAAAGGCTGATGATTTAACTAGCTAAACTAAGTAAAACATTGTAAAAACTAGGCATTTTAGCTCTATTTTAATACGTCTTTTAGTTAAAATTCAAAGTTTTGTACTGGTATGTAAAATTAGTTAAATAACATTGCAAATACACTTTTAGTCATAAACATGTGTATATGCAAACGTTAACATAAATGAAACTTTTGAAAAACACTGAAATTTATACTAAAAAACCTAAGTGAACTATCATTAAACACTAATCATTTATACTATCGAACTAACAAAAAATCTATAAAAAGTAATGGTTTTGTGTAATTACAGAGCAAATCTCGATTTTCTTATAAACATCTGTGTGAGTTTACGTTCTGTACGGGAAGCATAACTAAAAAACGGATAAAATGCTGAATATTTAACTAGCTAAACTAAGTAAAACAATGTAAAAAGTTGGCATTTTAGCTCTATTTTTATACCTCTTTTAGTTTAAATACAAAGTTTTGTACTGGTATGTAAAATTAGTTAAATAACATTGCAAATACACTTTTAGTCATAAACATATGTACATGCGAACGATACATTTATACTATCGAACTAACAAATAAATCTATAAAAAGTAATGGTTTTGGGTCGAATTACAGTGCAAATCACGATTTTCTGATAAACACCTGCATGAGTTTACGTTGTGTACGTTTAGCAAAACTAAAATACATGGATAAAACGTTGCTGATTATTCTAGCTAAACAAACTCAAACATTGTAAAAAAGTAGGCATTTTAGCTCTATTTTCATACGTCTTTTAGTTAAAATTTAAAGTTATGTACTGGCATGTAAAATTAGGTAAATAACATCGCCAAATATACTTTTTGTCATTAAAATATATATGTGCACGCAATATATACGTTAAAATAAATGACATCTTTGAAAAACACTGAAATTTATACTAGAAAACCTAAGTGAACAATCATGAAACACATAAACATATGTATATGCAAACAATACATTTATACTATCGAAACAACAAAAAAATCTACAAAAAGTAAAGGTTTTGGGTCAAATTACAGTGCAATTCTCGATTTTCTTATAAATATCTGCATGAGTTTACGTTGTCTAAGGGAAGCATAACTAAAAGCACGGATAAAATGCTGATGATTTAACTAGCTAAACTAAGTAAAACATTGTAAAAAGTAGGTATTTTAGCTCTATTTTCATGCCTCTTTTAGTTAAAATTCAAAGTTTTGTACTGGTATGTAAAATTAGTTAAATAACATTGCAAATACACTTTTAGTCATAAATATATGTATATGCAAACGATGAAACTTTTGAAAAACACTGAAATTTATACTAGAAAACCTACGGGAATTATCATGAAAAACTGATCACTTATACAATAGAGCTAATCGAAAATTCTTAAAAGTAAAATGGTTTTTGGTCCAGTTTACGTTCTGTACGTTTAACTAAACTAAAATGCACGGATAAAACGTTGCTGATTATTCTAGCTAAACAAATCAAACATTTTAAAAAAGTAGGCATATTAGCTCTATTTTCATACGTCTTCTAGTTAAAATTCAAAGTTTTGTACTGGTATGTAAAAGTAGGTAAATAACATTGCAAATACACTTTTAGTCATAAACATATGTATATGCAAACGATATATACGTTAAAATAAATGAAACTTTTAAAAACCACTGAAATTTATACTAGAAAACCTACGGGAATTATAATGAAAAACTAATCATTTATACAATCGAAAATTCTTAAAAATATAATCGTTTTTGGTCCAATTACAGTGTGAATCGTGATTTTCTGATAAACATCTGCATGAGTTTACGTTGTGTACGTTTAGCAAAACTAAAATGCACTGATAAAACTTTGCTGATTATTCTAGCTAGACAAAGTCAAACATTTTAAAAAAGTAGGCATTTTAGTTCTATTTTTATAGGTGTTTTAGTTAAAATTCAAAGTTATTTACTGGTATGTAAAATTAGGTAAATAACATTGCCAAATATACATTTTGTCATTAAAATATGTATGTGCACACGATATATACGTTAAAATAAATGACACCTTTGAAAAACACTGTAATTTATACTAGAAAACCTAAGTGAACTCTCATGAAACACTAATCATTTATACTATCGAACTAACAAAAGAATCTACAAAAAGTAATAGTTTTAGGTCAAATTACAGTGCAAATCTCGATTTTCTTATAAACATCTGCATGATTTTACGTTGTCTAAGCACGGATAAAATGCTGATGATTTAACTAGCTAAACTAAGTAAAACATTGTAAAAGTAGGTATTTTAGCTCTATTTTCATGCCTCTTTTAGTTAAAATTCAAAGTTTTGTACTGGTATGTAAAATTAGTTAAATAACATTGCAAATACACTTTTAGTCATAAACATATGTATATGCCAACGATGCATTTATACTATCGAACTAACAAAAAAATCTATGAAAAAAAAATGGTTTTGGGTCGAATTACAGTGCAAATCACGATTTTCTGATAAACACCTGCATGAGTTTACGTTGTGTATGTTTAGCAAAACTAAAATGCACGGATAAAACGTTGCTTATTATTCTAGCTAGACTAAGTCAAACATTGTAAAAAAGTAGGCATTTTAGCTATATTTTCATACGTCTTTTAGTTAAAATTTAAAGTTATGTACTGGCATGTAAAATTAGGTAAATAACATTGCCAAATATACTTTTTGTCATTAAAATATGTATGTGCACGCGATATATACGTTAAAATAAATGACATCTTTGAAAAACACTGAAATTTATACTAGAAAACCTAAGTGAACAATCATGAAACACATAAACATATGTATATGCAAACAATACATTTATACCATCGAAACAACAAAAAATCTACAAAAAGTAACGGTTTTGGGTCAAGTTACAGTGCAATTCTCGATTATCTTATAAATATCTGCATGAGTTTACGTTGTCTAAGGGAAGCATAACTAAAAGCACGGATAAAATGCTGATGATTTAACTAGCTAAACTAAGTAAAACATTGTAAGTAAGTAAAGTTAGCGACCATAGTCGAGGGTGACCCGAAGGCTCCCTTTTCGATAGCTACTACACCAAGGTGTAGGGGAGGGCGCTACTCCATTCCCTGGATTGCTCCACTTTACCCTTGAACCGTACCTTATAATGCTGAGTGTTAAGCAAGGTGGTATCAAGTTCCATTTTTAAAGTCTTTGGTATGACTCGACCTGGGATTGAACCCAGGTCTCCCGGGCCATTGGCGAACACTCTAACCGCTGGGCCAATGTCAGCTCTATTTTCATACCTCTTTTAGTTAAAATTCAAAGTTTTGTACTGGTATGTAAAATTAGGTAAATAACATTGCAAATACACTTTTAGTTATAAACATATGTATATGCAAACAATATTATGCGTTATCATAAATGAAACTTTTGAAAAACACTGAAATTTATACCAGAAAACCTACGGGAATTATCATGAAAAACTAATCATTTATACAATAGAGCTAATCGAAAATTCTTAAAAGTAAAATGGTTTTTGGTCCAATTACAGTCTAAATAACGATTTTCTGATGAACATCTGCATGAGTTTACGTTCTGTACGTTTAACTAAACTAAAATGCACGGATAAAACGTTGCTGATTATTCTAGCTAAACAAAGTCAAACATTGTAAAAAAGTAGGCAGATTAGCTGTATTTTCATACGTCTTTTAGTTAAAATTCAAAGTTTTGTACTGGTATGTAAAATTAGGTAAATAACATTGCAAATACACTTTTAGTCATAAACATATGTATATGCAAACGATATTATGCGTTAACATAAATGAAAATTTTGAAAAACAGTGAAATTTATACTAGAAAACATACGGGAATTATTATGAAATACTAATCATTTATACAATAGACCTAATCGAAAATTCTTAAAAGTAAAATGGTTTTTGGTCCAATTACAGTGTGAATCACAATTTTCTGATAAACATCTGCATGAGTTTACGTTCTGTACGTTAAACAAAACTAAAATGCACTGATAAAACTTTGCTGATTATTCAAGCTAAACTAAGTCAAACATTGTAAAAAAATAGGCAGATTAGCTCTATTTTCATACGTCTTTTAGTTAAAATTCAGAGTTTTGTACTGGTATGTAAAATTAGGTAAATAACATTGCAAATACACTTTTAGTCATAAACATATATATATGCAAACGATATTATACGTTAACATAAATGAAACTTTTGAAAACCACCGAAATTTATACTAGAAAACCTACATGAATTATCATTAAAAACTAATCATTTATACAATCGAAAATTCTTAAAAATATAATCGTTTTTGGTCCAATTACAGTGTGAATCGTGATTTTCTGATAAACATCTGCATGAGTTTACGTTGTGTACGTTTAGCAAAACTAAAATGCACGGATAAAACTTTGCTGATTATTCTAACTAGACAAAGTCAAACATTGTAAAAATGTAGGCATTTTAGTTCTATTTTTATACGTCTTTTAGTTAAAATTCAAAGTTATTTACTGGTATGTAAAATTAGGTAAATAACATTGCCAAATATACTTTTTGCCTTTAAAATACGTATGTGCACACGATATATATGTTAAAATAAATGACACCTTTGAAAAACACTGTAATTTTTATACTAGAAAACCTAAGTGAACTCTCAGGAAACACTAATCATTTATACTATCGAACTAACAAAAAAATCAACAAACAGTAATGGTTTTGGGTCAAATTACAGTGAAAATCTCGATTTTCTTATAAACAACTGCATGATTTTACGTTGTCTAAGTACAGATAAAATGCTGATGATTTAACTAGCTAAACTAAGTAAAACATTGTAAAAAGTAGGTATTTTAGCTCTATTTTCATGCCTCTTCTAGTTAAAATTCAAAGTTTTGTACTGGTATGAAAAATTACTTAAATAACATTGCAAATACACTTTTAGTCATTAACATATGTATATGCAAACGATTTTATGCGTTAACATAAATGAAACTTTTTAAAAACACTGAAATTTATACTAGAAAGCATACGGGAATTATCATGAAATACTAATCATTTATACAAAAGAGCAAATCGAAAATTCTTTAAAAGTATAATGGTTTTAGGTCCAATTACAGTGTGAATCACGATTTTCTGATAAACATCTGCATGAGTTTACGTTCTGTACGTTAAACAAAACTAAAATGCACTGATAAAACGTTGCTGATTATTCTAACTAAACAAAGTCAAACATTGTAAAAAAGTAGGCATATTAGCTCTATTTTTATACGTCTTTTAGTTAAAATTCAAAGTTTTGTACTGGTATGTAAAATTAGGTAAATAACATTGCAAATACACTTTTAGTCATAAGCATATGTATAAGCAAACGATATTATGCGTTTACATAAATGAAACTTTTGAAAAACACTGAAATTTATACTAGAAAACCTATGGGAATTATCATGAAAAACTAATCATTTATACTATAGAGGTAATCGAAAATTCTTAAAAGTAAAATGGTTTTTGGTCCAATTACAGTGTGAATCACGATTTTCTGATAAACATCTGCATGAGTTTACGTTCTGTACGTTAAACAAAACTAAAATGCACTGATAAAACGTTGCTGATTATTCTAACTAAACAAAGTCAAACATTGTAAAAAAGTAGGCATATTAGCTCTATTTTTATACGTCTTTTAGTTAAAATTCAAAGTTTTGTACTGGTATGTAAAATTAGGTAAATAACATTGCAAATACACTTTTAGTCATAAGCATATGTATAAGCAAACGATATTATGCGTTTACATAAATGAAACTTTTGAAAAACACTGAAATTTATACTAGAAAACCTATGGGAATTATCATGAAAAACTAATCATTTATACTATAGAGGTAATCGAAAATTCTTAAAAGTAAAATGGTTTTTGGTCCAATTACAGTGTAAATCACGATTTTCTGATGAACATCTGCATGAGTTTACGTTCTGTACGTTTAACTAAACTAAAATGCACGGATAAAACGTTGCTGATTATTCTAGCTAAACAAAGTCAAACATTGTAAAAAAGTAGGCATATTAGCTGTATTTTCATACGTCTTTTAGTTAAAATTCAAAGTTTTGTACTGGTATGTAAAATTAGGTAAATAACATTGCAAATACACTTTTAGTCATTAACATATGTATATGCAAACGATATTATGCGTTAACATAAAGGAAACTTTTGAAAAACACTGAAATTTATACTAGAAAACATACGGGAATTATCATGAAATACTAATCATTTATACAATAGAGCTACTCGAAAATTCTTAAAAGTAAAATGGTTTTTGGTCCAATTACGGTGTGAATCACGATTTTCTGATAAACATCTGCATGAGTTTACGTTCTGTACGTTAAAGAAAACTAAAATGCACTGATAAAACGTTGCTGATTATTCTAGCTAAACAAAGTCAAACATTGTAAAAAAGTAGGCATATTAGCTCTATTTTTATACGTCTTTTAGTTAAAATTCAAAGTTTTGTACTGGTATGTAAAATTAGGTAAATAACATTGCAAATACACTTTTAGTCATAAGCATATGTATTAGCAAACGATATTATGCGTTTACATAAATGAAACTTTTGAAAAACACTGAAATTTATACTAGAAAACCTATGGGAATTATCATGAAAAACTAATCATTTATACTATAGAGGTGATCGAAAATTCTTAAAAGTAAAATGGTTTTTGGTCCAATTACAGTCTAAATCACGATTTTCTGATGAACATCTGCATGAGTTTACGTTCTGTACGTTTAACTAAACTAAAATGCACGGATAAAACGTTGCTGATTATTCTAGCTAAACAAAGTCAAACGTTGTAAAAAAGTAGGCATATTAGCTATATTTTCATACGTCTTTTAGTTAAAATTCAAAGTTTTGTACTGGTATGGAAAATTAGGTAAAAAACATTGCAAATACACTTTTAGTCATAAACATATGTATATGCAAACGATATTATGCGTTAACATAAACGAAGCTTTTGAAAAACACTGAAATTTATACTAGAAAACATTCGGGAATTATCATGAAATAGTAATCATTTATACAATAGAGCTACTCGAAAATTCTTAAAAGTAAAATGGTTTTTGGTCCAATTACAGTCTAAATCACGATTTTCTGATGAACATCTGCATGAGTTTACGTTCTGTACGTTAAACAAAACTAAAATGCACTGATAAAACGTTGCTGATTATTCTAACTAAACAAAGTCAAACATTGTAAAAAAGTAGGCATATTAGCTCTATTTTTATACGTCTTTTAGTTAAAATTCAAAGTTTTGTACTGGTATGTAAAATTAGGTAAATAACATTGCAAATACACTTTTAGTCATAAGCATATGTATAAGCAAACGATATTATGCGTTTACATGAATGAAACTTTTGAGAAACACTGAAATTTATACTAGAAAACCTATGGGAATTATCATGAAAAACTAATCATTTATACTATAGAGGTAATCGAAAATTCTTAAAAGTAAAATGGTTTTTGGTCCAATTACAGTGTAAATCACGATTTTCTGATGAACATCTGCATGAGTTTACGTTCTGTACGTTTAACTAAACTAAAATGCACGGATGAAACGTTGCTGATTATTCTAGCTAAACAAATTCAAACATTGTAAAAAAAATTTTCATACGTCTTTTAGTTAAAATTCAAAGTTTTGTACTGGTATGTAAAATTAGGTAAATAACATTGCAAATACACTTTTAGTCATAAACATATGTATATGCAAACGATATTATGCGTTAACATAAACGAAACTTTTGAAAAACACTGAAATTTATACTAGAAAACATACGGGAATTATCATGAAATAGTAATCATTTATACAATAGAGCTACTCGAAAATTCTTAAAAGTAAAATGGTTTTTGGTCCAATTACAGTCTAAATCACGATTTTCTGATGAACATCTGCATGAGTTTACGTTCTGTACGTTAAACAAAACTAAAATGCACTGATAAAACGTTGCTGATTATTCTAACTAAACAAAGTCAAACATTGTAAAAAAGTAGGCATATTAGCTCTATTTTTATACGTCTTTTAGTTAAAATTCAAAGTTTTGTACTGGTATGTAAAATTAGGTAAATAACATTGCAAATACACTTTTAGTCATAAGCATATGTATAAGCAAACGATATTATGCGTTTACATGAATGAAACTTTTGAGAAACACTGAAATTTATACTAGAAAACCTATGGGAATTATCATGAAAAACTAATCATTTATACTATAGAGGTAATCGAAAATTCTTAAAAGTAAAATGGTTTTTGGTCCAATTACAGTGTAAATCACGATTTTCTGATGAACATCTGCATGAGTTTACGTTCTGTACGTTTAACTAAACTAAAATGCACGGATAAAACGTTGCTGATTATTCTAGCTAAACAAAGTCAAACATTGTAAAAAAGTAGGCATATTAGCTGTATTTTCATACGTCTTTTAGTTAAAATTCAAAGTTTTGTACTGGTATGTAAAATTAGGTAAATAACATTGCAAATACACTTTTAGTCATTAACATATGTATATGCAAACGATATTATGCGTTAACTTAAACGAAACTTTTGAAAAACACTGAAATTTATACTAGAAAACATACGGGAATTATCATGAAATACTAATCATTTATACAATAGAGCTACTCGAAAATTCTTAAAAGTAAAATGGTTTTTGGTCCAATTACGGTGTGAATCACGATTTTCTGATAAACATCTGCATGAGTTTACGTTCTGTACGTTAAAGAAAACTAAAATGCACTGATAAAACGTTGCTGATTATTCTAGCTAAACAAAGTCAAACATTGTAAAAAAGTAGGCATATTAGCTCTATTTTTATACGTCTTTTAGTTAAAATTCAAAGTTTTGTACTGGTATGTAAAATTAGGTAAATAACATTGCAAATACACTTTTAGTCATAAGCATATGTATTAGCAAACGATATTATGCGTTTACATAAATGAAACTTTTGAAAAACACTGAAATTTATACTAGAAAACCTATGGGAATTATCATGAAAAACTAATCATTTATACTATAGAGGTGATCGAAAATTCTTAAAAGTAAAATGGTTTTTGGTCCAATTACAGTGTAAATCACGATTTTCTGATGAACATCTGCATGAGTTTACGTTCTGTACGTTTAACTAAACTAAAATGCACGGATAAAACGTTGCTGATTATTCTAGCTAAACAAAGTCAAACATTGTAAAAAAGTAGGCATATTAGCTCTATTTTTATACGTCTTTTAGTTAAAATTCAAAGTTTTGTACTGGTATGTAAAATTAGGTAAATAACATTGCAAATACACTTTTAGTCATAAGCATATGTATTAGCAAACGATATTATGCGTTTACATAAATGAGACTTTTGAAAAACACTGAAATTTATACTAGAAAACCTATGGGAATTATCATGAAAAACTAATCATTTATACTATAGAGGTGATCGAAAATTCTTAAAAGTAAAATGGTTTTTGGTCCAATTACAGTCTAAATCACGATTTTCTGATGAACATCTGCATGAGTTTACGTTCTGTACGTTTAACTAAACTAAAATGCACGGATAAAACGTTGCTGATTATTCTAGCTAAACAAAGTCAAACATTGTAAAAAAGTAGGCATATTAGCTATATTTTCATACGTCTTTTAGTTAAAATTCAAAGTTTTGTACTGGTATGGAAAATTAGGTAAAAAACATTGCAAATACACTTTTAGTCATAAACATATGTATATGCAAACGATATTATGCGTTAACATAAACGAAACTTTTGAAAAACACTGAAATTTATACTAGAAAACATTCGGGAATTATCATGAAATAGTAATCATTTATACAATAGAGCTACTCGAAAATTCTTAAAAGTAAAATGGTTTTTGGTCCAATTACAGTCTAAATCACGATTTTCTGATGAACATCTGCATGAGTTTACGTTCTGTACGTTAAACAAAACTAAAATGCACTGATAAAACGTTGCTGATTATTCTAACTAAACAAAGTCAAACATTGTAAAAAAGTAGGCATATTAGCTCTATTTTTATACGTCTTTTAGTTAAAATTCAAAGTTTTGTACTGGTATGTAAAATTAGGTAAATAACATTGCAAATACACTTTTAGTCATAAGCATATGTATAAGCAAACGATATTATGCGTTTACATGAATGAAACTTTTGAGAAACACTGAAATTTATACTAGAAAACCTATGGGAATTATCATGAAAAACTAATCATTTATACTATAGAGGTAATCGAAAATTCTTAAAAGTAAAATGGTTTTTGGTCCAATTACAGTGTAAATCACGATTTTCTGATGAACATCTGCATGAGTTTACGTTCTGTACGTTTAACTAAACTAAAATGCACGGATGAAACGTTGCTGATTATTCTAGCTAAACAAATTCAAACATTGTAAAAAAAATTTTCATACGTCTTTTAGTTAAAATTCAAAGTTTTGTACTGGTATGTAAAATTAGGTAAATAACATTGCAAATACACTTTTAGTCATAAACATATGTATATGCAAACGATATTATGCGTTAACATAAACGAAACTTTTGAAAAACACTGAAATTTATACTAGAAAACATACGGGAATTATCATGAAATAGTAATCATTTATACAATAGAGCTACTCGAAAATTCTTAAAAGTAAAATGGTTTTTGGTCCAATTACAGTCTAAATCACGATTTTCTGATGAACATCTGCATGAGTTTACGTTCTGTACGTTAAACAAAACTAAAATGCACTGATAAAACGTTGCTGATTATTCTAACTAAACAAAGTCAAACATTGTAAAAAAGTAGGCATATTAGCTCTATTTTTATACGTCTTTTAGTTAAAATTCAAAGTTTTGTACTGGTATGTAAAATTAGGTAAATAACATTGCAAATACACTTTTAGTCATAAGCATATGTATAAGCAAACGATATTATGCGTTTACATGAATGAAACTTTTGAGAAACACTGAAATTTATACTAGAAAACCTATGGGAATTATCATGAAAAACTAATCATTTATACTATAGAGGTAATCGAAAATTCTTAAAAGTAAAATGGTTTTTGGTCCAATTACAGTGTAAATCACGATTTTCTGATGAACATCTGCATGAGTTTACGTTCTGTACGTTTAACTAAACTAAAATGCACGGATAAAACGTTGCTGATTATTCTAGCTAAACAAAGTCAAACATTGTAAAAAAGTAGGCATATTAGCTGTATTTTCATACGTCTTTTAGTTAAAATTCAAAGTTTTGTACTGGTATGTAAAATTAGGTAAATAACATTGCAAATACACTTTTAGTCATAAGCATATGTATAAGCAAACGATATGCGTTTACATAAATGAAACATTTGAAAAACACTGAAATTTATACTAGAAAACCTATGGGAATTATCATGAAAAACTAATCATTTATACTATAGAGGTAATCGAAAATTCTTAAAAGTAAAATGGTTTTTGGTCCAATTACAGTGTAAATCACGATTTTCTGATGAACATCTGCATGAGTTTACGTTCTGTACGTTTAACTAAACTAAAATGCACGGATAAAACGTTGCTGATTATTCTAGCTAAACAAATTCAAACATTGTAAAAAAAATTTTCATACGTCTTTTAGTTAAAATTCAAAGTTTTGTACTGGTATGTAAAATTAGGTAAATAACATTGCAAATACACTTTTAGTCATAAACATATGTATATGCAAACGATATTATGCGTTAACATAAACGAAACTTTTGAAAAACACTGAAATTTATACTAGAAAACATACGGGAATTATCATGAAATAGTAATCATTTATACAATAGAGCTACTCGAAAATTCTTAAAAGTAAAATGGTTTTTGGTCCAATTACAGTCTAAATCACGATTTTCTGATGAACATCTGCATGAGTTTACGTTCTGTACGTTAAACAAAACTAAAATGCACTGATAAAACTTTGCTGATTATTCTAACTAAACAAAATCAAACATTGTAAAAAAGTAGGCATATTAGCTCTATTTTTATACGTCTTTTAGTTAAAATTCAAAGTTTTGTACTGGTATGTAAAATTAGGTAATTAACATTGCAAATACACTTTTAGTCATAAGCATATGTATAAGCAAACGATATTATGCGTTTACATAAATGAAACTTTTGAAAAACACTGAAATTTATACTAGAAAACCTATGGGAATTATCATGAAAAACTAATCATTTATACTATAGAGGTAATCGAAAATTCTTAAAAGTAAAATGGTTTTTGGTACAATTACAGTGTAAATCACGATTTTCTGATGAACATCTGCATGAGTTTACGTTCTATACGTTTAACTAAACTAAAATGCACGGATAAAACGTTGCTGATTATTCTAGCTAAACAAAGTCAAACATTGTAAAAAAGTAGGCATATTAGCTGTATTTTCATACGTCTTTTAGTTAAAATTCAAAGTTTTGTACTGGTATGTAAAATTAGGTAAATAACATTGCAAATACACTTTTAGTCATAAGCATATGTATAAGCAAACGATATTTTGCGTTTACATAAATGAAACTTTTGAAAAACACTGAAATTTATACTAGAAAACCTATGGGAATTATCATGAAAAACTAATCATTTATACTATAGAGGTAATCGAAAATTCTTAAAAGTAAAATGGTTTTTGGTCCAATTACAGTGTAAATCACGATTTTCTGATGAACATCTGCATGAGTTTACGTTCTGTACGTTTAACTAAACTAAAATGCACGGATGAAACGTTGCTGATTATTCTAGCTAAACAAATTCAAACATTGTAAAAAAAATTTTCATACGTCTTTTAGTTAAAATTCAAAGTTTTGTACTGGTATGTAAAATTAGGTAAATAACATTGCAAATACACTTTTAGTCATAAACATATGTATATGCAAACGATATTATGCGTTAACATAAACGAAACTTTTGAAAAACACTGAAATTTATACTAGAAAACATACGGGAATTATCATGAAATACTAATCATTTATACAATAGAGCTACTCGAAAATTCTTAAAAGTAAAATGGTTTTTGGTCCAATTACAGTCTAAATCACGATTTTCTGATGAACATCTGCATGAGTTTACGTTCTGTACGTTAAACAAAACTAAAATGCACTGATAAAACGTTGCTGATTATTCTAACTAAACAAAGTCAAACATTGTAAAAAAGTAGGCATATTAGCTCTATTTTTATACGTCTTTTAGTTAAAATTCAAAGTTTTGTACTGGTATGTAAAATTAGGTAAATAACATTGCAAATACACTTTTAGTCATAAGCATATGTATAAGCAAACGATATTATGCGTTTACATAAATGAAACTTTTGAAAAACACTGAAATTTATACTAGAAAACCTATGGGAATTATCATGAAAAACTAATCATTTATACTATAGAGGTAATCGAAAATTCTTAAAAGTAAAATGGTTTTTGGTACAATTACAGTGTAAATCACGATTTTCTGATGAACATCTGCATGAGTTTACGTTCTATACGTTTAACTAAACTAAAATGCACGGATAAAACGTTGCTGATTATTCTAGCTAAACAAAGTCAAACATTGTAAAAAAGTAGGCATATTAGCTGTATTTTCATACGTCTTTTAGTTAAAATTCAAAGTTTTGTACTGGTATGTAAAATTAGGTAAATAACATTGCAAATACACTTTTAGTCATAAGCATATGTATAAGCAAACGATATTATGCGTTTACATAAATGAAACTTTTGAAAAACACTGAAATTTATACTAGAAAACCTATGGGAATTATCATGAAAAACTAATCATTTATACTATAGAGGTAATCGAAAATTCTTAAAAGTAAAATGGTTTTTGGTCCAATTACAGTGTAAATCACGATTTTCTGATGAACATCTGCATGAGTTTACGTTCTGTACGTTTAACTAAACTAAAATGCACGGATGAAACGTTGCTGATTATTCTAGCTAAACAAATTCAAACATTGTAAAAAAAATTTTCATACGTCTTTTAGTTAAAATTCAAAGTTTTGTACTGGTATGTAAAATTAGGTAAATAACATTGCAAATACACTTTTAGTCATAAACATATGTATATGCAAACGATATTATGCGTTAACATAAACGAAACTTTTGAAAAACACTGAAATTTATACTAGAAAACATACGGGAATTATCATGAAATACTAATCATTTATACAATAGAGCTACTCGAAAATTCTTAAAAGTAAAATGGTTTTTGGTCCAATTACAGTCTAAATCACGATTTTCTGATGAACATCTGCATGAGTTTACGTTCTGTACGTTAAACAAAACTAAAATGCACTGATAAAACGTTGCTGATTATTCTAACTAAACAAAGTCAAACATTGTAAAAAAGTAGGCATATTAGCTCTATTTTTATACGTCTTTTAGTTAAAATTCAAAGTTTTGTACTGGTATGTAAAATTAGGTAAATAACATTGCAAATACACTTTTAGTCATAAGCATATGTATAAGCAAACGATATTATGCGTTTACATGAATGAAACTTTTGAGAAACACTGAAATTTATACTAGAAAACCTATGGGAATTATCATGAAAAACTAATCATTTATACTATAGAGGTAATCGAAAATTCTTAAAAGTAAAATGGTTTTTGGTCCAATTACAGTGTAAATCACGATTTTCTGATGAACATCTGCATGAGTTTACGCTCTGTACGTTTAACTAAACTAAAATGCACGGATAAAACGTTGCTGATTATTCTAGCTAAACAAATTCAAACATTGTAAAAAAAATTTTCATACGTCTTTTAGTTAAAATTCAAAGTTTTGTACTGGTATGTAAAATTAGGTAAATAACATTGCAAATACACTTTTAGTCATAAGCATATGTATAAGCAAACGATATGCGTTTACATAAATGAAACATTTGAAAAACACTGAAATTTATACTAGAAAACCTATGGGAATTATCATGAAAAACTAATCATTTATACTATAGAGGTAATCGAAAATTCTTAAAAGTAAAATGGTTTTTGGTACAATTACAGTGTAAATCACGATTTTCTGATGAACATCTGCATGAGTTTACGTTCTATACGTTTAACTAAACTAAAATGCACGGATAAAACGTTGCTGATTATTCTAGCTAAACAAAGTCAAACATTGTAAAAAAGTAGGCATATTAGCTGTATTTTCATACGTCTTTTAGTTAAAATTCAAAGTTTTGTACTGGTATGTAAAATTAGGTAAATAACATTGCAAATACACTTTTAGTCATAAGCATATGTATAAGCAAACGATATTATGCGTTTACATAAATGAAACTTTTGAAAAACACTGAAATTTATACTAGAAAACATACGGGAATTATCATGAAATACTAATCATTTATACAATAGAGCTACTCGAAAATTCTTAAAAGTAAAATGGTTTTTGGTCCAATTACGGTGTGAATCACGATTTTCTGATAAACATCTGCATGAGTTTACGTTCTGTACGTTAAAGAAAACTAAAATGCACTGATAAAACGTTGCTGATTATTCTAGCTAAACAAAGTCAAACATTGTAAAAAAGTAGGCATATTAGCTCTATTTTTATACGTCTTTTAGTTAAAATTCAAAGTTTTGTACTGGTATGTAAAATTAGGTAAATAACATTGCAAATACACTTTTAGTCATAAGCATATGTATTAGCAAACGATATTATGCGTTTACATAAATGAAACTTTTGAAAAACACTGAAATTTATACTAGAAAACCTATGGGAATTATCATGAAAAACTAATCATTTATACTATAGAGGTAATCGAAAATTCTTAAAAGTAAAATGGTTTTTGGTACAATTACAGTGTAAATCATGATTTTCTGATGAACATCTGCATGAGTTTACGTTCTATACGTTTAACTAAACTAAAATGCACGGATAAAACGTTGCTGATTATTCTAGCTAAACAAAGTCAAACATTGTAAAAAAGTAGGCATATTAGCTGTATTTTCATACGTCTTTTAGTTAAAATTCAAAGTTTTGTACTGGTATGTAAAATTAGGTAAATAACATTGCAAATACACTTTTAGTCATAAGCATATGTATAAGCAAACGATATTATGCGTTTACATAAATGAAACTTTTGAAAAACACTGAAATTTATACTAGAAAACCTATGGGAATTATCATGAAAAACTAATCATTTATACTATAGAGGTAATCGAAAATTCTTAAAAGTAAAATGGTTTTTGGTCCAATTACAGTGTAAATCACGATTTTCTGATGAACATCTGCATGAGTTTACGTTCTGTACGTTTAACTAAACTAAAATGCACGGATGAAACGTTGCTGATTATTCTAGCTAAACAAATTCAAACATTGTAAAAAAAATTTTCATACGTCTTTTAGTTAAAATTCAAAGTTTTGTACTGGTATGTAAAATTAGGTAAATAACATTGCAAATACACTTTTAGTCATAAACATATGTATATGCAAACGATATTATGCGTTAACATAAACGAAACTTTTGAAAAACACTGAAATTTATACTAGAAAACATACGGGAATTATCATGAAATACTAATCATTTATACAATAGAGCTACTCGAAAATTCTTAAAAGTAAAATGGTTTTTGGTCCAATTACAGTCTAAATCACGATTTTCTGATGAACATCTGCATGAGTTTACGTTCTGTACGTTAAACAAAACTAAAATGCACTGATAAAACGTTGCTGATTATTCTAACTAAACAAAGTCAAACATTGTAAAAAAGTAGGCATATTAGCTCTATTTTTATACGTCTTTTAGTTAAAATTCAAAGTTTTGTACTGGTATGTAAAATTAGGTAAATAACATTGCAAATACACTTTTAGTCATAAGCATATGTATAAGCAAACGATATTATGCGTTTACATAAATGAAACTTTTGAAAAACACTGAAATTTATACTAGAAAACCTATGGGAATTATCATGAAAAACTAATCATTTATACTATAGAGGTAATCGAAAATTCTTAAAAGTAAAATGGTTTTTGGTACAATTACAGTGTAAATCACGATTTTCTGATGAACATCTGCATGAGTTTACGTTCTATACGTTTAACTAAACTAAAATGCACGGATAAAACGTTGCTGATTATTCTAGCTAAACAAAGTCAAACATTGTAAAAAAGTAGGCATATTAGCTGTATTTTCATACGTCTTTTAGTTAAAATTCAAAGTTTTGTACTGGTATGTAAAATTAGGTAAATAACATTGCAAATACACTTTTAGTCATAAGCATATGTATAAGCAAACGATATTATGCGTTTACATAAATGAAACTTTTGAAAAACACTGAAATTTATACTAGAAAACCTATGGGAATTATCATGAAAAACTAATCATTTATACTATAGAGGTAATCGAAAATTCTTAAAAGTAAAATGGTTTTTGGTCCAATTACAGTGTAAATCACGATTTTCTGATGAACATCTGCATGAGTTTACGTTCTGTACGTTTAACTAAACTAAAATGCACGGATGAAACGTTGCTGATTATTCTAGCTAAACAAATTCAAACATTGTAAAAAAAATTTTCATACGTCTTTTAGTTAAAATTCAAAGTTTTGTACTGGTATGTAAAATTAGGTAAATAACATTGCAAATACACTTTTAGTCATAAACATATGTATATGCAAACGATATTATGCGTTAACATAAACGAAACTTTTGAAAAACACTGAAATTTATACTAGAAAACATACGGGAATTATCATGAAATACTAATCATTTATACAATAGAGCTACTCGAAAATTCTTAAAAGTAAAATGGTTTTTGGTCCAATTACAGTCTAAATCACGATTTTCTGATGAACATCTGCATGAGTTTACGTTCTGTACGTTAAACAAAACTAAAATGCACTGATAAAACGTTGCTGATTATTCTAACTAAACAAAGTCAAACATTGTAAAAAAGTAGGCATATTAGCTCTATTTTTATACGTCTTTTAGTTAAAATTCAAAGTTTTGTACTGGTATGTAAAATTAGGTAAATAACATTGCAAATACACTTTTAGTCATAAGCATATGTATAAGCAAACGATATTATGCGTTTACATGAATGAAACTTTTGAGAAACACTGAAATTTATACTAGAAAACCTATGGGAATTATCATGAAAAACTAATCATTTATACTATAGAGGTAATCGAAAATTCTTAAAAGTAAAATGGTTTTTGGTCCAATTACAGTGTAAATCACGATTTTCTGATGAACATCTGCATGAGTTTACGCTCTGTACGTTTAACTAAACTAAAATGCACGGATAAAACGTTGCTGATTATTCTAGCTAAACAAATTCAAACATTGTAAAAAAAATTTTCATACGTCTTTTAGTTAAAATTCAAAGTTTTGTACTGGTATGTAAAATTAGGTAAATAACATTGCAAATACACTTTTAGTCATAAGCATATGTATAAGCAAACGATATGCGTTTACATAAATGAAACATTTGAAAAACACTGAAATTTATACTAGAAAACCTATGGGAATTATCATGAAAAACTAATCATTTATACTATAGAGGTAATCGAAAATTCTTAAAAGTAAAATGGTTTTTGGTACAATTACAGTGTAAATCACGATTTTCTGATGAACATCTGCATGAGTTTACGTTCTATACGTTTAACTAAACTAAAATGCACGGATAAAACGTTGCTGATTATTCTAGCTAAACAAAGTCAAACATTGTAAAAAAGTAGGCATATTAGCTGTATTTTCATACGTCTTTTAGTTAAAATTCAAAGTTTTGTACTGGTATGTAAAATTAGGTAAATAACATTGCAAATACACTTTTAGTCATAAGCATATGTATAAGCAAACGATATTATGCGTTTACATAAATGAAACTTTTGAAAAACACTGAAATTTATACTAGAAAACATACGGGAATTATCATGAAATACTAATCATTTATACAATAGAGCTACTCGAAAATTCTTAAAAGTAAAATGGTTTTTGGTCCAATTACGGTGTGAATCACGATTTTCTGATAAACATCTGCATGAGTTTACGTTCTGTACGTTAAAGAAAACTAAAATGCACTGATAAAACGTTGCTGATTATTCTAGCTAAACAAAGTCAAACATTGTAAAAAAGTAGGCATATTAGCTCTATTTTTATACGTCTTTTAGTTAAAATTCAAAGTTTTGTACTGGTATGTAAAATTAGGTAAATAACATTGCAAATACACTTTTAGTCATAAGCATATGTATTAGCAAACGATATTATGCGTTTACATAAATGAAACTTTTGAAAAACACTGAAATTTATACTAGAAAACCTATGGGAATTATCATGAAAAACTAATCATTTATACTATAGAGGTGATCGAAAATTCTTAAAAGTAAAATGGTTTTTGGTACAATTACAGTGTAAATCACGATTTTCTGATGAACATCTGCATGAGTTTACGTTCTGTACGTTTAACTAAACTAAAATGCACGGATAAAACGTTGCTGATTATTCTAGCTAAACAAAGTCAAACATTGTAAAAAAGTAGGCATATTAGCTCTATTTTTATACGTCTTTTAGTTAAAATTCAAAGTTTTGTACTGGTATGTAAAATTAGGTAAATAACATTGCAAATACACTTTTAGTCATAAACATATGTATATGCAAACGATATTATGCGTTAACATAAACGAAACTTTTGAAAAACACTGAAATTTATACTAGAAAACATACGGGAATTATCATGAAATACTAATCATTTATACAATAGAGCTACTCGAAAATTCTTAAAAGTAAAATGGTTTTTGGTCCAATTACAGTCTAAATCACGATTTTCTGATGAACATCTGCATGAGTTTACGTTCTGTACGTTAAACAAAACTAAAATGCACTGATAAAACGTTGCTGATTATTCTAACTAAACAAAGTCAAACATTGTAAAAAAGTAGGCATATTAGCTCTATTTTTATACGTCTTTTAGTTAAAATTCAAAGTTTTGTACTGGTATGTAAAATTAGGTAAATAACATTGCAAATACACTTTTAGTCATAAGCATATGTATAAGCAAACGATATTATGCGTTTACATAAATGAAACTTTTGAAAAACACTGAAATTTATACTAGAAAACCTATGGGAATTATCATGAAAAACTAATCATTTATACTATAGAGGTAATCGAAAATTCTTAAAAGTAAAATGGTTTTTGGTACAATTACAGTGTAAATCACGATTTTCTGATGAACATCTGCATGAGTTTACGTTCTATACGTTTAACTAAACTAAAATGCACGGATAAAACGTTGCTGATTATTCTAGCTAAACAAAGTCAAACATTGTAAAAAAGTAGGCATATTAGCTGTATTTTCATACGTCTTTTAGTTAAAATTCAAAGTTTTGTACTGGTATGTAAAATTAGGTAAATAACATTGCAAATACACTTTTAGTCATAAGCATATGTATAAGCAAACGATATTATGCGTTTACATAAATGAAACTTTTGAAAAACACTGAAATTTATACTAGAAAACCTATGGGAATTATCATGAAAAACTAATCATTTATACTATAGAGGTAATCGAAAATTCTTAAAAGTAAAATGGTTTTTGGTCCAATTACAGTGTAAATCACGATTTTCTGATGAACATCTGCATGAGTTTACGTTCTGTACGTTTAACTAAACTAAAATGCACGGATGAAACGTTGCTGATTATTCTAGCTAAACAAATTCAAACATTGTAAAAAAAATTTTCATACGTCTTTTAGTTAAAATTCAAAGTTTTGTACTGGTATGTAAAATTAGGTAAATAACATTGCAAATACACTTTTAGTCATAAACATATGTATATGCAAACGATATTATGCGTTAACATAAACGAAACTTTTGAAAAACACTGAAATTTATACTAGAAAACATACGGGAATTATCATGAAATACTAATCATTTATACAATAGAGCTACTCGAAAATTCTTAAAAGTAAAATGGTTTTTGGTCCAATTACAGTCTAAATCACGATTTTCTGATGAACATCTGCATGAGTTTACGTTCTGTACGTTAAACAAAACTAAAATGCACTGATAAAACGTTGCTGATTATTCTAACTAAACAAAGTCAAACATTGTAAAAAAGTAGGCATATTAGCTCTATTTTTATACGTCTTTTAGTTAAAATTCAAAGTTTTGTACTGGTATGTAAAATTAGGTAAATAACATTGCAAATACACTTTTAGTCATAAGCATATGTATAAGCAAACGATATTATGCGTTTACATGAATGAAACTTTTGAGAAACACTGAAATTTATACTAGAAAACCTATGGGAATTATCATGAAAAACTAATCATTTATACTATAGAGGTAATCGAAAATTCTTAAAAGTAAAATGGTTTTTGGTCCAATTACAGTGTAAATCACGATTTTCTGATGAACATCTGCATGAGTTTACGCTCTGTACGTTTAACTAAACTAAAATGCACGGATAAAACGTTGCTGATTATTCTAGCTAAACAAATTCAAACATTGTAAAAAAAATTTTCATACGTCTTTTAGTTAAAATTCAAAGTTTTGTACTGGTATGTAAAATTAGGTAAATAACATTGCAAATACACTTTTAGTCATAAGCATATGTATAAGCAAACGATATGCGTTTACATAAATGAAACATTTGAAAAACACTGAAATTTATACTAGAAAACCTATGGGAATTATCATGAAAAACTAATCATTTATACTATAGAGGTAATCGAAAATTCTTAAAAGTAAAATGGTTTTTGGTACAATTACAGTGTAAATCACGATTTTCTGATGAACATCTGCATGAGTTTACGTTCTATACGTTTAACTAAACTAAAATGCACGGATAAAACGTTGCTGATTATTCTAGCTAAACAAAGTCAAACATTGTAAAAAAGTAGGCATATTAGCTGTATTTTCATACGTCTTTTAGTTAAAATTCAAAGTTTTGTACTGGTATGTAAAATTAGGTAAATAACATTGCAAATACACTTTTAGTCATAAGCATATGTATAAGCAAACGATATTATGCGTTTACATAAATGAAACTTTTGAAAAACACTGAAATTTATACTAGAAAACATACGGGAATTATCATGAAATACTAATCATTTATACAATAGAGCTACTCGAAAATTCTTAAAAGTAAAATGGTTTTTGGTCCAATTACGGTGTGAATCACGATTTTCTGATAAACATCTGCATGAGTTTACGTTCTGTACGTTAAAGAAAACTAAAATGCACTGATAAAACGTTGCTGATTATTCTAGCTAAACAAAGTCAAACATTGTAAAAAAGTAGGCATATTAGCTCTATTTTTATACGTCTTTTAGTTAAAATTCAAAGTTTTGTACTGGTATGTAAAATTAGGTAAATAACATTGCAAATACACTTTTAGTCATAAGCATATGTATTAGCAAACGATATTATGCGTTTACATAAATGAAACTTTTGAAAAACACTGAAATTTATACTAGAAAACCTATGGGAATTATCATGAAAAACTAATCATTTATACTATAGAGGTGATCGAAAATTCTTAAAAGTAAAATGGTTTTTGGTCCAATTACAGTGTAAATCACGATTTTCTGATGAACATCTGCATGAGTTTACGTTCTGTACGTTTAACTAAACTAAAATGCACGGATAAAACGTTGCTGATTATTCTAGCTAAACAAAGTCAAACATTGTAAAAAAGTAGGCATATTAGCTCTATTTTTATACGTCTTTTAGTTAAAATTCAAAGTTTTGTACTGGTATGTAAAATTAGGTAAATAACATTGCAAATACACTTTTAGTCATAAGCATATGTATTAGCAAACGATATTATGCGTTTACATAAATGAGACTTTTGAAAAACACTGAAATTTATACTAGAAAACCTATGGGAATTATCATGAAAAACTAATCATTTATACTATAGAGGTGATCGAAAATTCTTAAAAGTAAAATGGTTTTTGGTCCAATTACAGTCTAAATCACGATTTTCTGATGAACATCTGCATGAGTTTACGTTCTGTACGTTTAACTAAACTAAAATGCACGGATAAAACGTTGCTGATTATTCTAGCTAAACAAAGTCAAACATTGTAAAAAAGTAGGCATATTAGCTATATTTTCATACGTCTTTTAGTTAAAATTCAAAGTTTTGTACTGGTATGGAAAATTAGGTAAAAAACATTGCAAATACACTTTTAGTCATAAACATATGTATATGCAAACGATATTATGCGTTAACATAAACGAAACTTTTGAAAAACACTGAAATTTATACTAGAAAACATTCGGGAATTATCATGAAATAGTAATCATTTATACAATAGAGCTACTCGAAAATTCTTAAAAGTAAAATGGTTTTTGGTCCAATTACAGTCTAAATCACGATTTTCTGATGAACATCTGCATGAGTTTACGTTCTGTACGTTAAACAAAACTAAAATGCACTGATAAAACGTTGCTGATTATTCTAACTAAACAAAGTCAAACATTGTAAAAAAGTAGGCATATTAGCTCTATTTTTATACGTCTTTTAGTTAAAATTCAAAGTTTTGTACTGGTATGTAAAATTAGGTAAATAACATTGCAAATACACTTTTAGTCATAAGCATATGTATAAGCAAACGATATTATGCGTTTACATGAATGAAACTTTTGAGAAACACTGAAATTTATACTAGAAAACCTATGGGAATTATCATGAAAAACTAATCATTTATACTATAGAGGTAATCGAAAATTCTTAAAAGTAAAATGGTTTTTGGTCCAATTACAGTGTAAATCACGATTTTCTGATGAACATCTGCATGAGTTTACGTTCTGTACGTTTAACTAAACTAAAATGCACGGATGAAACGTTGCTGATTATTCTAGCTAAACAAATTCAAACATTGTAAAAAAAATTTTCATACGTCTTTTAGTTAAAATTCAAAGTTTTGTACTGGTATGTAAAATTAGGTAAATAACATTGCAAATACACTTTTAGTCATAAACATATGTATATGCAAACGATATTATGCGTTAACATAAACGAAACTTTTGAAAAACACTGAAATTTATACTAGAAAACATACGGGAATTATCATGAAATAGTAATCATTTATACAATAGAGCTACTCGAAAATTCTTAAAAGTAAAATGGTTTTTGGTCCAATTACAGTCTAAATCACGATTTTCTGATGAACATCTGCATGAGTTTACGTTCTGTACGTTAAACAAAACTAAAATGCACTGATAAAACGTTGCTGATTATTCTAACTAAACAAAGTCAAACATTGTAAAAAAGTAGGCATATTAGCTCTATTTTTATACGTCTTTTAGTTAAAATTCAAAGTTTTGTACTGGTATGTAAAATTAGGTAAATAACATTGCAAATACACTTTTAGTCATAAGCATATGTATAAGCAAACGATATTATGCGTTTACATGAATGAAACTTTTGAGAAACACTGAAATTTATACTAGAAAACCTATGGGAATTATCATGAAAAACTAATCATTTATACTATAGAGGTAATCGAAAATTCTTAAAAGTAAAATGGTTTTTGGTCCAATTACAGTGTAAATCACGATTTTCTGATGAACATCTGCATGAGTTTACGTTCTGTACGTTTAACTAAACTAAAATGCACGGATAAAACGTTGCTGATTATTCTAGCTAAACAAAGTCAAACATTGTAAAAAAGTAGGCATATTAGCTGTATTTTCATACGTCTTTTAGTTAAAATTCAAAGTTTTGTACTGGTATGTAAAATTAGGTAAATAACATTGCAAATACACTTTTAGTCATAAGCATATGTATAAGCAAACGATATGCGTTTACATAAATGAAACATTTGAAAAACACTGAAATTTATACTAGAAAACCTATGGGAATTATCATGAAAAACTAATCATTTATACTATAGAGGTAATCGAAAATTCTTAAAAGTAAAATGGTTTTTGGTCCAATTACAGTGTAAATCACGATTTTCTGATGAACATCTGCATGAGTTTACGTTCTGTACGTTTAACTAAACTAAAATGCACGGATAAAACGTTGCTGATTATTCTAGCTAAACAAATTCAAACATTGTAAAAAAAATTTTCATACGTCTTTTAGTTAAAATTCAAAGTTTTGTACTGGTATGTAAAATTAGGTAAATAACATTGCAAATACACTTTTAGTCATAAACATATGTATATGCAAACGATATTATGCGTTAACATAAACGAAACTTTTGAAAAACACTGAAATTTATACTAGAAAACATACGGGAATTATCATGAAATAGTAATCATTTATACAATAGAGCTACTCGAAAATTCTTAAAAGTAAAATGGTTTTTGGTCCAATTACAGTCTAAATCACGATTTTCTGATGAACATCTGCATGAGTTTACGTTCTGTACGTTAAACAAAACTAAAATGCACTGATAAAACTTTGCTGATTATTCTAACTAAACAAAATCAAACATTGTAAAAAAGTAGGCATATTAGCTCTATTTTTATACGTCTTTTAGTTAAAATTCAAAGTTTTGTACTGGTATGTAAAATTAGGTAATTAACATTGCAAATACACTTTTAGTCATAAGCATATGTATAAGCAAACGATATTATGCGTTTACATAAATGAAACTTTTGAAAAACACTGAAATTTATACTAGAAAACCTATGGGAATTATCATGAAAAACTAATCATTTATACTATAGAGGTAATCGAAAATTCTTAAAAGTAAAATGGTTTTTGGTACAATTACAGTGTAAATCACGATTTTCTGATGAACATCTGCATGAGTTTACGTTCTATACGTTTAACTAAACTAAAATGCACGGATAAAACGTTGCTGATTATTCTAGCTAAACAAAGTCAAACATTGTAAAAAAGTAGGCATATTAGCTGTATTTTCATACGTCTTTTAGTTAAAATTCAAAGTTTTGTACTGGTATGTAAAATTAGGTAAATAACATTGAAAATACACTTTTAGTCATAAGCATATGTATAAGCAAACGATATTATGCGTTTACATAAATGAAACTTTTGAAAAACACTGAAATTTATACTAGAAAACCTATGGGAATTATCATGAAAAACTAATCATTTATACTATAGAGGTAATCGAAAATTCTTAAAAGTAAAATGGTTTTTGGTCCAATTACAGTGTAAATCACGATTTTCTGATGAACATCTGCATGAGTTTACGTTCTGTACGTTTAACTAAACTAAAATGCACGGATGAAACGTTGCTGATTATTCTAGCTAAACAAATTCAAACATTGTAAAAAAAATTTTCATACGTCTTTTAGTTAAAATTCAAAGTTTTGTACTGGTATGTAAAATTAGGTAAATAACATTGCAAATACACTTTTAGTCATAAACATATGTATATGCAAACGATATTATGCGTTAACATAAACGAAACTTTTGAAAAACACTGAAATTTATACTAGAAAACATACGGGAATTATCATGAAATACTAATCATTTATACAATAGAGCTACTCGAAAATTCTTAAAAGTAAAATGGTTTTTGGTCCAATTACAGTCTAAATCACGATTTTCTGATGAACATCTGCATGAGTTTACGTTCTGTACGTTAAACAAAACTAAAATGCACTGATAAAACGTTGCTGATTATTCTAACTAAACAAAGTCAAACATTGTAAAAAAGTAGGCATATTAGCTCTATTTTTATACGTCTTTTAGTTAAAATTCAAAGTTTTGTACTGGTATGTAAAATTAGGTAAATAACATTGCAAATACACTTTTAGTCATAAGCATATGTATAAGCAAACGATATTATGCGTTTACATAAATGAAACTTTTGAAAAACACTGAAATTTATACTAGAAAACCTATGGGAATTATCATGAAAAACTAATCATTTATACTATAGAGGTAATCGAAAATTCTTAAAAGTAAAATGGTTTTTGGTACAATTACAGTGTAAATCACGATTTTCTGATGAACATCTGCATGAGTTTACGTTCTATACGTTTAACTAAACTAAAATGCACGGATAAAACGTTGCTGATTATTCTAGCTAAACAAAGTCAAACATTGTAAAAAAGTAGGCATATTAGCTGTATTTTCATACGTCTTTTAGTTAAAATTCAAAGTTTTGTACTGGTATGTAAAATTAGGTAAATAACATTGCAAATACACTTTTAGTCATAAGCATATGTATAAGCAAACGATATTATGCGTTTACATAAATGAAACTTTTGAAAAACACTGAAATTTATACTAGAAAACCTATGGGAATTATCATGAAAAACTAATCATTTATACTATAGAGGTAATCGAAAATTCTTAAAAGTAAAATGGTTTTTGGTCCAATTACAGTGTAAATCACGATTTTCTGATGAACATCTGCATGAGTTTACGTTCTGTACGTTTAACTAAACTAAAATGCACGGATGAAACGTTGCTGATTATTCTAGCTAAACAAATTCAAACATTGTAAAAAAAATTTTCATACGTCTTTTAGTTAAAATTCAAAGTTTTGTACTGGTATGTAAAATTAGGTAAATAACATTGCAAATACACTTTTAGTCATAAACATATGTATATGCAAACGATATTATGCGTTAACATAAACGAAACTTTTGAAAAACACTGAAATTTATACTAGAAAACATACGGGAATTATCATGAAATAGTAATCATTTATACAATAGAGCTACTCGAAAATTCTTAAAAGTAAAATGGTTTTTGGTCCAATTACAGTCTAAATCACGATTTTCTGATGAACATCTGCATGAGTTTACGTTCTGTACGTTAAACAAAACTAAAATGCACTGATAAAACGTTGCTGATTATTCTAACTAAACAAAGTCAAACATTGTAAAAAAGTAGGCATATTAGCTCTATTTTTATACGTCTTTTAGTTAAAATTCAAAGTTTTGTACTGGTATGTAAAATTAGGTAAATAACATTGCAAATACACTTTTAGTCATAAGCATATGTATAAGCAAACGATATTATGCGTTTACATGAATGAAACTTTTGAGAAACACTGAAATTTATACTAGAAAACCTATGGGAATTATCATGAAAAACTAATCATTTATACTATAGAGGTAATCGAAAATTCTTAAAAGTAAAATGGTTTTTGGTCCAATTACAGTGTAAATCACGATTTTCTGATGAACATCTGCATGAGTTTACGCTCTGTACGTTTAACTAAACTAAAATGCACGGATAAAACGTTGCTGATTATTCTAGCTAAACAAATTCAAACATTGTAAAAAAAATTTTCATACGTCTTTTAGTTAAAATTCAAAGTTTTGTACTGGTATGTAAAATTAGGTAAATAACATTGCAAATACACTTTTAGTCATAAGCATATGTATAAGCAAACGATATGCGTTTACATAAATGAAACATTTGAAAAACACTGAAATTTATACTAGAAAACCTATGGGAATTATCATGAAAAACTAATCATTTATACTATAGAGGTAATCGAAAATTCTTAAAAGTAAAATGGTTTTTGGTACAATTACAGTGTAAATCACGATTTTCTGATGAACATCTGCATGAGTTTACGTTCTATACGTTTAACTAAACTAAAATGCACGGATAAAACGTTGCTGATTATTCTAGCTAAACAAAGTCAAACATTGTAAAAAAGTAGGCATATTAGCTGTATTTTCATACGTCTTTTAGTTAAAATTCAAAGTTTTGTACTGGTATGTAAAATTAGGTAAATAACATTGCAAATACACTTTTAGTCATAAGCATATGTATAAGCAAACGATATTATGCGTTTACATAAATGAAACTTTTGAAAAACACTGAAATTTATACTAGAAAACCTATGGGAATTATCATGAAAAACTAATCATTTATACTATAGAGGTAATCGAAAATTCTTAAAAGTAAAATGGTTTTTGGTCCAATTACAGTGTAAATCACGATTTTCTGATGAACATCTGCATGAGTTTACGTTCTGTACGTTTAACTAAACTAAAATGCACGGATGAAACGTTGCTGATTATTCTAGCTAAACAAATTCAAACATTGTAAAAAAAATTTTCATACGTCTTTTAGTTAAAATTCAAAGTTTTGTACTGGTATGTAAAATTAGGTAAATAACATTGCAAATACACTTTTAGTCATAAACATATGTATATGCAAACGATATTATGCGTTAACATAAACGAAACTTTTGAAAAACACTGAAATTTATACTAGAAAACATACGGGAATTATCATGAAATAGTAATCATTTATACAATAGAGCTACTCGAAAATTCTTAAAAGTAAAATGGTTTTTGGTCCAATTACAGTCTAAATCACGATTTTCTGATGAACATCTGCATGAGTTTACGTTCTGTACGTTAAACAAAACTAAAATGCACTGATAAAACGTTGCTGATTATTCTAACTAAACAAAGTCAAACATTGTAAAAAAGTAGGCATATTAGCTCTATTTTTATACGTCTTTTAGTTAAAATTCAAAGTTTTGTACTGGTATGTAAAATTAGGTAAATAACATTGCAAATACACTTTTAGTCATAAGCATATGTATAAGCAAACGATATTATGCGTTTACATGAATGAAACTTTTGAGAAACACTGAAATTTATACGAGAAAACCTATGGGAATTATCATGAAAAACTAATCATTTATACTATAGAGGTAATCGAAAATTCTTAAAAGTAAAATGGTTTTTGGTCCAATTACAGTGTAAATCACGATTTTCTGATGAACATCTGCATGAGTTTACGTTCTGTACGTTTAACTAAACTAAAATGCACGGATAAAACGTTGCTGATTATTCTAGCTAAACAAAGTCAAACATTGTAAAAAAGTAGGCATATTAGCTGTATTTTCATACGTCTTTTAGTTAAAATTCAAAGTTTTGTACTGGTATGTAAAATTAGGTAAATAACATTGCAAATACACTTTTAGTCATAAGCATATGTATAAGCAAACGATATGCGTTTACATAAATGAAACATTTGAAAAACACTGAAATTTATACTAGAAAACCTATGGGAATTATCATGAAAAACTAATCATTTATACTATAGAGGTAATCGAAAATTCTTAAAAGTAAAATGGTTTTTGGTCCAATTACAGTGTAAATCACGATTTTCTGATGAACATCTGCATGAGTTTACGTTCTGTACGTTTAACTAAACTAAAATGCACGGATGAAACGTTGCTGATTATTCTAGCTAAACAAATTCAAACATTGTAAAAAAAATTTTCATACGTCTTTTAGTTAAAATTCAAAGTTTTGTACTGGTATGTAAAATTAGGTAAATAACATTGCAAATACACTTTTAGTCATAAACATATGTATATGCAAACGATATTATGCG
Source organism: Sepioteuthis lessoniana (assembly GCA_963585895.1). NCBI lineage: Eukaryota > Metazoa > Mollusca > Cephalopoda > Myopsida > Loliginidae > Sepioteuthis > Sepioteuthis lessoniana. Next base: position 86,778,900 of record OY757904.1, on the reverse strand, counting down.
TTAACATAAACGAAACTTTTGAAAAACACTGAAATTTATACTAGAAAACATACGGGAATTATCATGAAATAGTAATCATTTATACAATAGAGCTACTCGAAAATTCTTAAAAGTAAAATGGTTTTTGGTCCAATTACAGTCTAAATCACGATTTTCTGATGAACATCTGCATGAGTTTACGTTCTGTACGTTAAACAAAACTAAAATGCACTGATAAAACGTTGCTGATTATTCTAACTAAACAAAGTCAAACATTGTAAAAAAGTAGGCATATTAGCTCTATTTTTATACGTCTTTTAGTTAAAATTCAAAGTTTTGTACTGGTATGTAAAATTAGGTAAATAACATTGCAAATACACTTTTAGTCATAAGCATATGTATAAGCAAACGATATTATGCGTTTACATGAATGAAACTTTTGAGAAACACTGAAATTTATACTAGAAAACCTATGGGAATTATCATGAAAAACTAATCATTTATACTATAGAGGTAATCGAAAATTCTTAAAAGTAAAATGGTTTTTGGTCCAATTACAGTGTAAATCACGATTTTCTGATGAACATCTGCATGAGTTTACGTTCTGTACGTTTAACTAAACTAAAATGCACGGATAAAACGTTGCTGATTATTCTAGCTAAACAAAGTCAAACATTGTAAAAAAGTAGGCATATTAGCTGTATTTTCATACGTCTTTTAGTTAAAATTCAAAGTTTTGTACTGGTATGTAAAATTAGGTAAATAACATTGCAAATACACTTTTAGTCATAAGCATATGTATAAGCAAACGATATTATGCGTTTACATAAATGAAACTTTTGAAAAACACTGAAATTTATACTAGAAAACCTATGGGAATTATCATGAAAAACTAATCATTTATACTATAGAGGTAATCGAAAATTCTTAAAAGTAAAATGGTTTTTGGTCCAATTACAGTGTAAATCACGATTTTCTGATGAACATCTGCATGAGTTTACGTTCTGTACGTTTAACTAAACTAAAATGCACGGATGAAACGTTGCTGATTATTCTAGCTAAACAAATTCAAACATTGTAAAAAAAATTTTCATACGTCTTTTAGTTAAAATTCAAAGTTTTGTACTGGTATGTAAAATTAGGTAAATAACATTGCAAATACACTTTTAGTCATAAACATATGTATATGCAAACGATATTATGCGTTTACATAAACGAAACTTTTGAAAAACACTGAAATTTATACTAGAAAACATACGGGAATTATCATGAAATAGTAATCATTTATACAATAGAGCTACTCGAAAATTCTTAAAAGTAAAATGGTTTTTGGTCCAATTACAGTCTAAATCACGATTTTCTGATGAACATCTGCATGAGTTTACGTTCTGTACGTTAAACAAAACTAAAATGCACTGATAAAACGTTGCTGATTATTCTAACTAAACAAAGTCAAACATTGTAAAAAAGTAGGCATATTAGCTCTATTTTTATACGTCTTTTAGTTAAAATTCAAAGTTTTGTACTGGTATGTAAAATTAGGTAAATAACATTGCAAATACACTTTTAGTCATAAGCATATGTATAAGCAAACGATATTATGCGTTTACATGAATGAAACTTTTGAGAAACACTGAAATTTATACTAGAAAACCTATGGGAATTATCATGAAAAACTAATCATTTATACTATAGAGGTAATCGAAAATTCTTAAAAGTAAAATGGTTTTTGGTCCAATTACAGTGTAAATCACGATTTTCTGATGAACATCTGCATGAGTTTACGTTCTGTACGTTTAACTAAACTAAAATGCACGGATAAAACGTTGCTGATTATTCTAGCTAAACAAAGTCAAACATTGTAAAAAAGTAGGCATATTAGCTGTATTTTCATACGTCTTTTAGTTAAAATTCAAAGTTTTGTACTGGTATGTAAAATTAGGTAAATAACATTGCAAATACACTTTTAGTCATAAGCATATGTATAAGCAAACGATATTATGCGTTTACATAAATGAAACTTTTGAAAAACACTGAAATTTATACTAGAAAACCTATGGGAATTATCATGAAAAACTAATCATTTATACAATAGAGCTACTCGAAAATTCTTAAAAGTAAAATGGTTTTTGGTCCAATTACAGTCTAAATCACGATTTTCTGATGAACATTGCATGAGTTTACGTTCTGTACGTTAAACAAAACTAAAATGCACGGATAAAACGTTGCTGATTATTCTAACTAAACAAAGTCAAACATTGTAAAAAAGTAGGCATATTAGCTCTATTTTTATACGTCTTTTAGTTAAAATTCAAAGTTTTGTACTGGTATGTAAAATTAGGTAAATAACATTGCAAATACACTTTTAGTCATAAGCATATGTATAAGCAAACGATATTATGCGTTTACATGAATGAAACTTTTGAGAAACACTGAAATTTATACTAGAAAACCTATGGGAATTATCATGAAAAACTAATCATTTATACTATAGAGGTAATCGAAAATTCTTAAAAGTAAAATGGTTTTTGGTCCAATTACAGTGTAAATCACGATTTTCTGATGAACATCTGCATGAGTTTACGTTCTGTACGTTTAACTAAACTAAAATGCACGGATAAAACGTTGCTGATTATTCTAGCTAAACAAAGTCAAACATTGTAAAAAAGTAGGCATATTAGCTGTATTTTCATACGTCTTTTAGTTAAAATTCAAAGTTTTGTACTGGTATGTAAAATTAGGTAAATAACATTGCAAATACACTTTTAGTCATAAGCATATGTATAAGCAAACGATATGCGTTTACATAAATGAAACATTTGAAAAACACTGAAATTTATACTAGAAAACCAATGGGAATTATCATGAAAAACTAATCATTTATACTATAGAGGTAATCGAAAATTCTTAAAAGTAAAATGGTTTTTGGTCCAATTACAGTGTAAATCACGATTTTCTGATGAACATCTGCATGAGTTTACGTTCTGTACGTTTAACTAAACTAAAATGCACGGATGAAACGTTGCTGATTATTCTAGCTAAACAAATTCAAACATTGTAAAAAAAATTTTCATACGTCTTTTAGTTAGAATTCAATGTTTTGTACTGGTATGTAAAATTAGGTAAATAACATTGCAAATACACTTTTAGTCATAAACATATGTATATGCAAACGATATTATGCGTTAACATAAACGAAACTTTTGAAAAACACTGAAATTTATACTAGAAAACATACGGGAATTATCATGAAATAGTAATCATTTATACAATAGAGCTACTCGAAAATTCTTAAAAGTAAAATGGTTTTTGGTCCAATTACAGTCTAAATCACGATTTTCTGATGAACATCTGCATGAGTTTACGTTCTGTACGTTAAACAAAACTAAAATGCACTGATAAAACGTTGCTGATTATTCTAACTAAACAAAGTCAAACATTGTAAAAAAGTAGGCATATTAGCTCTATTTTTATACGTCTTTTAGTTAAAATTCAAAGTTTTGTACTGGTATGTAAAATTAGGTAAATAACATTGCAAATACACTTTTAGTCATAAGCATATGTATAAGCAAACGATATTATGCGTTTACATGAATGAAACTTTTGAGAAACACTGAAATTTATACTAGAAAACCTATGGGAATTATCATGAAAAACTAATCATTTATACTATAGAGGTAATCGAAAATTCTTAAAAGTAAAATGGTTTTTGGTCCAATTACAGTGTAAATCACGATTTTCTGATGAACATCTGCATGAGTTTACGTTCTGTACGTTTAACTAAACTAAAATGCACGGATAAAACGTTGCTGATTATTCTAGCTAAACAAAGTCAAACATTGTAAAAAAGTAGGCATATTAGCTGTATTTTCATACGTCTTTTAGTTAAAATTCAAAGTTTTGTACTGGTATGTAAAATTAGGTAAATAACATTGCAAATACACTTTTAGTCATAAGCATATGTATAAGCAAACGATATTATGCGTTTACATAAATGAAACTTTTGAAAAACACTGAAATTTATACTAGAAAACCTATGGGAATTATCATGAAAAACTAATCATTTATACAATAGAGCTACTCGAAAATTCTTAAAAGTAAAATGGTTTTTGGTCCAATTACAGTCTAAATCACGATTTTCTGATGAACATTGCATGAGTTTACGTTCTGTACGTTAAACAAAACTAAAATGCACGGATAAAACGTTGCTGATTATTCTAACTAAACAAAGTCAAACATTGTAAAAAAGTAGGCATATTAGCTCTATTTTTATACGTCTTTTAGTTAAAATTCAAAGTTTTGTACTGGTATGTAAAATTAGGTAAATAACATTGCAAATACACTTTTAGTCATAAGCATATGTATAAGCAAACGATATTATGCGTTTACATGAATGAAACTTTTGAGAAACACTGAAATTTATACTAGAAAACCTATGGGAATTATCATGAAAATCTAATCATTTATACTATAGAGGTAATCGAAAATTCTTAAAAGTAAAATGGTTTTTGGTCCAATTACAGTGTAAATCACGATTTTCTGATGAACATCTGCATGAGTTTACGTTCTGTACGTTTAACTAAACTAAAATGCACGGATAAAACGTTGCTGATTATTCTAGCTAAACAAAGTCAAACATTGTAAAAAAGTAGGCATATTAGCTGTATTTTCATACGTCTTTTAGTTAAAATTCAAAGTTTTGTACTGGTATGTAAAATTAGGTAAATAACATTGCAAATACACTTTTAGTCATAAGCATATGTATAAGCAAACGATATTATGCGTTTACATAAATGAAACTTTTGAAAAACACTGAAATTTATACTAGAAAACCTATGGGAATTATCATGAAAAACTAATCATTTATACTATAGAGGTAATCGAAAATTCTTAAAAGTAAAATGGTTTTTGGTCCAATTACAGTGTAAATCACGATTTTCTGATGAACATCTGCATGAGTTTACGTTCTGTACGTTTAACTAAACTAAAATGCACGGATGAAACGTTGCTGATTATTCTAGCTAAACAAATTCAAACATTGTAAAAAAAATTTTCATACGTCTTTTAGTTAAAATTCAAAGTTTTGTACTGGTATGTAAAATTAGGTAAATAACATTGCAAATACACTTTTAGTCATAAACATATGTATATGCAAACGATATTATGCGTTTACATAAACGAAACTTTTGAAAAACACTGAAATTTATACTAGAAAACATACGGGAATTATCATGAAATAGTAATCATTTATACAATAGAGCTACTCGAAAATTCTTAAAAGTAAAATGGTTTTTGGTCCAATTACAGTGTAAATCACGATTTTCTGATGAACATCTGCATGAGTTTACGTTCTGTACGTTTAACTAAACTAAAATGCACGGATGAAACGTTGCTGATTATTCTAGCTAAACAAATTCAAACATTGTAAAAAAAATTTTCATACGTCTTTTAGTTAGAATTCAATGTTTTGTACTGGTATGTAAAATTAGGTAAATAACATTGCAAATACACTTTTAGTCATAAACATATGTATATGCAAACGATATTATGCGTTAACATAAACGAAACTTTTGAAAAACACTGAAATTTATACTAGAAAACATACGGGAATTATCATGAAATAGTAATCATTTATACAATAGAGCTACTCGAAAATTCTTAAAAGTAAAATGGTTTTTGGTCCAATTACAGTCTAAATCACGATTTTCTGATGAACATCTGCATGAGTTTACGTTCTGTACGTTAAACAAAACTAAAATGCACTGATAAAACGTTGCTGATTATTCTAACTAAACAAAGTCAAACATTGTAAAAAAGTAGGCATATTAGCTCTATTTTTATACGTCTTTTAGTTAAAATTCAAAGTTTTGTACTGGTATGTAAAATTAGGTAAATAACATTGCAAATACACTTTTAGTCATAAGCATATGTATAAGCAAACGATATTATGCGTTTACATGAATGAAACTTTTGAGAAACACTGAAATTTATACTAGAAAACCTATGGGAATTATCATGAAAAACTAATCATTTATACTATAGAGGTAATCGAAAATTCTTAAAAGTAAAATGGTTTTTGGTCCAATTACAGTGTAAATCACGATTTTCTGATGAACATCTGCATGAGTTTACGTTCTGTACGTTTAACTAAACTAAAATGCACGGATAAAACGTTGCTGATTATTCTAGCTAAACAAAGTCAAACATTGTAAAAAAGTAGGCATATTAGCTGTATTTTCATACGTCTTTTAGTTAAAATTCAAAGTTTTGTACTGGTATGTAAAATTAGGTAAATAACATTGCAAATACACTTTTAGTCATAAGCATATGTATAAGCAAACGATATTATGCGTTTACATAAATGAAACTTTTGAAAAACACTGAAATTTATACTAGAAAACCTATGGGAATTATCATGAAAAACTAATCATTTATACAATAGAGCTACTCGAAAATTCTTAAAAGTAAAATGGTTTTTGGTCCAATTACAGTCTAAATCACGATTTTCTGATGAACATTGCATGAGTTTACGATCTGTACGTTAAACAAAACTAAAATGCACGGATAAAACGTTGCTGATTATTCTAACTAAACAAAGTCAAACATTGTAAAAAAGTAGGCATATTAGCTCTATTTTTATACGTCTTTTAGTTAAAATTCAAAGTTTTGTACTGGTATGTAAAATTAGGTAAATAACATTGCAAATACACTTTTAGTCATAAGCATATGTATAAGCAAACGATATTATGCGTTTACATGAATGAAACTTTTGAGAAACACTGAAATTTATACTAGAAAACCTATGGGAATTATCATGAAAATCTAATCATTTATACTATAGAGGTAATCGAAAATTCTTAAAAGTAAAATGGTTTTTGGTCCAATTACAGTGTAAATCACGATTTTCTGATGAACATCTGCATGAGTTTACGTTCTGTACGTTTAACTAAACTAAAATGCACGGATAAAACGTTGCTGATTATTCTAGCTAAACAAAGTCAAACATTGTAAAAAAGTAGGCATATTAGCTGTATTTTCATACGTCTTTTAGTTAAAATTCAAAGTTTTGTACTGGTATGTAAAATTAGGTAAATAACATTGCAAATTAACTTTTAGTCATAAGCATATGTATAAGCAAACGATATGCGTTTACATAAATGAAACATTTGAAAAACACTGAAATTTATACTAGAAAACCAATGGGAATTATCATGAAAAACTAATCATTTATACTATAGAGGTAATCGAAAATTCTTAAAAGTAAAATGGTTTTTGGTCCAATTACAGTGTAAATCACGATTTTCTGATGAACATCTGCATGAGTTTACGTTCTGTACGTTTAACTAAACTAAAATGCACGGATGAAACGTTGCTGATTATTCTAGCTAAACAAATTCAAACATTGTAAAAAAAATTTTCATACGTCTTTTAGTTAGAATTCAATGTTTTGTACTGGTATGTAAAATTAGGTAAATAACATTGCAAATACACTTTTAGTCATAAACATATGTATATGCAAACGATATTATGCGTTAACATAAACGAAACTTTTGAAAAACACTGAAATTTATACTAGAAAACATACGGGAATTATCATGAAATAGTAATCATTTATACAATAGAGCTACTCGAAAATTCTTAAAAGTAAAATGGTTTTTGGTCCAATTACAGTCTAAATCACGATTTTCTGATGAACATCTGCATGAGTTTACGTTCTGTACGTTAAACAAAACTAAAATGCACTGATAAAACGTTGCTGATTATTCTAACTAAACAAAGTCAAACATTGTAAAAAAGTAGGCATATTAGCTCTATTTTTATACGTCTTTTAGTTAAAATTCAAAGTTTTGTACTGGTATGTAAAATTAGGTAAATAACATTGCAAATACACTTTTAGTCATAAGCATATGTATAAGCAAACGATATTATGCGTTTACATGAATGAAACTTTTGAGAAACACTGAAATTTATACTAGAAAACCTATGGGAATTATCATGAAAAACTAATCATTTATACTATAGAGGTAATCGAAAATTCTTAAAAGTAAAATGGTTTTTGGTCCAATTACAGTGTAAATCACGATTTTCTGATGAACATCTGCATGAGTTTACGTTCTGTACGTTTAACTAAACTAAAATGCACGGATAAAACGTTGCTGATTATTCTAGCTAAACAAAGTCAAACATTGTAAAAAAGTAGGCATATTAGCTGTATTTTCATACGTCTTTTAGTTAAAATTCAAAGTTTTGTACTGGTATGTAAAATTAGGTAAATAACATTGCAAATACACTTTTAGTCATAAGCATATGTATAAGCAAACGATATTATGCGTTTACATAAATGAAACTTTTGAAAAACACTGAAATTTATACTAGAAAACCTATGGGAATTATCATGAAAAACTAATCATTTATACAATAGAGCTACTCGAAAATTCTTAAAAGTAAAATGGTTTTTGGTCCAATTACAGTCTAAATCACGATTTTCTGATGAACATTGCATGAGTTTACGTTCTGTACGTTAAACAAAACTAAAATGCACGGATAAAACGTTGCTGATTATTCTAGCTAAACAAAGTCAAACATTGTAAAAAAGTAGGCATATTAGCTGTATTTTCATACGTCTTTTAGTTAAAATTCAAAGTTTTGTACTGGTATGTAAAATTAGGTAAATAACATTGCAAATACACTTTTAGTCATAAGCATATGTATAAGCAAACGATATTATGCGTTTACATAAATGAAACTTTTGAAAAACACTGAAATTTATACTAGAAAACCTATGGGAATTATCATGAAAAACTAATCATTTATACTATAGAGGTAATCGAAAATTCTTAAAAGTAAAATGGTTTTTGGTCCAATTACAGTGTAAATCACGATTTTCTGATGAACATCTGCATGAGTTTACGTTCTGTACGTTTAACTAAACTAAAATGCACGGATAAAACGTTGCTGATTATTCTAGCTAAACAAAGTCAAACATTGTAAAAAAGTAGGCATATTAGCTGTATTTTCATACGTCTTTTAGTTAAAATTCAAAGTTTTGTACTGGTATGTAAAATTAGGTAAATAACATTGCAAATACACTTTTAGTCATTAACATATGTATATGCAAACGATATTATGCGTTAACATAAACGAAACTTTTGAAAAACACTGAAATTTATACTAGAAAACATACGGGAATTATCATGAAATACTAATCATTTATACAATAGAGCTACTCGAAAATTCTTAAAAGTAAAATGGTTTTTGGTCCAATTACAGTCTAAATCACGATTTTCTGATGAACATCTGCATGAGTTTACGTTCTGTACGTTAAACAAAACTAAAATGCACTGATAAAACGTTGCTGATTATTCTAACTAAACAAAGTCAAACATTGTAAAAAAGTAGGCATATTAGCTCTATTTTTATACGTCTTTTAGTTAAAATTCAAAGTTTTGTACTGGTATGTAAAATTAGGTAAATAACATTGCAAATACACTTTTAGTCATAAGCATATGTATAAGCAAACGATATTATGCGTTTACATGAATGAAACTTTTGAGAAACACTGAAATTTATACTAGAAAACCTATGGGAATTATCATGAAAAACTAATCATTTATACTATAGAGGTAATCGAAAATTCTTAAAAGTAAAATGGTTTTTGGTCCAATTACAGTGTAAATCACGATTTTCTGATGAACATCTGCATGAGTTTACGTTCTGTACGTTTAACTAAACTAAAATGCACGGATAAAACGTTGCTGATTATTCTAGCTAAACAAAGTCAAACATTGTAAAAAAGTAGGCATATTAGCTGTATTTTCATACGTCTTTTAGTTAAAATTCAAAGTTTTGTACTGGTATGTAAAATTAGGTAAATAACATTGCAAATACACTTTTAGTCATAAGCATATGTATAAGCAAACGATATTATGCGTTTACATAAATGAAACTTTTGAAAAACACTGAAATTTATACTAGAAAACCTATGGGAATTATCATGAAAAACTAATCATTTATACAATAGAGCTACTCGAAAATTCTTAAAAGTAAAATGGTTTTTGGTCCAATTACAGTCTAAATCACGATTTTCTGATGAACATTGCATGAGTTTACGTTCTGTACGTTAAACAAAACTAAAATGCACGGATAAAACGTTGCTGATTATTCTAGCTAAACAAAGTCAAACATTGTAAAAAAGTAGGCATATTAGCTGTATTTTCATACGTCTTTTAGTTAAAATTCAAAGTTTTGTACTGGTATGTAAAATTAGGTAAATAACATTGCAAATACACTTTTAGTCATAAGCATATGTATAAGCAAACGATATGCGTTTACATAAATGAAACTTTTGAAAAACACTGAAATTTATACTAGAAAACCTATGGGAATTATCATGAAAAACTAATCATTTATACTATAGAGGTAATCGAAAATTCTTAAAAGTAAAATGGTTTTTGGTCCAATTACAGTGTAAATCACGATTTTCTGATGAACATCTGCATGAGTTTACGTTCTGTACGTTTAACTAAACTAAAATGCACGGATAAAACGTTGCTGATTATTCTAGCTAAACAAATTCAAACATTGTAAAAAAAATTTTCATACGTCTTTTAGTTAAAATTCAAAGTTTTGTACTGGTATGTAAAATTAGGTAAATAACATTGCAAATACACTTTTAGTCATAAACATATGTATATGCAAACGATATTATGCGTTAACATAAACGAAACTTTTGAAAAACACTGAAATTTATACTAGAAAACATACGGGAATTATCATGAAATAGTAATCATTTATACAATAGAGCTACTCGAAAATTCTTAAAAGTAAAATGGTTTTTGGTCCAATTACAGTCTAAATCACGATTTTCTGATGAACATCTGCATGAGTTTACGTTCTGTACGTTAAACAAAACTAAAATGCACTGATAAAACGTTGCTGATTATTCTAACTAAACAAAATCAAACATTGTAAAAAAGTAGGCATATTAGCTCTATTTTTATACGTCTTTTAGTTAAAATTCAAAGTTTTGTACTGGTATGTAAAATTAGGTAATTAACATTGCAAATACACTTTTAGTCATAAGCATATGTATAAGCAAACGATATTATGCGTTTACATAAATGAAACTTTTGAAAAACACTGAAATTTATACTAGAAAACCTATGGGAATTATCATGAAAAACTAATCATTTATACTATAGAGGTAATCGAAAATTCTTAAAAGTAAAATGGTTTTTGGTCCAATTACAGTGTAAATCACGATTTTCTGATGAACATCTGCATGAGTTTACGTTCTGTACGTTTAACTAAACTAAAATGCACGGATGAAACGTTGCTGATTATTCTAGCTAAACAAATTCAAACATTGTAAAAAAAATTTTCATACGTCTTTTAGTTAAAATTCAAAGTTTTGTACTGGTATGTAAAATTAGGTAAATAACATTGCAAATACACTTTTAGTCATAAGCATATGTATAAGCAAACGATATTATGCGTTTACATGAATGAAACTTTTGAGAAACACTGAAATTTATACTAGAAAACCTATGGGAATTATCATGAAAAACTAATCATTTATACTATAGAGGTAATCGAAAATTCTTAAAAGTAAAATGGTTTTTGGTCCAATTACAGTGTAAATCACGATTTTCTGATGAACATCTGCATGAGTTTACGTTCTGTACGTTTAACTAAACTAAAATGCACGGATAAAACGTTGCTGATTATTCTAGCTAAACAAAGTCAAACATTGTAAAAAAGTAGGCATATTAGCTGTATTTTCATACGTCTTTTAGTTAAAATTCAAAGTTTTGTACTGGTATGTAAAATTAGGTAAATAACATTGCAAATACACTTTTAGTCATAAGCATATGTATAAGCAAACGATATTATGCGTTTACATAAATGAAACTTTTGAAAAACACTGAAATTTATACTAGAAAACCTATGGGAATTATCATGAAAAACTAATCATTTATACTATAGAGGTAATCGAAAATTCTTAAAAGTAAAATGGTTTTTGGTCCAATTACAGTGTAAATCACGATTTTCTGATGAACATCTGCATGAGTTTACGTTCTGTACGTTTAACTAAACTAAAATGCACTGATAAAACGTTGCTGATTATTCTAGCTAAACAAAGTCAAACATTGTAAAAAAGTAGGCATATTAGCTGTATTTTCATACGTCTTTTAGTTAAAATTCAAAGTTTTGTACTGGTATGTAAAATTAGGTAAATAACATTGCAAGTACACTTTTAGTCATAAGCATATGTATAAGCAAACGATATTATGCGTTTACATAAATGAAACTTTTGAAAAACACTGAAATTTATACTAGAAAACCTATGGGAATTATCATGAAAAACCAATCATTTATACTATAGAGGTAATCGAAAATTCTTAAAAGTAAAATGGTTTTTGGTACAATTACAGAGTAAATCACGATTTTCTGATGAACATCTGCATGAGTTTACGTTCTGTACGTTTAACTAAACTAAAATGCACGGATAAAACGTTGCTGATTATTCTAGCTAAACAAAGTCAAACATTGTAAAAAAAATTTTCATACGTCTTTTAGTTAAAATTCAAAGTTTTGTACTGGTATGTAAAATTAGGTAAATAACATTGCAAATACACTTTTAGTCATAAACATATGTATATGCAAACGATATTATATTTTAACATAAATGAAACTTTAGAAAAACACTGAAATTTATACTAGAAAACCTACGGGAATTATCATGAAAAACTAATCATTTATACAATAGAGCTACTCGAAAATTCTTAAAAGTAAAATGGTTTTTGGTCCAATTACAGTGTAAATCACGATTTTCTGATGAACATCTGCATGAGTTTACGTTCTGTACGTTTAAGTAAACTAAAATGCACGGATAAAACGTTGCTGATTATTCTAGCTAAACAAATTCAAACATTGTAAAAAAAATTTTCATACGTCTTTTAGTTTAAATTCAAAGTTTTGTACTGGTATGTAAAATTAGGTAAATAACATTGCAAATACACTTTTAGTCATAAACATATGTATATGCAAACGATATTATGCGTTAACATAAACAAAACTTTTGAAAAACACTGAAATTTATACTAGAAAACATACGGGAATTATCATGAAATAGTAATCATTTATACAATAGAGCTACTCGAAAATTCTTAAAAGTAAAATGGTTTTTGGTCCAATTACAGTCTAAATCACGATTTTCTGATGAACATCTGCATTAGTTTACGTTCTGTACGTTAAACAAAACTAAAATGCACTGATAAAACGTTGCTGATTATTCTAACTAAACAAAGTCAAACATTGTAAAAAAGTAGGCATATTAGCTCTATTTTTATACGTCTTATAGTTAAAATTCAAAGTTTTGTACTGGTATGTAAAATTAGGTAAATAACATTGCAAAAACACTTTTAGTCATAAGCATATGTATAAGCAAACGATATTATGCGTTTACATGAATGAAACTTTTGAGAAACACTGAAATTTATACTAGAAAACCTATGGGAATTATCATGAAAAACTAATCATTTATACTATAGAGGTAATCGAAAATTCTTAAAAGTAAAATGGTTTTTGGTCCAATTACAGTGTAAATCACGATTTTCTGATGAACATCTGCATGAGTTTACGTTCTGTACGTTTAACTAAACTAAAATGCACGGATAAAACGTTGCTGATTATTCTAGCTAAACAAAGTCAAACATTGTAAAAAAGTAGGCATATTAGCTGTATTTTCATACGTCTTTTAGTTAAAATTCAAAGTTTTGTACTGGTATGTAAAATTAGGTAAATAACATTGCAAATACACTTTTAGTCATAAGCATATGTATAAGCAAACGATATTATGCGTTTACATAAATGAAACTTTTGAAAAACACTGAAATTTATACTAGAAAACCTATGGGAATTATCATGAAAAACTAATCATTTATACTATAGAGGTAATCGAAAATTCTTAAAAGTAAAATGGTTTTTGGTCCAATTACAGTGTAAATCACGATTTTCTGATGAACATCTGCATGAGTTTACGTTCTGTACGTTTAACTAAACTAAAATGCACTGATAAAACGTTGCTGATTATTCTAGCTAAACAAAGTCAAACATTGTAAAAAAGTAGGCATATTAGCTGTATTTTCATACGTCTTTTAGTTAAAATTCAAAGTTTTGTACTGGTATGTAAAATTAGGTAAATAACATTGCAAGTACACTTTTAGTCATAAGCATATGTATAAGCAAACGATATTATGCGTTTACATAAATGAAACTTTTGAAAAACACTGAAATTTATACTAGAAAACCTATGGGAATTATCATGAAAAACCAATCATTTATACTATAGAGGTAATCGAAAATTCTTAAAAGTAAAATGGTTTTTGGTACAATTACAGAGTAAATCACGATTTTCTGATGAACATCTGCATGAGTTTACGTTCTGTACGTTTAACTAAACTAAAATGCACGGATAAAACGTTGCTGATTATTCTAGCTAAACAAAGTCAAACATTGTAAAAAAAATTTTCATACGTCTTTTAGTTAAAATTCAAAGTTTTGTACTGGTATGTAAAATTAGGTAAATAACATTGCAAATACACTTTTAGTCATAAACATATGTATATGCAAACGATATTATATTTTAACATAAATGAAACTTTAGAAAAACACTGAAATTTATACTAGAAAACCTACGGGAATTATCATGAAAAACTAATCATTTATACAATAGAGCTACTCGAAAATTCTTAAAAGTAAAATGGTTTTTGGTCCAATTACAGTGTGAATTACGTTTTTCTGATAAACATCTGCATGAGTTTACGTTCTGTACGTTTAACAAAACTAAAATGCACTGATAAAATATTGCTGATTATTCTAACTAAACAAAGTCAAACATTTTTAAAAAGTAGGCATATTAGCTCTATTTTTATACGTCTTTTAGTTAAAATTCAAAGTTTTGTACTGGTATGTAAAATTAGGTTAATAACATTGCAAATACACTTTTAGTCATAAGCATATGTATAAGCAAACGATATTATGTGTTTACATGAATGAAACTTTTGAGAAACACTGAAATTTATACTAGAAAACCTATGGGAATTATCATGAAAAACTAATCATTTATACTATAGAGGTAATCGAAAATTCTTAAAAGTAAAATGGTTTTTGGTCCAATTACAGTGTAAATCACGATTTTCTGATGAACATCTGCATGAGTTTACGTTCTGTACGTTTAACTAAACTAAAATGCACGGATAAAACGTTGCTGATTATTCTAGCTAAACAAAGTCAAACATTGTAAAAAAGTAGGCATATTAGCTGTATTTTCATACGTCTTTTAGTTAAAATTCAAAGTTTTGTACTGGTATGTAAAATTAGGTAAATAACATTGCAAATACACTTTTAGTCATAAACATATGTATATGCAAACAATATTATGCGTTAACATAAACGAAACTTTTGAAAAACACTGAAATTTATACTAGAAAACATACGAGAATTATCATGAAATAGTAATCATTTATACAATAGAGCTACTTGAAAATTCTTAAAAGTAAAATGGTTTTTGGTCCAATTACAGTCTAAATCACGATTTTCTGATGAACATCTGCATGAGTTTACGTTCTGTACGTTTAACTAAACTAAAATGCACGGATAAAACGTTGCTGATTATTCTAGCTAAACAAAGTCAAACATTGTAAAAAAAATTTTCATACGTCTTTTAGTTAAAATTCAAAGTTTTGTACTGGTATGTAAAATTAGGTAAATAACATTGCAAATACACTTTTAGTCATAAACATATGTATATGCAAACGATATTATGCGTTAACATAACCGAAACTTTTGAAAAACACTGAAATTTATACTAGTAAAAATACGGGAATTATCATGAAATTGTAATCATTTATACAATAGAGCTACTCGAAAATTCTTAAAAGTAAAATGGTTTTTGGTCCAATTACAGTGTGAATAACGATTTTCTGATAAACATCTGCATGAGTTTACGTTCTGTACGTTAAACAAAACTAAAATGCACTGATAAAACATTGCTGATTATTCTAGCTAAACAAAGTCAAACATTGTAAAAAAGTAGGCAGATTTGCTCTATTTTTATACGTCTTTTAGTTAAAATTCAAAGTTTTGTACTGGTATGTAAAATTAGGTAAATAACATTGCAAATACACTTTTAGTTATAAACATATGTATATGCAAAAAATATTATGCGTTGACATAAATGAAACTTTTGAAAAACACTGAAATTTATACCAGAAAACCTACGGGAATTATCATGAAAAACTAATAATTTATACTATAGAGCTAATCGGAAATTCTTAAAAATAAAATGGTTTTTGGTCCAATTACAGTGTAAATCACGATTTTCTGATGAACATCTGCATGAGTTTACGTTCTGTACGTTTAACTAAACTAAAATGCACGGATAAAACGTTGCTGATTATTCTAGCTAAACAAAGTCAAACATTGTAAAAAAGTAGGCATATTAGCTGTATTTTCATACGTCTTTTAGTTAAAATTCAAAGTTTTGTACTGGTATGTAAAATTAGGTAAATAACATTGCAAATACACTTTTAGTCATAAACATATGTATATGCAAACGATATTATGCGTTAACATAAACGAAACTTTTGAAAAACACTGAAATTTATACTAGAAAACATACGGGAATTATCATGAAATAGTAATCATTTATACAATAGAGCTACTCGAAAATTCTTAAAAGTAAAATGGTTTTTGGTCCAATTACAGTCTAAATCACGATTTTCTGATGAACATCTGCATGAGTTTACGTTCTGTACGTTAAACAAAACTAAAATGCACTGATAAAACGTTGCTGATTATTCTAACTAAACAAAGTCAAACATTGTAAAAAAGTAGGCATATTAGCTCTATTTTTATACGTCTTTTAGTTAAAATTCAAAGTTTTGTACTGGTATGTAAAATTAGGTAAATAACATTGCAAATACACTTTTAGTCATAAGCATATGTATAAGCAAACGATATTATGCGTTTACATGAATGAAACTTTTGAGAAACACTGAAATTTATACTAGAAAACCTATGGGAATTATCATGAAAAACTAATCATTTATACTATAGAGGTAATCGAAAATTCTTAAAAGTAAAATGGTTTTTGGTCCAATTACAGTGTAAATCACGATTTTCTGATGAACATCTGCATGAGTTTACGTTCTGTACGTTTAACTAAACTAAAATGCACGGATAAAACGTTGCTGATTATTCTAGCTAAACAAAGTCAAACATTGTAAAAAAGTAGGCATATTAGCTGTATTTTCATACGTCTTTTAGTTAAAATTCAAAGTTTTGTACTGGTATGTAAAATTAGGTAAATAACATTGCAAATACACTTTTAGTCATAAGCATATGTATAAGCAAACGATATTATGCGTTTACATAAATGAAACTTTTGAAAAACACTGAAATTTATACTAGAAAACCTATGGGAATTATCATGAAAAACTAATCATTTATACAATAGAGCTACTCGAAAATTCTTAAAAGTAAAATGGTTTTTGGTCCAATTACAGTCTAAATCACGATTTTCTGATGAACATTGCATGAGTTTACGTTCTGTACGTTAAACAAAACTAAAATGCACGGATAAAACGTTGCTGATTATTCTAACTAAACAAAGTCAAACATTGTAAAAAAGTAGGCATATTAGCTCTATTTTTATACGTCTTTTAGTTAAAATTCAAAGTTTTGTACTGGTATGTAAAATTAGGTAAATAACATTGCAAATACACTTTTAGTCATAAGCATATGTATAAGCAAACGATATTATGCGTTTACATGAATGAAACTTTTGAGAAACACTGAAATTTATACTAGAAAACCTATGGGAATTATCATGAAAAACTAATCATTTATACTATAGAGGTAATCGAAAATTCTTAAAAGTAAAATGGTTTTTGGTCCAATTACAGTGTAAATCACGATTTTCTGATGAACATCTGCATGAGTTTACGTTCTGTACGTTTAACTAAACTAAAATGCACGGATAAAACGTTGCTGATTATTCTAGCTAAACAAAGTCAAACATTGTAAAAAAGTAGGCATATTAGCTGTATTTTCATACGTCTTTTAGTTAAAATTCAAAGTTTTGTACTGGTATGTAAAATTAGGTAAATAACATTGCAAATACACTTTTAGTCATAAGCATATGTATAAGCAAACGATATTATGCGTTTACATAAATGAAACTTTTGAAAAACACTGAAATTTATACTAGAAAACCTATGGGAATTATCATGAAAAACTAATCATTTATACTATAGAGGTAATCGAAAATTCTTAAAAGTAAAATGGTTTTTGGTCCAATTACAGTGTAAATCACGATTTTCTGATGAACATCTGCATGAGTTTACGTTCTGTACGTTTAACTAAACTAAAATGCACGGATGAAACGTTGCTGATTATTCTAGCTAAACAAATTCAAACATTGTAAAAAAAATTTTCATACGTCTTTTAGTTAAAATTCAAAGTTTTGTACTGGTATGTAAAATTAGGTAAATAACATTGCAAATACACTTTTAGTCATAAACATATGTATATGCAAACGATATTATGCGTTAACATAAACGAAACTTTTGAAAAACACTGAAATTTATACTAGAAAACATACGGGAATTATCATGAAATAGTAATCATTTATACAATAGAGCTACTCGAAAATTCTTAAAAGTAAAATGGTTTTTGGTCCAATTACAGTCTAAATCACGATTTTCTGATGAACATCTGCATGAGTTTACGTTCTGTACGTTAAACAAAACTAAAATGCACTGATAAAACGTTGCTGATTATTCTAACTAAACAAAGTCAAACATTGTAAAAAAGTAGGCATATTAGCTCTATTTTTATACGTCTTTTAGTTAAAATTCAAAGTTTTGTACTGGTATGTAAAATTAGGTAAATAACATTGCAAATACACTTTTAGTCATAAGCATATGTATAAGCAAACGATATTATGCGTTTACATGAATGAAACTTTTGAGAAACACTGAAATTTATACTAGAAAACCTATGGGAATTATCATGAAAAACTAATCATTTATACTATAGAGGTAATCGAAAATTCTTAAAAGTAAAATGGTTTTTGGTCCAATTACAGTGTAAATCACGATTTTCTGATGAACATCTGCATGAGTTTACGTTCTGTACGTTTAACTAAACTAAAATGCACGGATAAAACGTTGCTGATTATTCTAGCTAAACAAAGTCAAACATTGTAAAAAAGTAGGCATATTAGCTGTATTTTCATACGTCTTTTAGTTAAAATTCAAAGTTTTGTACTGGTATTTAAAATTAGGTAAATAACATTGCAAATACACTTTTAGTCATAAGCATATGTATAAGCAAACGATATTATGCGTTTACATAAATGAAACTTTTGAAAAACACTGAAATTTATACTAGAAAACCTATGGGAATTATCATGAAAAACTAATCATTTATACAATAGAGCTACTCGAAAATTCTTAAAAGTAAAATGGTTTTTGGTCCAATTACAGTCTAAATCACGATTTTCTGATGAACATTGCATGAGTTTACGTTCTGTACGTTAAACAAAACTAAAATGCACGGATAAAACGTTGCTGATTATTCTAACTAAACAAAGTCAAACATTGTAAAAAAGTAGGCATATTAGCTCTATTTTTATACGTCTTTTAGTTAAAATTCAAAGTTTTGTACTGGTATGTAAAATTAGGTAAATAACATTGCAAATACACTTTTAGTCATAAGCATATGTATAAGCAAACGATATTATGCGTTTACATGAATGAAACTTTTGAGAAACACTGAAATTTATACTAGAAAACCTATGGGAATTATCATGAAAAACTAATCATTTATACTATAGAGGTAATCGAAAATTCTTAAAAGTAAAATGGTTTTTGGTCCAATTACAGTGTAAATCACGATTTTCTGATGAACATCTGCATGAGTTTACGTTCTGTACGTTTAACTAAACTAAAATGCACGGATAAAACGTTGCTGATTATTCTAGCTAAACAAAGTCAAACATTGTAAAAAAGTAGGCATATTAGCTGTATTTTCATACGTCTTTTAGTTAAAATTCAAAGTTTTGTACTGGTATGTAAAATTAGGTAAATAACATTGCAAATACACTTTTAGTCATAAGCATATGTATAAGCAAACGATATTATTTGTTTACATAAATGAAACTTTTGAAAAACACTGAAATTTATACTAGAAAACCTATGGGAATTATCATGAAAAACTAATCATTTATACTATAGAGGTAATCGAAAATTCTTAAAAGTAAAATGGTTTTTGGTCCAATTACAGTGTAAATCACGATTTTCTGATGAACATCTGCATGAGTTTACGTTCTGTACGTTTAACTAAACTAAAATGCACTGATAAAACGTTGCTGATTATTCTAGCTAAACAAAGTCAAACATTGTAAAAAAGTAGGCATATTAGCTGTATTTTCATACGTCTTTTAGTTAAAATTCAAAGTTTTGTACTGGTATGTAAAATTAGGTAAATAACATTGCAAGTACACTTTTAGTCATAAGCATATGTATAAGCAAACGATATTATGCGTTTACATAAATGAAACTTTTGAAAAACACTGAAATTTATACTAGAAAACCTATGGGAATTATCATGAAAAACCAATCATTTATACTATAGAGGTAATCGAAAATTCTTAAAAGTAAAATGGTTTTTGGTACAATTACAGTGTAAATCACGATTTTCTGATGAACATCTGCATGAGTTTACGTTCTGTACGTTTAACTAAACTAAAATGCACGGATGAAACGTTGCTGATTATTCTAGCTAAACAAATTCAAACATTGTAAAAAAAATTTTCATACGTCTTTTAGTTAAAATTCAAAGTTTTGTACTGGTATGTAAAATTAGGTAAATAACATTGCAAATACACTTTTAGTCATAAACATATGTATATGCAAACGATATTATATTTTAACATAAATGAAACTTTAGAAAAACACTGAAATTTATACTAGAAAACCTACGGGAATTATCATGAAAAACTAATCATTTATACAATAGAGCTACTCGAAAATTCTTAAAAGTAAAATGGTTTTTGGTCCAATTACAGTGTGAATTACGTTTTTCTGATAAACATCTGCATGAGTTTACGTTCTGTACGTTTAACAAAACTAAAATGCACTGATAAAATATTGCTGATTATTCTAACTAAACAAAGTCAAACATTTTTAAAAAGTAGGCATATTAGCTCTATTTTTATACGTCTTTTAGTTAAAATTCAAAGTTTTGTACTGGTATGTAAAATTAGTTAAATAACATTGCAAATACATTTCAGTCATAAACATATGTATATGCAAACGATATTATGCGTTAACATAAATGAAACTTTTGAAAAACACTGAAATTTATACTAGAAAACATACGGGAATTATCATGAAATAGTAATCATTTATACAATAGAGCTACTCGAAAATTCTTAAAAGTAAAATGGTTTTTGGTCCAATTACAGTCTAAATCACGATTTTCTGATGAACATCTGCATTAGTTTACGTTCTGTACGTTAAACAAAACTAAAATGCACTGATAAAACGTTGCTGATTATTCTAACTAAACAAAGTCAAACATTGTAAAAAAGTAGGCATATTAGCTCTATTTTTATACGTCTTTTAGTTAAAATTCAAAGTTTTGTACTGGTATGTAAAATTAGGTAAATAACATTGCAAATACACTTTTAGTCATAAGCATATGTATAAGCAAACGATATTATGCGTTTACATGAATGAAACTTTTGAGAAACACTGAAATTTATACTAGAAAACCTATGGGAATTATCATGAAAAACTAATCATTTATACTATAGAGGTAATCGAAAATTCTTAAAAGTAAAATGGTTTTTGGTCCAATTACAGTGTAAATCACGATTTTCTGATGAACATCTGCATGAGTTTACGTTCTGTACGTTTAACTAAACTAAAATGCACGGATAAAACGTTGCTGATTATTCTAGCTAAACAAAGTCAAACATTGTAAAAAAGTAGGCATATTAGCTGTATTTTCATACGTCTTTTAGTTAAAATTCAAAGTTTTGTACTGGTATGTAAAATTAGGTAAATAACATTGCAAATACACTTTTAGTCATAAGCATATGTATAAGCAAACGATATTATGCGTTTACATAAATGAAACTTTTGAAAAACACTGAAATTTATACTAGAAAACCTATGGGAATTATCATGAAAAACTAATCATTTATACAATAGAGCTACTCGAAAATTCTTAAAAGTAAAATGGTTTTTGGTCCAATTACAGTCTAAATCACGATTTTCTGATGAACATTGCATGAGTTTACGTTCTGTACGTTAAACAAAACTAAAATGCACGGATAAAACGTTGCTGATTATTCTAGCTAAACAAAGTCAAACATTGTAAAAAAGTAGGCATATTAGCTCTATTTTTATACGTCTTTTAGTTAAAATTCAAAGTTTTGTACTGGTATGTAAAATTAGGTAAATAACATTGCAAATACACTTTTAGTCATAAGCATATGTATAAGCAAACGATATTATGCGTTTACATAAATGAAACTTTTGAAAAACACTGAAATTTATACTAGAAAACCTATGGGAATTATCATGAAAAACTAATCATTTATACAATAGAGCTACTCGAAAATTCTTAAAAGTAAAATGGTTTTTGGTCCAATTACAGTGTAAATCACGATTTTCTGATGAACATCTGCATGAGTTTACGTTCTGTACGTTTAACTAAACTAAAATGCACGGATGAAACGTTGCTGATTATTCTAGCTAAACAAATTCAAACATTGTAAAAAAAATTTTCATACGTCTTTTAGTTAAAATTCAAAGTTTTGTACTGGTATGTAAAATTAGGTAAATAACATTGCAAATACACTTTTAGTCATAAACATATGTATATGCAAACGATATTATGCGTTAACATAAACGAAACTTTGGAAAACACTGAAATTTATACTAGAAAACATACGGGAATTATCATGAAATAGTAATCATTTATACAATAGAGCTACTCGAAAATTCTTAAAAGTAAAATGGTTTTTGGTCCAATTACAGTCTAAATCACGATTTTCTGATGAACATCTGCATGAGTTTACGTTCTGTACGTTAAACAAAACTAAAATGCACTGATAAAACGTTGCTGATTATTCTAACTAAACAAAGTCAAACATTGTAAAAAAGTAGGCATATTAGCTCTATTTTTATACGTCTTTTAGTTAAAATTCAAAGTTTTGTACTGGTATGTAAAATTAGGTAAATAACATTGCAAATACACTTTTAGTCATAAGCATATGTATAAGCAAACGATATTATGCGTTTACATGAATGAAACTTTTGAGAAACACTGAAATTTATACTAGAAAACCTATGGGAATTATCATGAAAAACTAATCATTTATACTATAGAGGTAATCGAAAATTCTTAAAAGTAAAATGGTTTTTGGTCCAATTACAGTGTAAATCACGATTTTCTGATGAACATCTGCATGAGTTTACGTTCTGTACGTTTAACTAAACTAAAATGCACGGATAAAACGTTGCTGATTATTCTAGCTAAACAAAGTCAAACATTGTAAAAAAGTAGGCATATTAGCTGTATTTTCATACGTCTTTTAGTTAAAATTCAAAGTTTTGTACTGGTATGTAAAATTAGGTAAATAACATTGCAAATACACTTTTAGTCATAAGCATATGTATAAGCAAACGATATTATGCGTTTACATAAATGAAACTTTTGAAAAACACTGAAATTTATACTAGAAAACCTATGGGAATTATCATGAAAAACTAATCATTTATACAATAGAGCTACTCGAAAATTCTTAAAAGTAAAATGGTTTTTGGTCCAATTACAGTCTAAATCACGATTTTCTGATGAACATTGCATGAGTTTACGTTCTGTACGTTAAACAAAACTAAAATGCACGGATAAAACGTTGCTGATTATTCTAACTAAACAAAGTCAAACATTGTAAAAAAGTAGGCATATTAGCTCTATTTTTATACGTCTTTTAGTTAAAATTCAAAGTTTTGTACTGGTATGTAAAATTAGGTAAATAACATTGCAAATACACTTTTAGTCATAAGCATATGTATAAGCAAACGATATTATGCGTTTACATGAATGAAACTTTTGAGAAACACTGAAATTTATACTAGAAAACCTATGGGAATTATCATGAAAAACTAATCATTTATACTATAGAGGTAATCGAAAATTCTTAAAAGTAAAATGGTTTTTGGTCCAATTACAGTGTAAATCACGATTTTCTGATGAACATCTGCATGAGTTTACGTTCTGTACGTTTAACTAAACTAAAATGCACGGATAAAACGTTGCTGATTATTCTAGCTAAACAAAGTCAAACATTGTAAAAAAGTAGGCATATTAGCTGTATTTTCATACGTCTTTTAGTTAAAATTCAAAGTTTTGTACTGGTATGTAAAATTAGGTAAATAACATTGCAAATACACTTTTAGTCATAAGCATATGTATAAGCAAACGATATTATTTGTTTACATAAATGAAACTTTTGAAAAACACTGAAATTTATACTAGAAAACCTATGGGAATTATCATGAAAAACTAATCATTTATACTATAGAGGTAATCGAAAATTCTTAAAAGTAAAATGGTTTTTGGTCCAATTACAGTGTAAATCACGATTTTCTGATGAACATCTGCATGAGTTTACGTTCTGTACGTTTAACTAAACTAAAATGCACTGATAAAACGTTGCTGATTATTCTAGCTAAACAAAGTCAAACATTGTAAAAAAGTAGGCATATTAGCTGTATTTTCATACGTCTTTTAGTTAAAATTCAAAGTTTTGTACTGGTATGTAAAATTAGGTAAATAACATTGCAAGTACACTTTTAGTCATAAGCATATGTATAAGCAAACGATATTATGCGTTTACATAAATGAAACTTTTGAAAAACACTGAAATTTATACTAGAAAACCTATGGGAATTATCATGAAAAACCAATCATTTATACTATAGAGGTAATCGAAAATTCTTAAAAGTAAAATGGTTTTTGGTACAATTACAGTGTAAATCACGATTTTCTGATGAACATCTGCATGAGTTTACGTTCTGTACGTTTAACTAAACTAAAATGCACGGATAAAACGTTGCTGATTATTCTAGCTAAACAAAGTCAAACATTGTAAAAAAAATTTTCATACGTCTTTTAGTTAAAATTCAAAGTTTTGTACTGGTATGTAAAATTAGGTAAATAACATTGCAAATACACTTTTAGTCATAAACATATGTATATGCAAACGATATTATATTTTAACATAAATGAAACTTTAGAAAAACACTGAAATTTATACTAGAAAACCTACGGGAATTATCATGAAAAACTAATCATTTATACAATAGAGCTACTCGAAAATTCTTAAAAGTAAAATGGTTTTTGGTCCAATTACAGTGTGAATTACGTTTTTCTGATAAACATCTGCATGAGTTTACGTTCTGTACGTTTAACAAAACTAAAATGCACTGATAAAATATTGCTGATTATTCTAACTAAACAAAGTCAAACATTTTTAAAAAGTAGGCATATTAGCTCTATTTTTATACGTCTTTTAGTTAAAATTCAAAGTTTTGTACTGGTATGTAAAATTAGTTAAATAACATTGCAAATACATTTCAGTCATAAACATATGTATATGCAAACGATATTATGCGTTAACATAAATGAAACTTTTGAAAAACACTGAAATTTATACTAGAAAACATACGGGAATTATCATGAAATAGTAATCATTTATACAATAGAGCTACTCGAAAATTCTTAAAAGTAAAATGGTTTTTGGTCCAATTACAGTCTAAATCACGATTTTCTGATGAACATCTGCATTAGTTTACGTTCTGTACGTTAAACAAAACTAAAATGCACTGATAAAACGTTGCTGATTATTCTAACTAAACAAAGTCAAACATTGTAAAAAAGTAGGCATATTAGCTCTATTTTTATACGTCTTTTAGTTAAAATTCAAAGTTTTGTACTGGTATGTAAAATTAGGTAAATAACATTGCAAATACACTTTTAGTCATAAGCATATGTATAAGCAAACGATATTATGCGTTTACATGAATGAAACTTTTGAGAAACACTGAAATTTATACTAGAAAACCTATGGGAATTATCATGAAAAACTAATCATTTATACTATAGAGGTAATCGAAAATTCTTAAAAGTAAAATGGTTTTTGGTCCAATTACAGTGTAAATCACGATTTTCTGATGAACATCTGCATGAGTTTACGTTCTGTACGTTTAACTAAACTAAAATGCACGGATAAAACGTTGCTGATTATTCTAGCTAAACAAAGTCAAACATTGTAAAAAAGTAGGCATATTAGCTGTATTTTCATACGTCTTTTAGTTAAAATTCAAAGTTTTGTACTGGTATGTAAAATTAGGTAAATAACATTGCAAATACACTTTTAGTCATAAGCATATGTATAAGCAAACGATATTATGCGTTTACATAAATGAAACTTTTGAAAAACACTGAAATTTATACTAGAAAACCTATGGGAATTATCATGAAAAACTAATCATTTATACAATAGAGCTACTCGAAAATTCTTAAAAGTAAAATGGTTTTTGGTCCAATTACAGTCTAAATCACGATTTTCTGATGAACATTGCATGAGTTTACGTTCTGTACGTTAAACAAAACTAAAATGCACGGATAAAACGTTGCTGATTATTCTAGCTAAACAAAGTCAAACATTGTAAAAAAGTAGGCATATTAGCTGTATTTTCATACGTCTTTTAGTTAAAATTCAAAGTTTTGTACTGGTATGTAAAATTAGGTAAATAACATTGCAAATACACTTTTAGTCATAAGCATATGTATAAGCAAACGATATTATGCGTTTACATAAATGAAACTTTTGAAAAACACTGAAATTTATACTAGAAAACCTATGGGAATTATCATGAAAAACTAATCATTTATACTATAGAGGTAATCGAAAATTCTTAAAAGTAAAATGGTTTTTGGTACAATTACAGTGTAAATCACGATTTTCTGATGAACATCTGCATGAGTTTACGTTCTGTACGTTTAACTAAACTAAAATGCACGGATAAAACGTTGCTGATTATTCTAGCTAAACAAAGTCAAACATTGTAAAAAAAATTTTCATACGTCTTTTAGTTAAAATTCAAAGTTTTGTACTGGTATGTAAAATTAGGTAAATAACATTGCAAATACACTTTTAGTCATAAACATATGTATATGCAAACGATATTATATTTTAACATAAATGAAACTTTAGAAAAACACTGAAATTTATACTAGAAAACCTACGGGAATTATCATGAAAAACTAATCATTTATACAATAGAGCTACTCGAAAATTCTTAAAAGTAAAATGGTTTTTGGTCCAATTACAGTGTGAATTACGTTTTTCTGATAAACATCTGCATGAGTTTACGTTCTGTACGTTTAACAAAACTAAAATGCACTGATAAAATATTGCTGATTATTCTAACTAAACAAAGTCAAACATTTTTAAAAAGTAGGCATATTAGCTCTATTTTTATACGTCTTTTAGTTAAAATTCAAAGTTTTGTACTGGTATGTAAAATTAGTTAAATAACATTGCAAATACATTTCAGTCATAAACATATGTATATGCAAACGATATTATGCGTTAACATAAATGAAACTTTTGAAAAACACTGAAATTTATACTAGAAAACATACGGGAATTATCATGAAATAGTAATCATTTATACAATAGAGCTACTCGAAAATTCTTAAAAGTAAAATGGTTTTTGGTCCAATTACAGTCTAAATCACGATTTTCTGATGAACATCTGCATTAGTTTACGTTCTGTACGTTAAACAAAACTAAAATGCACTGATAAAACGTTGCTGATTATTCTAACTAAACAAAGTCAAACATTGTAAAAAAGTAGGCATATTAGCTCTATTTTTATACGTCTTTTAGTTAAAATTCAAAGTTTTGTACTGGTATGTAAAATTAGGTAAATAACATTGCAAATACACTTTTAGTCATAAGCATATGTATAAGCAAACGATATTATGCGTTTACATGAATGAAACTTTTGAGAAACACTGAAATTTATACTAGAAAACCTATGGGAATTATCATGAAAAACTAATCATTTATACTATAGAGGTAATCGAAAATTCTTAAAAGTAAAATGGTTTTTGGTCCAATTACAGTGTAAATCACGATTTTCTGATGAACATCTGCATGAGTTTACGTTCTGTACGTTTAACTAAACTAAAATGCACGGATAAAACGTTGCTGATTATTCTAGCTAAACAAAGTCAAACATTGTAAAAAAGTAGGCATATTAGCTGTATTTTCATACGTCTTTTAGTTAAAATTCAAAGTTTTGTACTGGTATGTAAAATTAGGTAAATAACATTGCAAATACACTTTTAGTCATAAGCATATGTATAAGCAAACGATATTATGCGTTTACATAAATGAAACTTTTGAAAAACACTGAAATTTATACTAGAAAACCTATGGGAATTATCATGAAAAACTAATCATTTATACAATAGAGCTACTCGAAAATTCTTAAAAGTAAAATGGTTTTTGGTCCAATTACAGTCTAAATCACGATTTTCTGATGAACATTGCATGAGTTTACGTTCTGTACGTTAAACAAAACTAAAATGCACGGATAAAACGTTGCTGATTATTCTAGCTAAACAAAGTCAAACATTGTAAAAAAGTAGGCATATTAGCTCTATTTTTATACGTCTTTTAGTTAAAATTCAAAGTTTTGTACTGGTATGTAAAATTAGGTAAATAACATTGCAAATACACTTTTAGTCATAAGCATATGTATAAGCAAACGATATTATGCGTTTACATAAATGAAACTTTTGAAAAACACTGAAATTTATACTAGAAAACCTATGGGAATTATCATGAAAAACTAATCATTTATACAATAGAGCTACTCGAAAATTCTTAAAAGTAAAATGGTTTTTGGTCCAATTACAGTGTAAATCACGATTTTCTGATGAACATCTGCATGAGTTTACGTTCTGTACGTTTAACTAAACTAAAATGCACGGATGAAACGTTGCTGATTATTCTAGCTAAACAAATTCAAACATTGTAAAAAAAATTTTCATACGTCTTTTAGTTAAAATTCAAAGTTTTGTACTGGTATGTAAAATTAGGTAAATAACATTGCAAATACACTTTTAGTCATAAACATATGTATATGCAAACGATATTATGCGTTAACATAAACGAAACTTTTGAAAAACACTGAAATTTATACTAGAAAACATACGGGAATTATCATGAAATAGTAATCATTTATACAATAGAGCTACTCGAAAATTCTTAAAAGTAAAATGGTTTTTGGTCCAATTACAGTCTAAATCACGATTTTCTGATGAACATCTGCATGAGTTTACGTTCTGTACGTTAAACAAAACTAAAATGCACTGATAAAACGTTGCTGATTATTCTAACTAAACAAAGTCAAACATTGTAAAAAAGTAGGCATATTAGCTCTATTTTTATACGTCTTTTAGTTAAAATTCAAAGTTTTGTACTGGTATGTAAAATTAGGTAAATAACATTGCAAATACACTTTTAGTCATAAGCATATGTATAAGCAAACGATATTATGCGTTTACATGAATGAAACTTTTGAGAAACACTGAAATTTATACTAGAAAACCTATGGGAATTATCATGAAAAACTAATCATTTATACTATAGAGGTAATCGAAAATTCTTAAAAGTAAAATGGTTTTTGGTCCAATTACAGTGTAAATCACGATTTTCTGATGAACATCTGCATGAGTTTACGTTCTGTACGTTTAACTAAACTAAAATGCACGGATAAAACGTTGCTGATTATTCTAGCTAAACAAAGTCAAACATTGTAAAAAAGTAGGCATATTAGCTGTATTTTCATACGTCTTTTAGTTAAAATTCAAAGTTTTGTACTGGTATGTAAAATTAGGTAAATAACATTGCAAATACACTTTTAGTCATAAGCATATGTATAAGCAAACGATATTATGCGTTTACATAAATGAAACTTTTGAAAAACACTGAAATTTATACTAGAAAACCTATGGGAATTATCATGAAAAACTAATCATTTATACAATAGAGCTACTCGAAAATTCTTAAAAGTAAAATGGTTTTTGGTCCAATTACAGTCTAAATCACGATTTTCTGATGAACATTGCATGAGTTTACGTTCTGTACGTTAAACAAAACTAAAATGCACGGATAAAACGTTGCTGATTATTCTAACTAAACAAAGTCAAACATTGTAAAAAAGTAGGCATATTAGCTCTATTTTTATACGTCTTTTAGTTAAAATTCAAAGTTTTGTACTGGTATGTAAAATTAGGTAAATAACATTGCAAATACACTTTTAGTCATAAGCATATGTATAAGCAAACGATATTATGCGTTTACATGAATGAAACTTTTGAGAAACACTGAAATTTATACTAGAAAACCTATGGGAATTATCATGAAAAACTAATCATTTATACTATAGAGGTAATCGAAAATTCTTAAAAGTAAAATGGTTTTTGGTCCAATTACAGTGTAAATCACGATTTTCTGATGAACATCTGCATGAGTTTACGTTCTGTACGTTTAACTAAACTAAAATGCACGGATAAAACGTTGCTGATTATTCTAGCTAAACAAAGTCAAACATTGTAAAAAAGTAGGCATATTAGCTGTATTTTCATACGTCTTTTAGTTAAAATTCAAAGTTTTGTACTGGTATGTAAAATTAGGTAAATAACATTGCAAATACACTTTTAGTCATAAGCATATGTATAAGCAAACGATATTATGCGTTTACATGAATGAAACTTTTGAGAAACACTGAAATTTATACTAGAAAACCTATGGGAATTATCATGAAAAACTAATCATTTATACTATAGAGGTAATCGAAAATTCTTAAAAGTAAAATGGTTTTTGGTCCAATTACAGTGTAAATCACGATTTTCTGATGAACATCTGCATGAGTTTACGTTCTGTACGTTTAACTAAACTAAAATGCACGGATAAAACGTTGCTGATTATTCTAGCTAAACAAAGTCAAACATTGTAAAAAAGTAGGCATATTAGCTGTATTTTCATACGTCTTTTAGTTAAAATTCAAAGTTTTGTACTGGTATGTAAAATTAGGTAAATAACATTGCAAATACACTTTTAGTCATAAACATATGTATATGCAAACGATATTATGCGTTAACATAAACGAAACTTTTGAAAAACACTGAAATTTATACTAGAAAACATACGGGAATTATCATGAAATAGTAATCATTTATACAATAGAGCTACTCGAAAATTCTTAAAAGTAAAATGGTTTTTGGTCCAATTACAGTCTAAATCACGATTTTCTGATGAACATCTGCATGAGTTTACGTTCTGTACGTTAAACAAAACTAAAATGCACTGATAAAACGTTGCTGATTATTCTAACTAAACAAAGTCAAACATTGTAAAAAAGTAGGCATATTAGCTCTATTTTTATACGTCTTTTAGTTAAAATTTAAAGTTTTGTACTGGTATGTAAAATTAGGTAAATAACATTGCAAATACACTTTTAGTCATAAGCATATGTATAAGCAAACGATATTATGCATTTACATAAATGAAACTTTTGAAAAACACTGAAATTTATACTAGAAAACCTATGAGAATTATCATGAAAAACTAATCATTTATACTATAGAGGTAATCGAAAATTCTTAAAAGTAAAATGGTTTTTGGTCCAATTACAGTGTAAATCACGATTTTCTGATGAACATCTGCATGAGTTTACGTTCTGTAGGTTTAACTAAACTAAAATGCACGGATAAAACGTTGCTGATTATTCTAGCTAAACAAAGTCAAACATTGTAAAAAAGTAGGCATAGTAGCTGTATTTTCATACGTCTTTTAGTTAAAATTCAAAGTTTTGTACTGGTATGTAAAAATAGGTAAATAACATTGCAAATACACTTTTAGTCATAAGCATATGTATAAGCAAACGATATTATGCGTTTACATAAATGAAACTTTTAAAAAACACTGAAATTTATACTAGAAAACCTACGGGAATTATCATGAAAAACTAATCATTTATACAATAGAGCTACTCGAAAATTCTTAAAAGTAAAATGGTTTTTGGTCCAATTACAGTGTGAATTACGTTTTTCTGATAAACATCTGCATGAGTTTACGTTCTGTACGTTTAACAAAACTAAAATGCACTGATAAAATATTGCTGATTATTCTAACTAAACAAAGTCAAACATTTTTAAAAAGTAGGCATATTAGCTCTATTTTTATACGTCTTTTAGTTAAAATTCAATGTTTTTTACTGGTATGTAAAATTAGTTAAATAACATTGCAAATACATTTCAGTCATAAACATATATATATGCAAACGATATTATGCGTTAACATAAATGAAACTTTTAAAAACACTGAAATTTATACTAGAAAACATACGGGAATTATCATGAAATACTAATTATTTATACAATAGAGCTAATCGAAAATTCTTAAAAGTAAAATGGTTTTTGGTCCAATTACAGTGTGAATCACGATTTTCTGATAAACATCTGCATGAGTTTACGTTCTGTACGTTAAAGAAAACTAAAATGCACTGATAAAACGTTGCTGATTATTCTAGCTAAACAAAGTCAAACATTGTAAAAAAGTAGGCATATTAGCTCTATTTTTATACGTCTTTTAGTTAAAATTCAAAGTTTTGTACTGGTATGTAAAATTAGGTTAATAACATTGCAAATACACTTTTAGTCATAAACATATGTATATGCAAACGATATTATGCGTTAACATAAATGAAACTTTTAAAAACACTGAAATTTATACTAGAAAACATACGGGAATTATTATGAAATACTAATTATTTATACAATAGAGCTAATCGAAAATTCTTAAAAGTAAAATGGTTTTTGGTCCAATTACAGTGTGAATCACGATTTTCTGATAAACATCTGCATGAGTTTACGTTCTGTACGTTAAACAAAACTAAAATGCACTGATAAAACTTTGCTGATTATTCTAACTAAACAAAGTCAAACATTTTTAAAAAGTAGGCATATTAGCTCTATTTTTATACGTCTTTTAGTTAAAATTCAAAGTTTTGTACTGGTATGTAAAATTAGGTAAATAACATTGCAAATACACTTTTAGTCATAAGCATATGTATAAGCAAACGATATTATGCGTTTACATGAATGAAACTTTTGAGAAACACTGAAATTTATACTAGAAAACCTATGGGAATTATCATGAAAAACTAATCATTTATACTATAGAGGTAATCGAAAATTCTTAAAAGTAAAATGGTTTTTGGTCCAATTACAGTGTAAATCACGATTTTCTGATGAACATCTGCATGAGTTTACGTTCTGTAGGTTTAACTAAACTAAAATGCACGGATAAAACGTTGCTGATTATTCTAGCTAAACAAAGTCAAACATTGTAAAAAAGTAGGCATATTAGCTGTATTTTCATACGTCTTTTAGTTAAAATTCAAAGTTTTGTACTGGTATGTAAAATTAGGTAAATAACATTGCAAATACACTTTTAGTCATAAGCATATGTATAAGCAAACGATATTATGCGTTTACATAAATGAAACTTTTAAAAAACACTGAAATTTATACTAGAAAACCTACGGGAATTATCATGAAAAACTAATTATTAATACAATAGAGCTAATCGAAAATTCTTAAAAGTAAAATGGTTTTCGGTCCAATTACAGTGTGAATCACAATTTTCTGATAAACATCTGCATGAGTTTAGGTTCTGTACGTTAAACAAAACTAAAATGCACGGATAAAACGTTGCTGATTATTCTAGCTAAACAAAGTCAAACATTGTAAAAAAAATTTTCATACGTCTTTTAGTTAAAATTCAAAGTTTTGTACTGGTATGTAAAATTAGGTAAATAACATTGCAAATACACTTTTAGTCATAAACATATGTATATGCAAACGATATTATATTTTAACATAAATGAAACTTTAGAAAATCACTGAAATTTATACTAGAAAACCTACGGGAATTATCATGAAAAACTAATCATTTATACAATAGAGCTACTCGAAAATTCTTAAAAGTAAAATGGTTTTTGGTCCAATTACAGTGTGAATTACGTTTTTCTGATAAACATCTGCATGAGTTTACGTTCTGTACGTTTAACAAAACTAAAATGCACTGATAAAATATTGCTGATTATTCTAACTAAACAAAGTCAAACATTTTTAAAAAGTAGGCATATTAGCTCTATTTTTATACGTCTTTTAGTTAAAATTCAAAGTTTTTTACTGGTATGTAAAATTAGTTAAATAACATTGCAAATACATTTCAGTCATAAACATATGTATATGCAAACGATATTATGCGTTAACATAAATGAAACTTTTAAAAACACTGAAATTTATACTAGAAAACATACGGGAATTATCATGAAATACTAATTATTTATACAATAGAGCTAATCGAAAATTCTTAAAAGTAAAATGGTTTTTGGTCCAATTACAGTGTGAATCACGATTTTCTGATAAACATCTGCATGAGATTACGTTCTGTACGTTAAACTAAACTAAAATGCACTGATAAAACGTTGCTGATTATTCTAGCTAAACAAAGTCAAACATTGTAAAAAAGTAGGCATATTAGCTCTATTTTTATACGTCTTTTAGTTAAAATTCTAAGTTTTGTACTGGTATGTAAAATTAGGTAAATAACATTGCAAATACACTTTTAGTCATAAACATATGTATATGCAAACGATATTATGCGTTAACATAAATGAAACTTTTTAAAAACACTGAAATTTATACTAGAAAACATACGGGAATTATCATGAAATAGTAATCATTTATACAATAGAGCTACTCGAAAATTCTTAAAAGTAAAATGGTTTTTGGTCCAATTACAGTGTGAATCACGATTTTCTGATAAACATCTGCATGAGTTTACGTTCTGTACGTTAAAGAAAACTAAAATGCACTGATAAAACGTTGCTGATTATTCTAGCTAAACAAAGTCAAACATTGTAAAAAAGTAGGCATATTAGCTCTATTTTTATACGTCTTTTAGTTAAAATTCAAAGTTTTGTACTGGTATGTAAAATTAGGTTAATAACATTGCAAATACACTTTTAGTCATAAGCATATGTATAAGCAAACGATATTATGTGTTTACATGAATGAAACTTTTGAGAAACACTGAATTTTATACTAGAAAACCTATGGGAATTATCATGAAAAACTAATCATTTATACTATAGAGGTAATCGAAAATTCTTAAAAGTAAAATGGTTTTTGGTCCAATTACAGTGTAAATCACGATTTTCTGATGAACATCTGCATGAGTTTACGTTCTGTACGTTTAACTAAACTAAAATGCACGGATAAAACTTTGCTGATTATTCTAGCTAAACAAAGTCAAACATTGTAAAAAAGTAGGCATATTAGCTGTATTTTCATACGTCTTTTAGTTAAAATTCAAAGTTTTGTACTGGTATGTAAAATTAGGTAAATAACATTGCAAATACACTTTTAGTCATAAACATATGTATATGCAAACGATATTATGCGTTAACATTAACGAAACTTTTGAAAAACACTGAAATTTATACTAGACAACATACGGGAATTATCATGAAATAGTAATCATTTATACAATAGAGCTACTTGAAAATTCTTAAAAGTAAAATGGTTTTTGGTCCAATTACAGTCTAAATCACGATTTTCTGATGAACATCTGCATGAGTTTACGTTCTGTACGTTTAACTAAACTAAAATGCACGGATAAAACGTTGCTGATTATTCTAGCTAAACAAAGTCAAACATTGTAAAAAAAATTTTCATACGTCTTTTAGTTAAAATTCAAAGTTTTTTACTGGTATGTAAAATTAGTTAAATAACATTGCAAATACATTTCAGTCATAAACATATGTATATGCAAACGATATTATGCGTTAACATAAATGAAACTTTTAAAAACACTGAAATTTATACTAGAAAACATACGGGAATTATCATGAAATATTAATTATTTATACAATAGAGCTAATCGAAAATTCTTAAAAGTAAAATGGTTTTTGGTCCAATTACAGTGTGAATCACGATTTTCTGATAAACATCTGCATGAGTTTACGTTCTGTACGTTAAACAAAACTAAAATGCACTGATAAAACATTGCTGATTATTCTAGCTAAACAAAGTCAAACATTGTAAAAAAGTAGGCATATTAGCTCTATTTTTATACGTCTTTTAGTTAAAATTCAAAGTTTTGTACTGGTATGTAAAATTAGGTTAATAACATTGCAAATACACTTTTAGTCATAAACATATGTATATGCAAACGATATTATGCGTTAACATAAATGAAACTTTTAAAAACACTGAAATTTATACTAGAAAACATACGGGAATTATTATGAAATACTAATTATTTATACAATAGAGCTAATCGAAAATTCTTAAAAGTAAAATGGTTTTTGGTCCAATTACAGTGTGAATCACGATTTTCTGATAAACATCTGCATGAGTTTACGTTCTGTACGTTAAACAAAACTAAAATGCACTGATAAAACTTTGCTGATTATTCTAACTAAACAAAGTCAAACATTTTTAAAAAGTAGGCATATTAGCTCTATTTTTATACGTCTTTTAGTTAAAATTCAAAGTTTTGTACTGGTATGTAAAATTAGGTAAATAACATTGCAAATACACTTTTAGTCATAAGCATATGTATAAGCAAACGATATTATGCGTTTACATGAATGAAACTTTTGAGAAACACTGAAATTTATACTAGAAAACCTATGGGAATTATCATGAAAAACTAATCATTTATACTATAGAGGTAATCGAAAATTCTTAAAAGTAAAATGGTTTTTGGTCCAATTACAGTGTAAATCACGATTTTCTGATGAACATCTGCATGAGTTTACGTTCTGTAGGTTTAACTAAACTAAAATGCACGGATAAAACGTTGCTGATTATTCTAGCTAAACAAAGTCAAACATTGTAAAAAAGTAGGCATATTAGCTGTATTTTCATACGTCTTTTAGTTAAAATTCAAAGTTTTGTACTGGTATGTAAAATTAGGTAAATAACATTGCAAATACACTTTTAGTCATGAGCATATGTATAAGCAAACGATATTATGCGTTTACATAAATGAAACTTTTAAAAAACACTGAAATTCATACTAGAAAACCTACGGGAATTATCAAGAAAAACTAATTATTAATACAATAGAGCTAATCGAAAATTCTTAAAAGTAAAATGGTTTTCGGTCCAATTACAGTGTGAATCACAATTTTCTGATAAACATCTGCATGAGTTTAGGTTCTGTACGTTAAACAAAACTAAAATGCACGGATAAAACGTTGCTGATTATTCTAGCTAAACAAAGTCAAACATTGTAAAAAAAATTTTCATACGTCTTTTAGTTAAAATTCAAAGTTTTGTACTGGTATGTAAAATTAGGTAAATAACATTGCAAATACACTTTTAGTCATAAACATATGTATATGCAAACGATATTATGCGTTAACATAACCGAAACCTTTTGAAAAACACTGAAATTTATACCAGAAAACCTACGGGAATTATCATGAAAAACTAATAATTTATACAATAGAGCTAATCGGAAATTCTTAAAAATAAAATGGTTTTTGGTCCAATTACAGTGTAAATCACGATTTTCTGATGAACATCTGCATGAGTTTACGTTCTGTACGTTTAACTAAACTAAAATGCACGGATAAAACGTTGCTGATTATTCTAGCTAAACAAAGTCAAACATTGTAAAAAAGTAGGCATATTAGCTGTATTTTCATACGTCTTTTAGTTAAAATTCAAAGTTTTGTACTGGTATGTAAAATTAGGTAAATAA
Organism: Sepioteuthis lessoniana; assembly: GCA_963585895.1. Lineage (NCBI taxonomy): Eukaryota > Metazoa > Mollusca > Cephalopoda > Myopsida > Loliginidae > Sepioteuthis > Sepioteuthis lessoniana. Next base: position 86,740,907 of record OY757904.1, on the reverse strand, counting down.
CATTGCAAATACACTTTTAGTCATAAACATATGTATATGCAAACAATATTATGCGTTAACATAAACGAAACTTTTGAAAAACACTGAAATTTATACTAGAAAACATACGAGAATTATCATGAAATAGTAATCATTTATACAATAGAGCTACTTGAAAATTCTTAAAAGTAAAATGGTTTTTGGTCCAATTACAGTCTAAATCACGATTTTCTAATGAACATCTGCATGAGTTTACGTTCTGTACGTTTAACTAAACTAAAATGCACGGATAAAACGTTGCTGATTATTCTAGCTAAACAAAGTCAAACATTGTAAAAAAAATTTTCATACGTCTTTTAGTTAAAATTCAAAGTTTTGTACTGGTATGTAAAATTAGGTAAATAACATTGCAAATACACTTTTAGTTATAAACATATGTATATGCAAAAAATATTATGCGTTGACATAAATGAAACTTTTGAAAAACACTGAAATTTATACCAGAAAACCTACGGGAATTATCATGAAAAACTAATAATTTATACAATAGAGCTAATCGGAAATTCTTAAAAATAAAATGGTTTTTGGTCCAATTACAGTGTAAATCACGATTTTCTGATGAACATCTGCATGTGTTTACGTTCTGTACGTTTAACTAAACTAAAATGCACGGATAAAACGTTGCTGATTATTCTAGCTAAACAAAGTCAAACATTGTAAAAAAGTAGGCATATTAGCTGTATTTTCATACGTCTTTTAGTTAAAATTCAAAGTTTTGTACTGGTATGTAAAATTAGGTAAATAACATTGCAAATACACTTTTAGTCATAAACATATGTATATGCAAACGATATTATGCGTTAACATAAACGAAACTTTTGAAAAACACTGAAATTTATACTAGAAAACATACGGGAATTATCATGAAATAGTAATCATTTATACAATAGAGCTACTCGAAAATTCTTAAAAGTAAAATGGTTTTTGGTCCAATTACAGTCTAAATCACGATTTTCTGATGAACATCTGCATGAGTTTACGTTCTGTACGTTAAACAAAACTAAAATGCACTGATAAAACGTTGCTGATTATTCTAACTAAACAAAGTCAAACATTGTAAAAAAGTAGGCATATTAGCTCTATTTTTATACGTCTTTTAGTTAAAATTTAAAGTTTTGTACTGGTATGTAAAATTAGGTAAATAACATTGCAAATACACTTTTAGTCATAAGCATATGTATAAGCAAACGATATTATGCATTTACATAAATGAAACTTTTGAAAAACACTGAAATTTATACTAGAAAACCTATGAGAATTATCATGAAAAACTAATCATTTATACTATAGAGGTAATCGAAAATTCTTAAAAGTAAAATGGTTTTTGGTCCAATTACAGTGTAAATCACGATTTTCTGATGAACATCTGCATGAGTTTACGTTCTGTAGGTTTAACTAAACTAAAATGCACGGATAAAACGTTGCTGATTATTCTAGCTAAACAAAGTCAAACATTGTAAAAAAGTAGGCATAGTAGCTGTATTTTCATACGTCTTTTAGTTAAAATTCAAAGTTTTGTACTGGTATGTAAAATTAGGTAAATAACATTGCAAATACACTTTTAGTCATAAGCATATGTATAAGCAAACGATATTATGCGTTTACATAAATGAAACTTTTAAAAAACACTGAAATTTATACTAGAAAACCTACGGGAATTATCATGAAAAACTAATTATTTATACAATAGAGCTACTCGAAAATTCTTAAAAGTAAAATGGTTTTTGGTCCAATTACAGTGTGAATCACGATTTTCTGATAAACATCTGCATGAGTTTACGTTCTGTACGTTAAAGAAAACTAAAATGCACTGATAAAACGTTGCTGATTATTCTAGCTAAACAAAGTCAAACATTGTAAAAAAGTAGGCATATTAGCTCTATTTTTATACGTCTTTTAGTTAAAATTCAAAGTTTTGTACTGGTATGTAAAATTAGGTTAATAACATTGCAAATACACTTTTAGTCATAAACATATGTATATGCAAACGATATTATGCGTTAACATAAATGAAACTTTTAAAAACACTGAAATTTATATTAGAAAACATACGGGAATTATTATGAAATACTAATTATTTATACAATAGAGCTAATCGAAAATTCTTAAAAGTAAAATGGTTTTTGGTCCAATTACAGTGTGAATCACGATTTTCTGATAAACATCTGCATGAGTTTACGTTCTGTACGTTAAACAAAACTAAAATGCACTGATAAAACTTTGCTGATTATTCTAACTAAACAAAGTCAAACATTTTTAAAAAGTAGGCATATTAGCTCTATTTTTATACGTCTTTTAGTTAAAATTCAAAGTTTTGTACTGGTATGTAAAATTAGGTAAATAACATTGCAAATACACTTTTAGTCATAAGCATATGTATAAGCAAACGATATTATGCGTTTACATGAATGAAACTTTTGAGAAACACTGAAATTTATACTAGAAAACCTATGGGAATTATCATGAAAAACTAATCATTTATACTATAGAGGTAATCGAAAATTCTTAAAAGTAAAATGGTTTTTGGTCCAATTACAGTGTAAATCACGATTTTCTGATGAACATCTGCATGAGTTTACGTTCTGTAGGTTTAACTAAACTAAAATGCACGGATAAAACGTTGCTGATTATTCTAGCTAAACAAAGTCAAACATTGTAAAAAAGTAGGCATATTAGCTGTATTTTCATACGTCTTTTAGTTAAAATTCAAAGTTTTGTACTGGTATGTAAAATTAGGTAAATAACATTGCAAATACACTTTTAGTCATAAGCATATGTATAAGCAAACGATATTATGCGTTTACATAAATGAAACTTTTAAAAAACACTGAAATTTATACTAGAAAACCTACGGGAATTATCATGAAAAACTAATTATTAATACAATAGAGCTAATCGAAAATTCTTAAAAGTAAAATGGTTTTCGGTCCAATTACAGTGTGAATCACAATTTTCTGATAAACATCTGCATGAGTTTAGGTTCTGTACGTTAAACAAAACTAAAATGCACGGATAAAACGTTGCTGATTATTCTAGCTAAACAAAGTCAAACATTGTAAAAAAAATTTTCATACGTCTTTTAGTTAAAATTCAAAGTTTTGTACTGGTATGTAAAATTAGGTAAATAACATTGCAAATACACTTTTAGTCATAAACATATGTATATGCAAACGATATTATGCGTTAACATAACCGAAACTTTTGAAAAACACTGAAATTTATACTAGAAAACATACGGGAATTATCATGAAATAGTAATCATTTATACAATAGAGCTACTCGAAAATTCTTAAAAGTAAAATGGTTTTTGGTCCAATTACAGTGTGAATCACGATTTTCTGATAAACATCTGCATGAGTTTACGTTCTGTACGTTAAAGAAAACTAAAATGCACTGATAAAACGTTGCTGATTATTCGAGCTAAACAAAGTCAAACATTGTAAAAAAGTAGGCATATTAGCTCTATTTTTATACGTCTTTTAGTTAAAATTCAAAGTTTTGTACTGGTATGTAAAATTAGGTTAATAACATTGCAAATACACTTTTAGTCATAAGCATATGTATAAGCAAACGATATTATGCGTTAACATAAATGAAACTTTTTAAAAACACTGAAATTTATACTAGAAAACATACGGGAATTATCATGAAATAGTAATCATTTATACAATAGAGCTACTCGAAAATTCTTAAAAGTAAAATGGTTTTTGGTCCAATTACAGTGTGAATCACGATTTTCTGATAAACATCTGCATGAGTTTACGTTCTGTACGTTAAAGAAAACTAAAATGCACTGATAAAACGTTGCTGATTATTCTAGCTAAACAAAGTCAAACATTGTAAAAAAGTAGGCATATTAGCTCTATTTTTATACGTCTTTTAGTTAAAATTCAAAGTTTTGTACTGGTATGTAAAATTAGGTTAATAACATTGCAAATACACTTTTAGTCATAAGCATATGTATAAGCAAACGATATTATGTGTTTACATGAATGAAACTTTTGAGAAACACTGAATTTTATACTAGAAAACCTATGGGAATTATCATGAAAAACTAATCATTTATACTATAGAGGTAATCGAAAATTCTTAAAAGTAAAATGGTTTTTGGTCCAATTACAGTGTAAATCACGATTTTCTGATGAACATCCGCATGAGTTTACGTTCTGTAGGTTTAACTAAACTAAAATGCACGGATAAAACGTTGCTGATTATTCTAGCTAAACAAAGTCAAACATTGTAAAAAAGTAGGCATAGTAGCTGTATTTTCATACGTCTTTTAGTTAAAATTCAAAGTTTTGTACTGGTATTTAAAATTAGGTAAATAACATTGCAAATACACTTTTAGTCATAAGCATATGAATAAGCAAACGATATTATGCGTTTACATAAATGAAACTTTTAAAAAACACTGAAATTTATACTAGAAAACCTACGGGAATTATCATGAAAAACTAATTATTTATACAATAGAGCTACTCGAAAATTCTTAAAAGTAAAATGGTTTTTGGTCCAATTACAGTGTGAATCACGATTTTCTGATAAACATCTGCATGAGTTTACGTTCTGTACGTTAAAGAAAACTAAAATGCACTGATAAAACGTTGCTGATTATTCTAGCTAAACAAAGTCAAACATTGTAAAAAAGTAGGCATATTAGCTCTATTTTTATACGTCTTTTAGTTAAAATTCAAAGTTTTGTACTGGTATGTAAAATTAGGTTAATAACATTGCAAATACACTTTTAGTCATAAACATATGTATATGCAAACGATATTATGCGTTAACATAAATGAAACTTTTAAAAACACTGAAATTTATACTAGAAAACATACGGGAATTATTATGAAATACTAATTATTTATACAATAGAGCTAATCGAAAATTCTTAAAAGTAAAATGGTTTTTGGTCCAATTACAGTGTGAATCACGATTTTCTGATAAACATCTACATGAGTTTACGTTCTGTACGTTAAACAAAACTAAAATGCACTGATAAAACTTTGCTGATTATTCTAACTAAACAAAGTCAAACATTTTTAAAAAGTAGGCATATTAGCTCTATTTTTATACGTCTTTTAGTTAAAATTCAAAGTTTTGTACTGGTATGTAAAATTAGGTAAATAACATTGCAAATACACTTTTAGTCATAAGCATATGTATAAGCAAACGATATTATGCGTTTACATGAATGAAACTTTTGAGAAACACTGAAATTTATACTAGAAAACCTATGGGAATTATCATGAAAAACTAATCATTTATACTATAGAGGTAATCGAAAATTCTTAAAAGTAAAATGGTTTTTGGTCCAATTACAGTGTAAATCACGATTTTCTGATGAACATCTGCATGAGTTTACGTTCTGTAGGTTTAACTAAACTAAAATGCACGGATAAAACGTTGCTGATTATTCTAGCTAAACAAAGTCAAACATTGTAAAAAAGTAGGCATATTAGCTGTATTTTCATACGTCTTTTAGTTAAAATTCAAAGTTTTGTACTGGTATGTAAAATTAGGTAAATAACATTGCAAATACACTTTTAGTCATAAGCATATGTATAAGCAAACGATATTATGCGTTTACATAAATGAAACTTTTAAAAAACACTGAAATTTATACTAGAAAACCTACGGGAATTATCATGAAAAACTAATTATTAATACAATAGAGCTAATCGAAAATTCTTAAAAGTAAAATGGTTTTCGGTCCAATTACAGTGTGAATCACAATTTTCTGATAAACATCTGCATGAGTTTAGGTTCTGTACGTTAAACAAAACTAAAATGCACGGATAAAACGTTGCTGATTATTCTAGCTAAACAAAGTCAAACATTGTAAAAAAAATTTTCATACGTCTTTTAGTTAAAATTCAAAGTTTTGTACTGGTATGTAAAATTAGGTAAATAACATTGCAAATACACTTTTAGTCATAAACATATGTATATGCAAACGATATTATGCGTTAACATAACCGAAACTTTTGAAAAACACTGAAATTTATACTAGAAAACATACGGGAATTATCATGAAATAGTAATCATTTATACAATAGAGCTACTCGAAAATTCTTAAAAGTAAAATGGTTTTTGGTCCAATTACAGTGTGAATCACGATTTTCTGATAAACATCTGCATGAGTTTACGTTCTGTACGTTAAACAAAACTAAAATGCACTGATAAAACGTTGCTGATTATTCTAGCTAAACAAAGTCAAACATTGTAAAAAAGTAGGCATATTAGCTGTATTTTCATACGTCTTTTAGTTAAAATTCAAAGTTTTGTACTGGTATGTAAAATTAGGTAAATAACATTGCAAATACACTTTTAGTCATAAGCATATGTATAAGCAAACGATATTATGCATTTACATAAATGAAACTTTTGAAAAACACTGAAATTTATACTAGAAAACATATGGGAATTATCATGAAAAACTAATCATTTATACTATAGAGGTAATCGAAAATTCTTAAAAGTAAAATGGTTTTTGGTCCAATTACAGTGTAAATCACGATTTTCTGATGAACATCTGCATGAGTTTACGTTCTGTAGGTTTAACTAAACTAAAATGCACGGATAAAACGTTGCTGATTATTCTAGCTAAACAAAGTCAAACATTGTAAAAAAGTAGGCATATTAGCTGTATTTTCATACGTCTTTTAGTTAAAATTCAAAGTTTTGTACTGGTATGTAAAATTAGGTAAATAACATTGCAAATACACTTTTAGTCATAAGCATATGTATAAGCAAACGATATTATGCGTTTACATAAATGAAACTTTTAAAAAACACTGAAATTTATACTAGAAAACCTACGGGAATTATCATGAAAAACTAATTATTAATACAATAGAGCTAATCGAAAATTCTTAAAAGTAAAATGGTTTTCGGTCCAATTACAGTGTGAATCACAATTTTCTGATAAACATCTGCATGAGTTTACGTTCTGTACGTTAAACAAAACTAAAATGCACGGATAAAACGTTGCTGATTATTCTAGCTAAACAAAGTCAAACATTGTAAAAAAAATTTTCATACGTCTTTTAGTTAAAATTCAAAGTTTTGTACTGGTATGTAAAATTAGGTAAATAACATTGCAAATACACTTTTAGTCATAAACATATGTATATGCAAACGATATTATGCGTTAACATAACCGAAACTTTTGAAAAACACTGAAATTTATACTAGAAAACATACGGGAATTATCATGAAATAGTAATCATTTATACAATAGAGCTACTCGAAAATTCTTAAAAGTAAAATGGTTTTTGGTCCAATTACAGTGTGAATCACGATTTTCTGATAAACATCTGCATGAGTTTACGTTCTGTACGTTAAACAAAACTAAAATGCACTGATAAAACGTTGCTGATTATTCTAGCTAAACAAAGTCAAACATTGTAAAAAAGTAGGCATATTAGCTGTATTTTCATACGTCTTTTAGTTAAAATTCAAAGTTTTGTACTGGTATGTAAAATTAGGTAAATAACATTGCAAATACACTTTTAGTCATAAGCATATGTATAAGCAAACGATATTATGCATTTACATAAATGAAACTTTTGAAAAACACTGAAATTTATACTAGAAAACATATGGGAATTATCATGAAAAACTAATCATTTATACTATAGAGGTAATCGAAAATTCTTAAAAGTAAAATGGTTTTTGGTCCAATTACAGTGTAAATCACGATTTTCTGATGAACATCTGCATGAGTTTACGTTCTGTAGGTTTAACTAAACTAAAATGCACGGATAAAACGTTGCTGATTATTCTAGCTAAACAAAGTCAAACATTGTAAAAAAGTAGGCATATTAGCTGTATTTTCATACGTCTTTTAGTTAAAATTCAAAGTTTTGTACTGGTATGTAAAATTAGGTAAATAACATTGCAAATACACTTTTAGTCATAAGCATATGTATAAGCAAACGATATTATGCGTTTACATAAATGAAACTTTTAAAAAACACTGAAATTTATACTAGAAAACCTACGGGAATTATCATGAAAAACTAATTATTAATACAATAGAGCTAATCGAAAATTCTTAAAAGTAAAATGGTTTTCGGTCCAATTACAGTGTGAATCACAATTTTCTGATAAACATCTGCATGAGTTTACGTTCTGTACGTTAAACAAAACTAAAATGCACGGATAAAACGTTGCTGATTATTCTAGCTAAACAAAGTCAAACATTGTAAAAAAAATTTTCATACGTCTTTTAGTTAAAATTCAAAGTTTTGTACTGGTATGTAAAATTAGGTAAATAACATTGCAAATACACTTTTAGTCATAAACATATGTATATGCAAACGATATTAAATTTTAACATAAATGAAACTTTAGAAAATCACTGAAATTTATACTAGAAAACCTACGGGAATTATCATGAAAAACTAATCATTTATACAATAGAGCTACTCGAAAATTCTTAAAAGTAAAATGGTTTTTGGTCCAATTACAGTGTGAATTACGTTTTTCTGATAAACATCTGCATGAGTTTACGTTCTGTACGTTTAACAAAACTAAAATGCACTGATAAAATATTGCTGATTATTCTAACTAAACAAAGTCAAACATTTTTAAAAAGTAGGCATATTAGCTCTATTTTTATACGTCTTTTAGTTAAAATTCAAAGTTTTTTACTGGTATGTAAAATTAGTTAAATAACATTGCAAATACATTTCAGTCATAAACATATGTATATGCAAACGATATTATGCGTTAACATAAATGAAACTTTTAAAAACACTGAAATTTATACTAGAAAACATACGGGAATTATCATGAAATACTAATTATTTATACAATAGAGCTAATCGAAAATTCTTAAAAGTAAAATGGTTTTTGGTCCAATTACAGTGTGAATCACGATTTTCTGATAAACATCTGCATGAGTTTACGTTCTGTACGTTAAAGAAAACTAAAATGCACTGATAAAACGTTGCTGATTATTCTAGCTAAACAAAGTCAAACATTGTAAAAAAGTAGGCATATTAGCTCTATTTTTATACGTCTTTTAGTTAAAATTCAAAGTTTTGTACTGGTATGTAAAATTAGGTTAATAACATTGCAAATACACTTTTAGTCATAAGCATATGTATAAGCAAACGATATTATGTGTTTACATGAATGAAACTTTTGAGAAACACTGAATTTTATACTAGAAAACCTATGGGAATTATCATGAAAAACTAATCATTTATACTATAGAGGTAATCGAAAATTCTTAAAAGTAAAATGGTTTTTGGTCCAATTACAGTGTGAATCACGATTTTCTGATAAACATCTGCATGAGTTTACGTTCTGTACGTTAAACAAAACTAAAATGCACTGATAAAACGTTGCTGATTATTCTAGCTAAACAAAGTCAAACATTGTAAAAAAGTAGGCATATTAGCTGTATTTTCATACGTCTTTTAGTTAAAATTCAAAGTTTTGTACTGGTATGTAAAATTAGGTAAATAACATTGCAAATACACTTTTAGTCATAAGCATATGTATAAGCAAACGATATTATGCATTTACATAAATGAAACTTTTGAAAAACACTGAAATTTATACTAGAAAACATATGGGAATTATCATGAAAAACTAATCATTTATACTATAGAGGTAATCGAAAATTCTTAAAAGTAAAATGGTTTTTGGTCCAATTACAGTGTAAATCACGATTTTCTGATGAACATCTGCATGAGTTTACGTTCTGTAGGTTTAACTAAACTAAAATGCACGGATAAAACGTTGCTGATTATTCTAGCTAAACAAAGTCAAACATTGTAAAAAAGTAGGCATATTAGCTGTATTTTCATACGTCTTTTAGTTAAAATTCAAAGTTTTGTACTGGTATGTAAAATTAGGTAAATAACATTGCAAATACACTTTTAGTCATAAGCATATGAATAAGCAAACGATATTATGCGTTTACATAAATGAAACTTTTAAAAAACACTGAAATTTATACTAGAAAACCTACGGGAATTATCATGAAAAACTAATTATTTATACAATAGAGCTACTCGAAAATTCTTAAAAGTAAAATGGTTTTTGGTCCAATTACAGTGTGAATCACGATTTTCTGATAAACATCTGCATGAGTTTACGTTCTGTACGTTAAAGAAAACTAAAATGCACTGATAAAACGTTGCTGATTATTCTAGCTAAACAAAGTCAAACATTGTAAAAAAGTAGGCATATTAGCTCTATTTTTATACGTCTTTTAGTTAAAATTCAAAGTTTTGTACTGGTATGTAAAATTAGGTTAATAACATTGCAAATACACTTTTAGTCATAAACATATGTATATGCAAACGATATTATGCGTTAACATAAATGAAACTTTTAAAAACACTGAAATTTATACTAGAAAACATACGGGAATTATTATGAAATACTAATTATTTATACAATAGAGCTAATCGAAAATTCTTAAAAGTAAAATGGTTTTTGGTCCAATTACAGTGTGAATCACGATTTTCTGATAAACATCTACATGAGTTTACGTTCTGTACGTTAAACAAAACTAAAATGCACTGATAAAACTTTGCTGATTATTCTAACTAAACAAAGTCAAACATTTTTAAAAAGTAGGCATATTAGCTCTATTTTTATACGTCTTTTAGTTAAAATTCAAAGTTTTGTACTGGTATGTAAAATTAGGTAAATAACATTGCAAATACACTTTTAGTCATAAGCATATGTATAAGCAAACGATATTATGCGTTTACATGAATGAAACTTTTGAGAAACACTGAAATTTATACTAGAAAACCTATGGGAATTATCATGAAAAACTAATCATTTATACTATAGAGGTAATCGAAAATTCTTAAAAGTAAAATGGTTTTTGGTCCAATTACAGTGTAAATCACGATTTTCTGATGAACATCTGCATGAGTTTACGTTCTGTAGGTTTAACTAAACTAAAATGCACGGATAAAACGTTGCTGATTATTCTAGCTAAACAAAGTCAAACATTGTAAAAAAGTAGGCATATTAGCTGTATTTTCATACGTCTTTTAGTTAAAATTCAAAGTTTTGTACTGGTATGTAAAATTAGGTAAATAACATTGCAAATACACTTTTAGTCATAAGCATATGTATAAGCAAACGATATTATGCGTTTACATAAATGAAACTTTTAAAAAACACTGAAATTTATACTAGAAAACCTACGGGAATTATCATGAAAAACTAATTATTAATACAATAGAGCTAATCGAAAATTCTTAAAAGTAAAATGGTTTTCGGTCCAATTACAGTGTGAATCACAATTTTCTGATAAACATCTGCATGAGTTTAGGTTCTGTACGTTAAACAAAACTAAAATGCACGGATAAAACGTTGCTGATTATTCTAGCTAAACAAAGTCAAACATTGTAAAAAAAATTTTCATACGTCTTTTAGTTAAAATTCAAAGTTTTGTACTGGTATGTAAAATTAGGTAAATAACATTGCAAATACACTTTTAGTCATAAACATATGTATATGCAAACGATATTATGCGTTAACATAACCGAAACTTTTGAAAAACACTGAAATTTATACTAGAAAACATACGGGAATTATCATGAAATAGTAATCATTTATACAATAGAGCTACTCGAAAATTCTTAAAAGTAAAATGGTTTTTGGTCCAATTACAGTGTGAATCACGATTTTCTGATAAACATCTGCATGAGTTTACGTTCTGTACGTTAAACAAAACTAAAATGCACTGATAAAACGTTGCTGATTATTCTAGCTAAACAAAGTCAAACATTGTAAAAAAGTAGGCATATTAGCTGTATTTTCATACGTCTTTTAGTTAAAATTCAAAGTTTTGTACTGGTATGTAAAATTAGGTAAATAACATTGCAAATACACTTTTAGTCATAAGCATATGTATAAGCAAACGATATTATGCATTTACATAAATGAAACTTTTGAAAAACACTGAAATTTATACTAGAAAACATATGGGAATTATCATGAAAAACTAATCATTTATACTATAGAGGTAATCGAAAATTCTTAAAAGTAAAATGGTTTTTGGTCCAATTACAGTGTAAATCACGATTTTCTGATGAACATCTGCATGAGTTTACGTTCTGTAGGTTTAACTAAACTAAAATGCACGGATAAAACGTTGCTGATTATTCTAGCTAAACAAAGTCAAACATTGTAAAAAAGTAGGCATATTAGCTGTATTTTCATACGTCTTTTAGTTAAAATTCAAAGTTTTGTACTGGTATGTAAAATTAGGTAAATAACATTGCAAATACACTTTTAGTCATAAGCATATGTATAAGCAAACGATATTATGCGTTTACATAAATGAAACTTTTAAAAAACACTGAAATTTATACTAGAAAACCTACGGGAATTATCATGAAAAACTAATTATTAATACAATAGAGCTAATCGAAAATTCTTAAAAGTAAAATGGTTTTCGGTCCAATTACAGTGTGAATCACAATTTTCTGATAAACATCTGCATGAGTTTACGTTCTGTACGTTAAACAAAACTAAAATGCACGGATAAAACGTTGCTGATTATTCTAGCTAAACAAAGTCAAACATTGTAAAAAAAATTTTCATACGTCTTTTAGTTAAAATTCAAAGTTTTGTACTGGTATGTAAAATTAGGTAAATAACATTGCAAATACACTTTTAGTCATAAACATATGTATATGCAAACGATATTATGCGTTAACATAACCGAAACTTTTGAAAAACACTGAAATTTATACTAGAAAACATACGGGAATTATCATGAAATAGTAATCATTTATACAATAGAGCTACTCGAAAATTCTTAAAAGTAAAATGGTTTTTGGTCCAATTACAGTGTGAATCACGATTTTCTGATAAACATCTGCATGAGTTTACGTTCTGTACGTTAAACAAAACTAAAATGCACTGATAAAACGTTGCTGATTATTCTAGCTAAACAAAGTCAAACATTGTAAAAAAGTAGGCATATTAGCTGTATTTTCATACGTCTTTTAGTTAAAATTCAAAGTTTTGTACTGGTATGTAAAATTAGGTAAATAACATTGCAAATACACTTTTAGTCATAAGCATATGTATAAGCAAACGATATTATGCATTTACATAAATGAAACTTTTGAAAAACACTGAAATTTATACTAGAAAACATATGGGAATTATCATGAAAAACTAATCATTTATACTATAGAGGTAATCGAAAATTCTTAAAAGTAAAATGGTTTTTGGTCCAATTACAGTGTAAATCACGATTTTCTGATGAACATCTGCATGAGTTTACGTTCTGTAGGTTTAACTAAACTAAAATGCACGGATAAAACGTTGCTGATTATTCTAGCTAAACAAAGTCAAACATTGTAAAAAAGTAGGCATATTAGCTGTATTTTCATACGTCTTTTAGTTAAAATTCAAAGTTTTGTACTGGTATGTAAAATTAGGTAAATAACATTGCAAATACACTTTTAGTCATAAGCATATGTATAAGCAAACGATATTATGCGTTTACATAAATGAAACTTTTAAAAAACACTGAAATTTATACTAGAAAACCTACGGGAATTATCATGAAAAACTAATTATTAATACAATAGAGCTAATCGAAAATTCTTAAAAGTAAAATGGTTTTCGGTCCAATTACAGTGTGAATCACAATTTTCTGATAAACATCTGCATGAGTTTACGTTCTGTACGTTAAACAAAACTAAAATGCACGGATAAAACGTTGCTGATTATTCTAGCTAAACAAAGTCAAACATTGTAAAAAAAATTTTCATACGTCTTTTAGTTAAAATTCAAAGTTTTGTACTGGTATGTAAAATTAGGTAAATAACATTGCAAATACACTTTTAGTCATAAACATATGTATATGCAAACGATATTAAATTTTAACATAAATGAAACTTTAGAAAATCACTGAAATTTATACTAGAAAACCTACGGGAATTATCATGAAAAACTAATCATTTATACAATAGAGCTACTCGAAAATTCTTAAAAGTAAAATGGTTTTTGGTCCAATTACAGTGTGAATTACGTTTTTCTGATAAACATCTGCATGAGTTTACGTTCTGTACGTTTAACAAAACTAAAATGCACTGATAAAATATTGCTGATTATTCTAACTAAACAAAGTCAAACATTTTTAAAAAGTAGGCATATTAGCTCTATTTTTATACGTCTTTTAGTTAAAATTCAAAGTTTTTTACTGGTATGTAAAATTAGTTAAATAACATTGCAAATACATTTCAGTCATAAACATATGTATATGCAAACGATATTATGCGTTAACATAAATGAAACTTTTAAAAACACTGAAATTTATACTAGAAAACATACGGGAATTATCATGAAATACTAATTATTTATACAATAGAGCTAATCGAAAATTCTTAAAAGTAAAATGGTTTTTGGTCCAATTACAGTGTGAATCACGATTTTCTGATAAACATCTGCATGAGTTTACGTTCTGTACGTTAAAGAAAACTAAAATGCACTGATAAAACGTTGCTGATTATTCTAGCTAAACAAAGTCAAACATTGTAAAAAAGTAGGCATATTAGCTCTATTTTTATACGTCTTTTAGTTAAAATTCAAAGTTTTGTACTGGTATGTAAAATTAGGTTAATAACATTGCAAATACACTTTTAGTCATAAGCATATGTATAAGCAAACGATATTATGTGTTTACATGAATGAAACTTTTGAGAAACACTGAATTTTATACTAGAAAACCTATGGGAATTATCATGAAAAACTAATCATTTATACTATAGAGGTAATCGAAAATTCTTAAAAGTAAAATGGTTTTTGGTCCAATTACAGTGTGAATCACGATTTTCTGATAAACATCTGCATGAGTTTACGTTCTGTACGTTAAACAAAACTAAAATGCACTGATAAAACGTTGCTGATTATTCTAGCTAAACAAAGTCAAACATTGTAAAAAAGTAGGCATATTAGCTGTATTTTCATACGTCTTTTAGTTAAAATTCAAAGTTTTGTACTGGTATGTAAAATTAGGTAAATAACATTGCAAATACACTTTTAGTCATAAGCATATGTATAAGCAAACGATATTATGCATTTACATAAATGAAACTTTTGAAAAACACTGAAATTTATACTAGAAAACATATGGGAATTATCATGAAAAACTAATCATTTATACTATAGAGGTAATCGAAAATTCTTAAAAGTAAAATGGTTTTTGGTCCAATTACAGTGTAAATCACGATTTTCTGATGAACATCTGCATGAGTTTACGTTCTGTAGGTTTAACTAAACTAAAATGCACGGATAAAACGTTGCTGATTATTCTAGCTAAACAAAGTCAAACATTGTAAAAAAGTAGGCATATTAGCTGTATTTTCATACGTCTTTTAGTTAAAATTCAAAGTTTTGTACTGGTATGTAAAATTAGGTAAATAACATTGCAAATACACTTTTAGTCATAAGCATATGTATAAGCAAACGATATTATGCGTTTACATAAATGAAACTTTTAAAAAACACTGAAATTTATACTAGAAAACCTACGGGAATTATCATGAAAAACTAATTATTAATACAATAGAGCTAATCGAAAATTCTTAAAAGTAAAATGGTTTTCGGTCCAATTACAGTGTGAATCACAATTTTCTGATAAACATCTGCATGAGTTTAGGTTCTGTACGTTAAACAAAACTAAAATGCACGGATAAAACGTTGCTGATTATTCTAGCTAAACAAAGTCAAACATTGTAAAAAAAATTTTCATACGTCTTTTAGTTAAAATTCAAAGTTTTGTACTGGTATGTAAAATTAGGTAAATAACATTGCAAATACACTTTTAGTCATAAACATATGTATATGCAAACGATATTATGCGTTAACATAACCGAAACTTTTGAAAAACACTGAAATTTATACTAGAAAACATACGGGAATTATCATGAAATAGTAATCATTTATACAATAGAGCTACTCGAAAATTCTTAAAAGTAAAATGGTTTTTGGTCCAATTACAGTGTGAATCACGATTTTCTGATAAACATCTGCATGAGTTTACGTTCTGTACGTTAAACAAAACTAAAATGCACTGATAAAACGTTGCTGATTATTCTAGCTAAACAAAGTCAAACATTGTAAAAAAGTAGGCATATTAGCTGTATTTTCATACGTCTTTTAGTTAAAATTCAAAGTTTTGTACTGGTATGTAAAATTAGGTAAATAACATTGCAAATACACTTTTAGTCATAAGCATATGTATAAGCAAACGATATTATGCATTTACATAAATGAAACTTTTGAAAAACACTGAAATTTATACTAGAAAACATATGGGAATTATCATGAAAAACTAATCATTTATACTATAGAGGTAATCGAAAATTCTTAAAAGTAAAATGGTTTTTGGTCCAATTACAGTGTAAATCACGATTTTCTGATGAACATCTGCATGAGTTTACGTTCTGTAGGTTTAACTAAACTAAAATGCACGGATAAAACGTTGCTGATTATTCTAGCTAAACAAAGTCAAACATTGTAAAAAAGTAGGCATATTAGCTGTATTTTCATACGTCTTTTAGTTAAAATTCAAAGTTTTGTACTGGTATGTAAAATTAGGTAAATAACATTGCAAATACACTTTTAGTCATAAGCATATGTATAAGCAAACGATATTATGCGTTTACATAAATGAAACTTTTAAAAAACACTGAAATTTATACTAGAAAACCTACGGGAATTATCATGAAAAACTAATTATTAATACAATAGAGCTAATCGAAAATTCTTAAAAGTAAAATGGTTTTCGGTCCAATTACAGTGTGAATCACAATTTTCTGATAAACATCTGCATGAGTTTACGTTCTGTACGTTAAACAAAACTAAAATGCACGGATAAAACGTTGCTGATTATTCTAGCTAAACAAAGTCAAACATTGTAAAAAAAATTTTCATACGTCTTTTAGTTAAAATTCAAAGTTTTGTACTGGTATGTAAAATTAGGTAAATAACATTGCAAATACACTTTTAGTCATAAACATATGTATATGCAAACGATATTATGCGTTAACATAACCGAAACTTTTGAAAAACACTGAAATTTATACTAGAAAACATACGGGAATTATCATGAAATAGTAATCATTTATACAATAGAGCTACTCGAAAATTCTTAAAAGTAAAATGGTTTTTGGTCCAATTACAGTGTGAATCACGATTTTCTGATAAACATCTGCATGAGTTTACGTTCTGTACGTTAAACAAAACTAAAATGCACTGATAAAACGTTGCTGATTATTCTAGCTAAACAAAGTCAAACATTGTAAAAAAGTAGGCATATTAGCTGTATTTTCATACGTCTTTTAGTTAAAATTCAAAGTTTTGTACTGGTATGTAAAATTAGGTAAATAACATTGCAAATACACTTTTAGTCATAAGCATATGTATAAGCAAACGATATTATGCATTTACATAAATGAAACTTTTGAAAAACACTGAAATTTATACTAGAAAACATATGGGAATTATCATGAAAAACTAATCATTTATACTATAGAGGTAATCGAAAATTCTTAAAAGTAAAATGGTTTTTGGTCCAATTACAGTGTAAATCACGATTTTCTGATGAACATCTGCATGAGTTTACGTTCTGTAGGTTTAACTAAACTAAAATGCACGGATAAAACGTTGCTGATTATTCTAGCTAAACAAAGTCAAACATTGTAAAAAAGTAGGCATATTAGCTGTATTTTCATACGTCTTTTAGTTAAAATTCAAAGTTTTGTACTGGTATGTAAAATTAGGTAAATAACATTGCAAATACACTTTTAGTCATAAGCATATGTATAAGCAAACGATATTATGCGTTTACATAAATGAAACTTTTAAAAAACACTGAAATTTATACTAGAAAACCTACGGGAATTATCATGAAAAACTAATTATTAATACAATAGAGCTAATCGAAAATTCTTAAAAGTAAAATGGTTTTCGGTCCAATTACAGTGTGAATCACAATTTTCTGATAAACATCTGCATGAGTTTACGTTCTGTACGTTAAACAAAACTAAAATGCACGGATAAAACGTTGCTGATTATTCTAGCTAAACAAAGTCAAACATTGTAAAAAAAATTTTCATACGTCTTTTAGTTAAAATTCAAAGTTTTGTACTGGTATGTAAAATTAGGTAAATAACATTGCAAATACACTTTTAGTCATAAACATATGTATATGCAAACGATATTAAATTTTAACATAAATGAAACTTTAGAAAATCACTGAAATTTATACTAGAAAACCTACGGGAATTATCATGAAAAACTAATCATTTATACAATAGAGCTACTCGAAAATTCTTAAAAGTAAAATGGTTTTTGGTCCAATTACAGTGTGAATTACGTTTTTCTGATAAACATCTGCATGAGTTTACGTTCTGTACGTTTAACAAAACTAAAATGCACTGATAAAATATTGCTGATTATTCTAACTAAACAAAGTCAAACATTTTTAAAAAGTAGGCATATTAGCTCTATTTTTATACGTCTTTTAGTTAAAATTCAAAGTTTTTTACTGGTATGTAAAATTAGTTAAATAACATTGCAAATACATTTCAGTCATAAACATATGTATATGCAAACGATATTATGCGTTAACATAAATGAAACTTTTAAAAACACTGAAATTTATACTAGAAAACATACGGGAATTATCATGAAATACTAATTATTTATACAATAGAGCTAATCGAAAATTCTTAAAAGTAAAATGGTTTTTGGTCCAATTACAGTGTGAATCACGATTTTCTGATAAACATCTGCATGAGTTTACGTTCTGTACGTTAAAGAAAACTAAAATGCACTGATAAAACGTTGCTGATTATTCTAGCTAAACAAAGTCAAACATTGTAAAAAAGTAGGCATATTAGCTCTATTTTTATACGTCTTTTAGTTAAAATTCAAAGTTTTGTACTGGTATGTAAAATTAGGTTAATAACATTGCAAATACACTTTTAGTCATAAGCATATGTATAAGCAAACGATATTATGTGTTTACATGAATGAAACTTTTGAGAAACACTGAATTTTATACTAGAAAACCTATGGGAATTATCATGAAAAACTAATCATTTATACTATAGAGGTAATCGAAAATTCTTAAAAGTAAAATGGTTTTTGGTCCAATTACAGTGTGAATCACGATTTTCTGATAAACATCTGCATGAGTTTACGTTCTGTACGTTAAACAAAACTAAAATGCACTGATAAAACGTTGCTGATTATTCTAGCTAAACAAAGTCAAACATTGTAAAAAAGTAGGCATATTAGCTGTATTTTCATACGTCTTTTAGTTAAAATTCAAAGTTTTGTACTGGTATGTAAAATTAGGTAAATAACATTGCAAATACACTTTTAGTCATAAGCATATGTATAAGCAAACGATATTATGCATTTACATAAATGAAACTTTTGAAAAACACTGAAATTTATACTAGAAAACATATGGGAATTATCATGAAAAACTAATCATTTATACTATAGAGGTAATCGAAAATTCTTAAAAGTAAAATGGTTTTTGGTCCAATTACAGTGTAAATCACGATTTTCTGATGAACATCTGCATGAGTTTACGTTCTGTAGGTTTAACTAAACTAAAATGCACGGATAAAACGTTGCTGATTATTCTAGCTAAACAAAGTCAAACATTGTAAAAAAGTAGGCATATTAGCTGTATTTTCATACGTCTTTTAGTTAAAATTCAAAGTTTTGTACTGGTATGTAAAATTAGGTAAATAACATTGCAAATACACTTTTAGTCATAAGCATATGTATAAGCAAACGATATTATGCGTTTACATAAATGAAACTTTTAAAAAACACTGAAATTTATACTAGAAAACCTACGGGAATTATCATGAAAAACTAATTATTAATACAATAGAGCTAATCGAAAATTCTTAAAAGTAAAATGGTTTTCGGTCCAATTACAGTGTGAATCACAATTTTCTGATAAACATCTGCATGAGTTTACGTTCTGTACGTTAAACAAAACTAAAATGCACGGATAAAACGTTGCTGATTATTCTAGCTAAACAAAGTCAAACATTGTAAAAAAAATTTTCATACGTCTTTTAGTTAAAATTCAAAGTTTTGTACTGGTATGTAAAATTAGGTAAATAACATTGCAAATACACTTTTAGTCATAAACATATGTATATGCAAACGATATTAAATTTTAACATAAATGAAACTTTAGAAAATCACTGAAATTTATACTAGAAAACCTACGGGAATTATCATGAAAAACTAATCATTTATACAATAGAGAGCTACTCGAAAATTCTTAAAAGTAAAATGGTTTTTGGTCCAATTACAGTGTGAATTACGTTTTTCTGATAAACATCTGCATGAGTTTACGTTCTGTACGTTTAACAAAACTAAA
The DNA here is from genome assembly GCA_963585895.1 of Sepioteuthis lessoniana. NCBI lineage: Eukaryota > Metazoa > Mollusca > Cephalopoda > Myopsida > Loliginidae > Sepioteuthis > Sepioteuthis lessoniana. The sequence continues at coordinate 86,720,446 of OY757904.1, read as the reverse complement.
ATGCACTGATAAAATATTGCTGATTATTCTAACTAAACAAAGTCAAACATTTTTAAAAAGTAGGCATATTAGCTCTATTTTTATACGTCTTTTAGTTAAAATTCAAAGTTTTTTACTGGTATGTAAAATTAGTTAAATAACATTGCAAATACATTTCAGTCATAAACATATGTATATGCAAACGATATTATGCGTTAACATAAATGAAACTTTTAAAAACACTGAAATTTATACTAGAAAACATACGGGAATTATCATGAAATACTAATTATTTATACAATAGAGCTAATCGAAAATTCTTAAAAGTAAAATGGTTTTTGGTCCAATTACAGTGTGAATCACGATTTTCTGATAAACATCTGCATGAGTTTACGTTCTGTACGTTAAAGAAAACTAAAATGCACTGATAAAACGTTGCTGATTATTCTAGCTAAACAAAGTCAAACATTGTAAAAAAGTAGGCATATTAGCTCTATTTTTATACGTCTTTTAGTTAAAATTCAAAGTTTTGTACTGGTATGTAAAATTAGGTTAATAACATTGCAAATACACTTTTAGTCATAAGCATATGTATAAGCAAACGATATTATGTGTTTACATGAATGAAACTTTTGAGAAACACTGAATTTTATACTAGAAAACCTATGGGAATTATCATGAAAAACTAATCATTTATACTATAGAGGTAATCGAAAATTCTTAAAAGTAAAATGGTTTTTGGTCCAATTACAGTGTAAATCACGATTTTCTGATGAACATCTGCATGAGTTTACGTTCTGTACGTTTAACTAAACTAAAATGCACGGATAAAACGTTGCTGATTATTCTAGCTAAACAAAGTCAAACATTGTAAAAAAGTAGGCATATTAGCTGTATTTTCATACGTCTTTTAGTTAAAATTCAAAGTTTTGTACTGGTATGTAAAATTAGTTAAATAACATTGCAAATACATTTCAGTCATAAACATATGTATATGCAAACGATATTATGCGTTAACATTAACGAAACTTTTAAAAACACTGAAATTTATACTAGAAAACATACGGGAATTATCATGAAATACTAATTATTTATACAATAGAGCTAATCGAAAATTCTTAAAAGTAAAATGGTTTTTGGTCCAATTACAGTGTGAATCACGATTTTCTGATAAACATCTGCATGAGTTTACGTACTGTACGTTAAACAAAACTAAAATGCACTGATAAAACGTTGCTGATTATTCTAGCTAAACAAAGTCAAACATTGTAAAAAAAATTTTCATACGTCTTTTAGTTAAAATTCAAAGTTTTGTACTGGTATGTAAAATTCGGTAAATAACATTGCAAATACACTTTTAGTCATAAACATATGTATATGCAAACGATATTATGCGTTAACATAACCGAAACTTTTGAAAAACACTGAAATTTATACTAGTAAACATACGGGAATTATCATGAAATAGTAATCATTTATACAATAGAGCTACTCGAAAATTCTTAAAAGTAAAATGGTTTTTGGTCCAATTACAGTGTGAATAACGATTTTCTGATAAACATCTGCATGAGTTTACGTTCTGTACGTTAAACAAAACTAAAATGCACTGAAAAAACATTGCTGATTATTCTAGCTAAACAAAGTCAAACATTGTAAAAAAGTAGTCAGATTAGCTCTATTTTTATATGTCTTTTAGTTAAAATTCAAAGTTTTGTACTGGTATGTAAAATTAGGTAAATTACATTGCAAATACACTTTTAGTTATAAACATATGTATATGCAAAAAATATTATGCGTTAACATAAATGAAACTTTTGAAAAACACTGAAATTTATACCAGAAAACCTACGGGAATTATCATGAAAAACTAATAATTTATACAATAGAGCTAATCGGAAATTCTTAAAAGTAAAATGGTTTTTGGTCCAATTACAGTGTAAATCACGATTTTCTGATGAACATCTGCATGAGTTTACGTTCTGTACGTTTAACTAAACTAAAATGCACGGATAAAACGTTGCTGATTATTCTAACTAAACAAAGTCAATCATTGTAAAAAAGTAGGCATATTAGCTCTATTTTTATACGTCTTTTAGTTAAAATTCAAAGTTTTGTACTGGTATGTAAAATTAGGTAAATAACATTGCAAATACACTTTTAGTCATAAACATATGTATATGCAAACGATATTATGCGTTAACATAAACGAAACTTTTGAAAAACACTGAAATTTATACTAGGAAACATACGGGTATTATCATGAAATACTAATCATTTATACAATAGAGGTACTCGAAAATTCTTAAAAGTAAAATGGTTTTTGGTCCAATTACAGTCTAAATCACGATTTTCTGATAAACATCTGCATGAGTTTACGTTCTGTACGTTAAAGAAAACTAAAATGCACTGATAAAACGTTGCCGATTATTCTAGCTAAACAAAGTCAAACATTGTAAAAAAGTAGGCATATTAGCTCTATTTTTATACGTCTTTTAGTTAAAATTCAAAGTTTTGTACTGGTATGTAAAATTAGGTAAATAACATTGCAAATACACTTTTAGTTATAAACATATGTATATGCAAACAATATTATGCGTTATCATAACAGAAACTTTTGAAAAACACTGAAATTTATACCAGAAAACCTACGGGAATTATCATGAAAAACTAATCATTTATACTATAGAGGTGATCGAAAATTCTTAAAAGTAAAATGGTTTTTGGTCCAATTACAGTGTAAATCACGATTTTCTGATGAACATCTGCATGAGTTTACGTTCTGTACGTTTAACTAAACTAAAATGCACTGATAAAACGTTGCTGATTATTCTAGCTAAACAAAGTCAAACATTGTAAAAAGTAGGCATATTAGCTCTATTTTTATACGTCTTTTAGTTAAAATTCAAAGTTTTGTACTGGTATGTAAAATTAGGTAAATAACATTGCAAATACACTGTTAGTCATAAGCATATGTATAAGCAAACGATATTATGCGTTAACATAAACGAAACTTTTGAAAAACACTGAAATTTATACTAGGAAACATACGGGTATTATCATGAAATACTAATCATTTATACAATAGAGCTACTCGAAAATTCTTAAAAGTAAAATGGTTTTTGGTCCAATTACAGTCTAAATCACGATTTTCTGATAAACATCTGCATGAGTTTACGTTCTGTACGTTAAAGAAAACTAAAATGCACTGATAAAACGTTGCCGATTATTCTAGCTAAACAAAGTCAAACATTGTAAAAAAGTAGGCATATTAGCTCTATTTTTATACGTCTTTTAGTTAAAATTCAAAGTTTTGTACTGGTATGTAAAATTAGGTAAATAACATTGCAAATACACTTTTAGTTATAAACATATGTATATGCAAACAATATTATGCGTTATCATAACAGAAACTTTTGAAAAACACTGAAATTTATACCAGAAAACCTACGGGAATTATCATGAAAAACTAATCATTTATACAATAGAGCTAATCGAAAATTCTTAAAAGTAAAATGGTTTTTGGTCCAATTACAGTGTAAATCACGATTTTCTGATGAACATCTGCATGAGTTTACGTTCTGTACGTTTAACTAAACTAAAATGCACGGATAAAACGTTGCTGATTATTCTAGCTAAACAAAGTCAAACATTGTAAAAAAGTAGGCATATTAGCTGTATTTTCATACGTCTTTTAGTTAAAATTCAAAGTTTTGTACTGGTATGTAAAATTAGGTAAATAACATTGCAAATACACTTTTAGTCATTAACATATGTATATGCAAACGATATTATGCGTTAACATAAATGAAACTTTTGAAAGACACTGAAATTTATAATAGAAAACATACGGGAATTATCATGAAATACTAATCATTTATACAATAGAGCTAATCGAAAATTCTTAAAAGTAAAATGGTTTTTGTTCCAATTACAGTGTAAATCACGATTTTCTCATGAACATCTGCATGAGTTTACGTTCTGTACGTTAAACAAAACTAAAATGCACTGATAAAACATTGCTGATTATTCTAACTAAACAAAGTAAAACATTTTTAAAAAGTAGGCATACTAGCTCTATTTTTATACGTCTTTTAGTTAAAATTCAAAGTTTTGTACTGGTATGTAAAATTAGGTAAATAACATTGCAAATACACTTTTAGTCATAAACATGTGTATATGCAAACGATATTATGCGTTTACATAAATGAAACTTTTGAAAAACACTGAAATTTATACTAGAAAACATACGGGAATTATCATGAAATACAAATCATTTATACAATAGAGCTAATCGAAAATTCTTAAAAGTAAAATGGTTTTTGGTCCAATTACAGTGTGAATCACGATTTTCTGATAAACATCTGCATGAGTTTACGTTCTGTACGTTAAACAAAACTAAAATGCACTGATAAAACGTTGCTGATTATTCTAGCTAAACAAAGTCAAACATTGTAAAAAAGTAGGCATATTAGCTGTATTTTCATACGTCTTTTAGTTAAAATTCAAAGTTTTGTACTGGTATGTAAAATTAGGTAAATAACATTGCAAATACACTTTTAGTCATAAGCATATGTATAAGCGAACGATATTATGCGTTTACATAAATGAAACTTTTGAAAAACACTGAAATTTATACTAGAAAACCTATGGGAATTATCATGAAAAACTAATCATTTATACTATAGAGGTAATCGAAAATTCTTAAAAGTAAAATGGTTTTTGGTCCAATTACAGTGTAAATCACGATTTTCTGATGAACATCTGCATGAGTTTACGTTCTGTACGTTTAACTAAACTAAAATGCACGAATAAAACTTTGCTGATTATTCTAGCTAAACAAAAGTCAAACATTGTAAAAAAAATTTTCATACGTCTTTTAGTTAAAATTCAAAGTTTTGTACTGGTATGTAAAATTAGGTAAATAACATTGCAAATACACTTTTAGTCATAAACATATGTATATGCAAACGATATTATGCATTAACATAACCGAAACTTTTGAAAAACACTGAAATTTATACTAGTAAACATACGGGAATTATCATGAAATAGTAATCATTTATACAATAGAGCTACTCGAAAATTCTTAAAAGTAAAATGGTTTTTGGTCCAATTACAGTGTGAATAACGATTTTCTGATAAACATCTGCATGAGTTTACGTTCTGTACGTTAAACAAAACTAAAATGCACTGAAAAAACATTGCTGATTATTCTAGCTAAACAAAGTCAAACATTGTAAAAAAGTAGGCAGATTAGCTCTATTTTTATATGTCTTTTAGTTAAAATTCAAAGTTTTGTACTGGTATGTAAAATTAGGTAAATTACATTGCAAATACACTTTTAGTTATAAACATATGTATATGCAAAAAATATTATGCGTTAACATAAATGAAACTTTTGAAAAACACTGAAATTTATACCAGAAAACCTACGGGAATTATCATGAAAAACTAATAATTTATACAATAGAGCTAATCGGAAATTCTTAAAAGTAAAATGGTTTTTGGTCCAATTACAGTGTAAATCACGATTTTCTGATGAACATCTGCATGAGTTTACGTTCTGTACGTTTAACTAAACTAAAATGCACGGATAAAACGTTGCTGATTATTCTAACTAAACAAAGTCAATCATTGTAAAAAAGTAGGCATATTAGCTCTATTTTTATACGTCTTTTAGTTAAAATTCAAAGTTTTGTACTGGTATGTAAAATTAGGTAAATAACATTGCAAATACACTTTTAGTCATAAACATATGTATATGCAAACGATATTATGCGTTAACATAAACGAAACTTTTGAAAAACACTGAAATTTATACTAGGAAACATACGGGTATTATCATGAAATACTAATCATTTATACAATAGAGGTACTCGAAAATTCTTAAAAGTAAAATGGTTTTTGGTCCAATTACAGTCTAAATCACGATTTTTTGATAAACATCTGCATGAGTTTACGTTCTGTACGTTAAAGAAAACTAAAATGCACTGATAAAACGTTGCCGATTATTCTAGCTAAACAAAGTCAAACATTGTAAAAAAGTAGGCATATTAGCTCTATTTTTATACGTCTTTTAGTTAAAATTCAAAGTTTTGTACTGGTATGTAAAATTAGGTAAATAACATTGCAAATACACTTTTAGTTATAAACATATGTATATGCAAACAATATTATGCGTTATCATAACAGAAACTTTTGAAAAACACTGAAATTTATACCAGAAAACCTACGGGAATTATCATGAAAAACTAATCATTTATACTATAGAGGTGATCGAAAATTCTTAAAAGTAAAATGGTTTTTGGTCCAATTACAGTGTAAATCACGATTTTCTGATGAACATCTGCATGAGTTTACGTTCTGTACGTTTAACTAAACTAAAATGCACTGATAAAACGTTGCTGATTATTCTAGCTAAACAAAGTCAAACATTGTAAAAAGTAGGCATATTAGCTCTATTTTTATACGTCTTTTAGTTAAAATTCAAAGTTTTGTACTGGTATGTAAAATTAGGTAAATAACATTGCAAATACACTGTTAGTCATAAGCATATGTATAAGCAAACGATATTATGCGTTAACATAAACGAAACTTTTGAAAAACACTGAAATTTATACTAGGAAACATACGGGTATTATCATGAAATACTAATCATTTATACAATAGAGCTACTCGAAAATTCTTAAAAGTAAAATGGTTTTTGTTCCAATTACAGTCTAAATCACGATTTTCTGATAAACATCTGCATGAGTTTACGTTCTGTACGTTAAAGAAAACTAAAATGCACTGATAAAACGTTGCCGATTATTCTAGCTAAACAAAGTCAAACATTGTAAAAAAGTAGGCATATTAGCTCTATTTTTATACGTCTTTTAGTTAAAATTCAAAGTTTTGTACTGGTATGTAAAATTAGGTAAATAACATTGCAAATACACTTTTAGTTATAAACATATGTATATGCAAACAATATTATGCGTTATCATAACAGAAACTTTTGAAAAACACTGAAATTTATACCAGAAAACCTACGGGAATTATCATGAAAAACTAATCATTTATACAATAGAGCTAATCGAAAATTCTTAAAAGTAAAATGGTTTTTGGTCCAATTACAGTGTAAATCACGATTTTCTGATGAACATCTGCATGAGTTTACGTTCTGTACGTTTAACTAAACTAAAATGCACGGATAAAACGTTGCTGATTATTCTAGCTAAACAAAGTCAAACATTGTAAAAAAGTAGGCATATTAGCTGTATTTTCATACGTCTTTTAGTTAAAATTCAAAGTTTTGTACTGGTATGTAAAATTAGGTAAATAACATTGCAAATACACTTTTAGTCATTAACATATGTATATGCAAACGATATTATGCGTTAACATAAATGAAACTTTTGAAAGACACTGAAATTTATAATAGAAAACATACGGGAATTATCATGAAATACTAATCATTTATACAATAGAGCTAATCGAAAATTCTTAAAAGTAAAATGGTTTTTGGTCCAATTACAGTGTGAATTCCCTTTTTTTGATAAACATCTGCATGAGTTTACGTTCTGTAGGTTAAACAAAACTAAAATGCACTGATAAAACATTGCTGATTATTCTAACTAAACAAAGTCAAACATTTTTAAAAAGTAGGCATATTAGCTCTATTTTTATACGTCTTTTAGTTAAAATTCAAAGTTTTGTACTGGTATGTAAAATTAGGTAAATAACATTGCAAATACACTTTTAGTCATAAACATATGTATATGCAAACGATATTATGCGTTTACATAAATGAAACTTTTGAAAAACACTGAAATTTATACTAGAAAACCTATGGGAATTATCATGAAAAACTAATCATTTATACTATAGAGGTAATCGAAAATTCTTAAAAGAAAAATGGTTTTTGTTCCAATTACAGTGTAAATCACGATTTTCTCATGAACATCTGCATGAGTTTACGTTCTGTACGTTTAACTAAACTAAAATGCACGGATAAAACGTTACTGATTATTCTAGCTAAACAAAGTCAAACATTGTAAAAAAGTAGGCATATTAGCTCTATTTTTATACGTCTTTTAGTTAAAATTCAAAGTTTTGTACTGGTATGTAAAATTAGGTAAATAACATTGCAAATACACTTTTAGTTATAAACATATGTATATGCAAACAATATTATGCGTTATCATAAATGAAACTTTTGAAAAACACTGAAATTTATACCAGAAAACCTACGGGAATTATCATGAAAAACTAATCATTTATACAATAGAGCTAATCGAAAATTCTTAAAAGTAAAATGGTTTTTGGTCCAATTACAGTGTGAATCACGATTTTCTGATAAACATCTGCATGAGTTTACGTTCTGTACGTTAAACAAAACTAAAATGCACTGATAAAATATTGCTGATTATTCTAACTAAACAAAGTCAAACATTTTTAAAAAGTAGGCATATTAGCTCTATTTTTATACGTCTTTTAGTTAAAATTCAAAGTTTTTTACTGGTATGTAAAATTAGTTAAATAACATTGCAAATACATTTCAGTCATAAACATATGTATATGCAAACGATATTATGCGTTAACATAAATGAAACTTTTAAAAACACTGAAATTTATACTAGAAAACATACGGGAATTATCATGAAATACTAATTATTTATACAATAGAGCTAATCGAAAATTCTTAAAAGTAAAATGGTTTTTGGTCCAATTACAGTGTGAATCACGATTTTCTGATAAACATCTGCATGAGTTTACGTTCTGTACGTTAAACAAAACTAAAATGCACTGATAAAACTTTGCTGATTATTCTAACTAAACAAAGTCAAACATTTTTAAAAAGTAGGCATATTAGCTCTATTTTTATACGTCTTTTAGTTAAAATTCAAAGTTTTTTACTGGTATGTAAAATTAGTTAAATAACATTGCAAATACATTTCAGTCATAAACATATGTATATGCAAACGATATTATGCGTTAACATAAATGAAACTTTTAAAAACACTGAAATTTATACTAGAAAACATACGGGAATTATCATGAAATACTAATTATTTATACAATAGAGCTAATCGAAAATTCTTAAAAGTAAAATGGTTTTTGGTCCAATTACAGTGTGAATCACGATTTTCTGATAAACATCTGCATGAGTTTACGTTCTGTACGTTAAACAAAACTAAAATGCACTGATAAAACTTTGCTGATTATTCTAACTAAACAAAGTCAAACATTTTTAAAAAGTAGGCATATTAGCTCTATTTTTATACGTCTTTTAGTTAAAATTCAAAGTTTTGTACTGGTATGTAAAATTAGTTAAATAACATTGCAAATACATTTCAGTCATAAACATATGTATATGCAAACGATATTATGCGTTAACATAAATGAAACTTTTAAAAACACTGAAATTTATACTAGAAAACATACGGGAATTATCATGAAATACTAATTATTTTTACAATAGAGCTAATCGAAAATTCTTAAAAGTAAAATGGTTTTTGGTCCAATTAGAGTGTGAATCACGATTTTCTGATAAACATCTGCATGAGTTTACGTTCTGTACGTTAAACAAAACTAAAATGCACTGAAAAAACGTTGCTGATTATTCTAACTAAACAAAGTTAAACATTTTAAAAAAGTAGGCATACTAGCTCTATTTTTATACGTCTTTTAGTTAAAATTCTAAGTTTTGTACTGGTATGTAAAATTAGGTAAATAACATTGCAAATACACTTTTAGTCATAAACATATGTATATGCAAACGATATTATGCGTTTACATAAATGAAACTTTTGAAAAACACTGAAATTTATACTAGAAAACCTATGGGAATTATCATGAAAAACTAATCATTTATACTATAGAGGTAATCGAAAATTCTTAAAAGAAAAATGGTTTTTGTTCCAATTACAGTGTAAATCACGATTTTCTCATGAACATCTGCATGAGTTTACGTTCTGTACGTTTAACTAAACTAAAATGCACGGATAAAACGTTACTGATTATTCTAGCTAAACAAAGTCAAACATTGTAAAAAAGTAGGCATATTAGCTCTATTTTTATACGTCTTTTAGTTAAAATTCAAAGTTTTGTACTGGTATGTAAAATTAGGTAAATAACATTGCAAATACACTTTTAGTTATAAACATATGTATATGCAAACGATATTATGCGTTAACATAAATGAAACTTTTAAAAACACTGAAATTTATACTAGAAAACATACGGGAATTATCATGAAATACTAATTATTTATACAATAGAGCTAATCGAAAATTCTTAAAAGTAAAATGGTTTTTGGTCCAATTACAGTGTGAATCACGATTTTCTGATAAACATCTGCATGAGTTTACGTTCTGTACGTTAAACAAAACTAAAATGCACTGATAAAACTTTGCTGATTATTCTAACTAAACAAAGTCAAACATTTTTAAAAAGTAGGCATATTAGCTCTATTTTTATACGTCTTTTAGTTAAAATTCAAAGTTTTTTACTGGTATGTAAAATTAGTTAAATAACATTGCAAATACATTTCAGTCATAAACATATGTATATGCAAACGATATTATGCGTTAACATAAATGAAACTTTTAAAAACACTGAAATTTATACTAGAAAACATACGGGAATTATCATGAAATACTAATTATTTATACAATAGAGCTAATCGAAAATTCTTAAAAGTAAAATGGTTTTTGGTCCAATTACAGTGTGAATCACGATTTTCTGATAAACATCTGCATGAGTTTACGTTCTGTACGTTAAACAAAACTAAAATGCACTGATAAAACTTTGCTGATTATTCTAACTAAACAAAGTCAAACATTTTTAAAAAGTAGGCATATTAGCTCTATTTTTATACGTCTTTTAGTTAAAATTCAAAGTTTTGTACTGGTATGTAAAATTAGTTAAATAACATTGCAAATACATTTCAGTCATAAACATATGTATATGCAAACGATATTATGCGTTAACATAAATGAAACTTTTAAAAACACTGAAATTTATACTAGAAAACATACGGGAATTATCATGAAATACTAATTATTTTTACAATAGAGCTAATCGAAAATTCTTAAAAGTAAAATGGTTTTTGGTCCAATTAGAGTGTGAATCACGATTTTCTGATAAACATCTGCATGAGTTTACGTTCTGTACGTTAAACAAAACTAAAATGCACTGAAAAAACGTTGCTGATTATTCTAACTAAACAAAGTTAAACATTTTAAAAAAGTAGGCATACTAGCTCTATTTTTATACGTCTTTTAGTTAAAATTCTAAGTTTTGTACTGGTATGTAAAATTAGGTAAATAACATTGCAAATACACTTTTAGTCATAAACATATGTATATGCAAACGATATTATGCGTTTACATAAATGAAACTTTTGAAAAACACTGAAATTTATACTAGAAAACCTATGGGAATTATCATGAAAAACTAATCATTTATACTATAGAGGTAATCGAAAATTCTTAAAAGAAAAATGGTTTTTGTTCCAATTACAGTGTAAATCACGATTTTCTCATGAACATCTGCATGAGTTTACGTTCTGTACGTTTAACTAAACTAAAATGCACGGATAAAACGTTACTGATTATTCTAGCTAAACAAAGTCAAACATTGTAAAAAAGTAGGCATATTAGCTCTATTTTTATACGTCTTTTAGTTAAAATTCAAAGTTTTGTACTGGTATGTAAAATTAGGTAAATAACATTGCAAATACACTTTTAGTTATAAACATATGTATATGCAAACAATATTATGCGTTATCATAAATGAAACTTTTGAAAAACACTGAAATTTATACCAGAAAACCTACGGGAATTATCATGAAAAACTAATCATTTATACAATAGAGCTAATCGAAAATTCTTAAAAGTAAAATGGTTTTTGGTCCAATTACAGTGTGAATCACGATTTTCTGATAAACATCTGCATGAGTTTACGTTCTGTACGTTAAACAAAACTAAAATGCACTGATAAAATATTGCTGATTATTCTAACTAAACAAAGTCAAACATTTTTAAAAAGTAGGCATATTAGCTCTATTTTTATACGTCTTTTAGTTAAAATTCAAAGTTTTTTACTGGTATGTAAAATTAGTTAAATAACATTGCAAATACATTTCAGTCATAAACATATGTATATGCAAACGATATTATGCGTTAACATAAATGAAACTTTTAAAAACACTGAAATTTATACTAGAAAACATACGGGAATTATCATGAAATACTAATTATTTATACAATAGAGCTAATCGAAAATTCTTAAAAGTAAAATGGTTTTTGGTCCAATTACAGTGTGAATCACGATTTTCTGATAAACATCTGCATGAGTTTACGTTCTGTACGTTAAACAAAACTAAAATGCACTGATAAAACTTTGCTGATTATTCTAACTAAACAAAGTCAAACATTTTTAAAAAGTAGGCATATTAGCTCTATTTTTATACGTCTTTTAGTTAAAATTCAAAGTTTTTTACTGGTATGTAAAATTAGTTAAATAACATTGCAAATACATTTCAGTCATAAACATATGTATATGCAAACGATATTATGCGTTAACATAAATGAAACTTTTAAAAACACTGAAATTTATACTAGAAAACATACGGGAATTATCATGAAATACTAATTATTTATACAATAGAGCTAATCGAAAATTCTTAAAAGTAAAATGGTTTTTGGTCCAATTACAGTGTGAATCACGATTTTCTGATAAACATCTGCATGAGTTTACGTTCTGTACGTTAAACAAAACTAAAATGCACTGATAAAACTTTGCTGATTATTCTAACTAAACAAAGTCAAACATTTTTAAAAAGTAGGCATATTAGCTCTATTTTTATACGTCTTTTAGTTAAAATTCAAAGTTTTGTACTGGTATGTAAAATTAGTTAAATAACATTGCAAATACATTTCAGTCATAAACATATGTATATGCAAACGATATTATGCGTTAACATAAATGAAACTTTTAAAAACACTGAAATTTATACTAGAAAACATACGGGAATTATCATGAAATACTAATTATTTTTACAATAGAGCTAATCGAAAATTCTTAAAAGTAAAATGGTTTTTGGTCCAATTAGAGTGTGAATCACGATTTTCTGATAAACATCTGCATGAGTTTACGTTCTGTACGTTAAACAAAACTAAAATGCACTGAAAAAACGTTGCTGATTATTCTAACTAAACAAAGTTAAACATTTTAAAAAAGTAGGCATACTAGCTCTATTTTTATACGTCTTTTAGTTAAAATTCTAAGTTTTGTACTGGTATGTAAAATTAGGTAAATAACATTGCAAATACACTTTTAGTCATAAACATATGTATATGCAAACGATATTATGCGTTAACATAAATGAAACTTTTGAAAAACACTGAAATTTATACTAGAAAACATACGGGAATTATCATGAAATACTAATCATTTATACAATAGAGCTAATCGAAAATTCTTAAAAGTAAAATGGTTTTTGGTCCAATTACAGTGTGAATCACGATTTTCTGATAAACATCTGCATGAGTTTACGTTCTGTACGTTAAACAAAACTAAAATGCACTGATAAAACGTTGCTGATTATTCTAGCTAAACAAAGTCAAACATTGTAAAAAAGTAGGCATATTAGCTCTATTTTTATAAGTCTTTTAGTTAAAATTCAAAGTTTTGTACTGGTATGTAAAATTAGGTATATAACATTGCAAATACACTTTTAGTCATAAACATATGTATATGCAAACGATATATACGTTGACATAAATGAAACTTTAGAAAAACACTGAAATTTATACCAGAAAACCTACGGGAATTATCATGAAAAACTAATCATTTATACAATAGAGCTAATCGAAAATTCTTAAAAGTAAAATGGTTTTTGGTCCAATTACAGTGTGAATTCCCTTTTTTTGATAAACATCTGCATGAGTTTACGTTCTGTAGGTTAAACAAAACTAAAATGCACTGATAAAACATTGCTGATTATTCTAACTAAACAAAGTCAAACATTTTTAAAAAGTAGGCATATTAGCTCTATTTTTATAAGTCTTTTAGTTAAAATTCAAAGTTTTGTACTGGTATGTAAAATTAGGTAAATAACATTGCAAATACACTTTTAGTCATAAACATATGTATATGCAAACGATATTATGCGTTTACATAAATGAAACTTTTGAAAAACACTGAAATTTATACTAGAAAACCTATGGGAATTATCATGAAAAACTAATCATTTATACTATAGAGGTAATCGAAAATTCTTAAAAGTAAAATGGTTTTTGGTCCAATTACAGTGTAAATCACGATTTTCTCATGAACATCTGCATGAGTTTACGTTCTGTACGTTTAACTAAACTAAAATGCACGGATAAAACGTTACTGATTATTCTAGCTAAACAAAGTCAAACATTGTAAAAAAGTAGGCATATTAGCTGTATTTTCATACGTCTTTTAGTTAAAATTCAAAGTTTTGTACTGGTATGTAAAATTAGGTAAATAACATTGCAAATACACTTTTAGTCATAAACATATGTATATGCAAACGATATTATGCGTTAACATAAACGAAACTTTTGAAAAACACTGAAATTTATACTAGAAAACATACGGGAATTATCATGAAATACTAATCATTTATACAATAGAGCTACTCGAAAATTCTTAAAAGTAAAATGGTTTTTGGTATAATTACAGTGTGAATCACGATTTTCTGATAAGCATCTGCATGAGTATACGTTCTATACGTTAAAGAAAACTAAAATGCACTGATAAAACGTTGCTGATTATTCTAGCTAAACAAAGTCAAACATTGTAAAAAAGTAGGCATATTAGCTCTATTTTTATACGTCTTTTAGTTAAAATTCAAAGTTTTGTACTGGTATGTAAAATTAGGTAAATAACATTGCAAATATACTTTTAGTCATAAACATATGTATATGAAAACGATATATACGTTGACATAAATGAAACTTTAGAAAAACACTGAAATTTATACCAGAAAACCTACGGGAATTATCATGAAAAACTAATCATTTATACAATAGAGCTAATCGAAAATTCTTAAAAGTAAAATGGTTTTTGGTCCAATTACAGTGTGAATTCCCTTTTTTTGATAAACATCTGCATGAGTTTACGTTCTGTAGGTTAAACAAAACTAAAATGCACTGATAAAACATTGCTGATTATTCTAACTAAACAAAATCAAACATTTTTAAAAAGTAGGCATATTAGCTCTATTTTTATACGTCTTTTAGTTAAAATTCAAAGTTTTGTACTGGTATGTAAAATTAGGTAAATAACATTGCAAATACACTTTTAGTCATAAACATATGTATATGCAAACGATATTATGCGTTTACATAAATGAAACTTTTGAAAAACACTGAAATTTATACTAGAAAACCTATGGGAATTATCATGAAAAACTAATCATTTATACTATAGAGGTAATCGAAAATTCTTAAAAGTAAAATGGTTTTTGGTCCAATTACAGTGTAAATCACGATTTTCTCATGAACATCTGCATGAGTTTACGTTCTGTACGTTTAACTAAACTAAAATGCACGGATAAAACGTTACTGATTATTCTAGCTAAACAAAGTCAAACATTGTAAAAAAGTAGGCATATTAGCTGTATTTTCATACGTCTTTTAGTTAAAATTCAAAGTTTTGTACTGGTATGTAAAATTAGGTAAATAACATTGCAAATACACTTTTAGTCATAAACATATGTATATGCAAACGATATTATGCGTTAACATAAACGAAACTTTTGAAAAACACTGAAATTTATACTAGAAAACATACGGGAATTATCATGAAATACTAATCATTTATACAATAGAGCTACTCGAAAATTCTTAAAAGTAAAATGGTTTTTGGTATAATTACAGTGTGAATCACGATTTTCTGATAAGCATCTGCATGAGTATACGTTCTATACGTTAAAGAAAACTAAAATGCACTGATAAAACGTTGCTGATTATTCTAGCTAAACAAAGTCAAACATTGTAAAAAAGTAGGCATATTAGCTCTATTTTTATACGTCTTTTAGTTAAAATTCAAAGTTTTGTACTGGTATGTAAAATTAGGTAAATAACATTGCAAATATACTTTTAGTCATAAACATATGTATATGAAAACGATATATACGTTGACATAAATGAAACTTTAGAAAAACACTGAAATTTATACCAGAAAACCTACGGGAATTATCATGAAAAACTAATCATTTATACAATAGAGCTAATCGAAAATTCTTAAAAGTAAAATGGTTTTTGGTCCAATTACAGTGTGAATTCCCTTTTTTTGATAAACATCTGCATGAGTTTACGTTCTGTAGGTTAAACAAAACTAAAATGCACTGATAAAACATTGCTGATTATTCTAACTAAACAAAGTCAAACATTTTTAAAAAGTAGGCATATTAGCTCTATTTTTATACGTCTTTTAGTTAAAATTCAAAGTTTTGTACTGGTATGTAAAATTAGGTAAATAACATTGCAAATACACTTTTAGTCATAAACATATGTATATGCAAACGATATTATGCGTTTACATAAATGAAACTTTTGAAAAACACTGAAATTTATACTAGAAAACCTATGGGAATTATCATGAAAAACTAATCATTTATACTATAGAGGTAATCGAAAATTCTTAAAAGTAAAATGGTTTTTGGTCCAATTACAGTGTAAATCACGATTTTCTCATGAACATCTGCATGAGTTTACGTTCTGTACGTTTAACTAAACTAAAATGCACGGATAAAACGTTACTGATTATTCTAGCTAAACAAAGTCAAACATTGTAAAAAAGTAGGCATATTAGCTGTATTTTCATACGTCTTTTAGTTAAAATTCAAAGTTTTGTACTGGTATGTAAAATTAGGTAAATAACATTGCAAATACACTTTTAGTTATAAACATATGTATATGAAAACGATATATACGTTAACATGAATGAAACTTTTGAAAAACACTGAAATTTATACTAGAAAACCTACGGGAATTATCATGAAAAACTAATCATTTATACAATAGAGCTAATCGAAAATTCTTAAAAGTAAAATGGTTTTTGGTATAATTACAGTGTGAATCACGATTTTCTGATAAGCATCTGCATGAGTATACGTTCTATACGTTAAAGAAAACTAAAATGCACTGATAAAACGTTGCTGATTATTCTAGCTAAACAAAGTCAAACATTGTAAAAAAGTAGGCATATTAGCTCTATTTTTATACGTCTTTTAGTTAAAATTCAAAGTTTTGTACTGGTATGTAAAATTAGGTAAATAACATTGCAAATATACTTTTAGTCATAAACATATGTATATGAAAACGATATATACGTTAACATGAATGAAACTTTTGAAAAACACTGAAATTTATACTAGAAAACCTACGGGAATTATCATGAAAAACTAATCATTTATACAATAGAGCTAATCGAAAATTCTTAAAAGCAAAATGGTTTTTGGTCAAATTACAGTGTGAATCACAATTTTCTGATGAACATCTGGATGAGTTTACGTTCTGTACGTTAAACAAAACTAAAATGCACTGATAAAACGTTGCTGATTATTCTAACTAAACAAAGTCAAACATTGTAAAAAAGTAGGCATATTAGCTCTATTTTTATACGTCTTTTAGTTAAAATTCAAAGTTTTGTACTGGTATGTAAAATTAGGTAAATAACATTGCAAATACACTTTTAGTCATAAGCATATGTATAAGCAAACGATATTATGCGTTTACATGAATGAAACTTTTGAGAAACACTGAAATTTATACTAGAAAACCTATGGGAATTATCATGAAAAACTAATCATTTATACAATAGAGCTAATCGAAAATTCTTAAAAGTAAAATGGTTTTTGGTCCAATTACAGTGTGAATCACGATTTTCTGATAAACATCTGCATGAGTTTACGTTCTGTACGTTAAACAAAACTAAAATGCACTGATAAAACGTTGCTGATTATTCTAGCTAAACAAAGTCAAACATTGTAAAAAAGTAGGCATATTAGCTCTATTTTTATAAGTCTTTTAGTTAAAATTCAAAGTTTTGTACTGGTATGTAAAATTAGGTATATAACATTGCAAATACACTTTTAGTCATAAACATATGTATATGCAAACGATATATACGTTGACATAAATGAAACTTTAGAAAAACACTGAAATTTATACCAGAAAACCTACGGGAATTATCATGAAAAACTAATCATTTATACAATAGAGCTAATCGAAAATTCTTAAAAGTAAAATGGTTTTTGGTCCAATTACAGTGTGAATTCCCTTTTTTTGATAAACATCTGCATGAGTTTACGTTCTGTAGGTTAAACAAAACTAAAATGCACTGATAAAACATTGCTGATTATTCTAACTAAACAAAGTCAAACATTTTTAAAAAGTAGGCATATTAGCTCTATTTTTATACGTCTTTTAGTTAAAATTCAAAGTTTTGTACTGGTATGTAAAATTAGGTAAATAACATTGCAAATACACTTTTAGTCATAAACATATGTATATGCAAACGATATTATGCGTTTACATAAATGAAACTTTTGAAAAACACTGAAATTTATACTAGAAAACCTATGGGAATTATCATGAAAAACTAATCATTTATACTATAGAGGTAATCGAAAATTCTTAAAAGTAAAATGGTTTTTGGTCCAATTACAGTGTAAATCACAATTTTCTGATGAACATCTGGATGAGTTTACGTTCTGTACGTTAAACAAAACTAAAATGCACTGATAAAACGTTGCTGATTATTCTAACTAAACAAAGTCAAACATTGTAAAAAAGTAGGCATATTAGCTCTATTTTTATACGTCTTTTAGTTAAAATTCAAAGTTTTGTACTGGTATGTAAAATTAGGTAAATAACATTGCAAATACACTTTTAGTCATAAACATATGTATATGCAAACGATATTATGCGTTAACATAAACGAAACTTTTGAAAAACACTGAAATTTATACTAGAAAACATACGGGAATTATCATGAAATACAAATCATTTATACAATAGAGCTACTCGAAAATTCTTAAAAGTAAAATGGTTTTTGGTCCAATTACAGTTTAAATCACGATTTTCTGATAAACATCTGCATGAGTTTACGTTCTGTACGTTAAACAAAACTAAAATGCACTGATAAAACGTTGCTGATTATTCTAACTAAACAAAGTCAAACATTGTAAAAAAGTAGGCATATTAGCTCTATTTTTATACGTCTTTTAGTTAAAATTCAAAGTTTTGTACTGGTATGTAAAATTAGGTAAATAACATTGCAAATACACTTTTAGTCATAAGCATATGTATAAGCAAACGATATTATGCGTTTACATGAATGAAACTTTTGAGAAACACTGAAATTTATACTAGAAAACCTATGGGAATTATCATGAAAAACTAATCATTTATACAATAGAGCTAATCGAAAATTCTTAAAAGTAAAATGGTTTTTGGTCCAATTACAGTGTGAATCACGATTTTCTGATAAACATCTGCATGAGTTTACGTTCTGTACGTTAAACAAAACTAAAATGCACTGATAAAACGTTGCTGATTATTCTAGCTAAACAAAGTCAAACATTGTAAAAAAGTAGGCATATTAGCTCTATTTTTATAAGTCTTTTAGTTAAAATTCAAAGTTTTGTACTGGTATGTAAAATTAGGTATATAACATTGCAAATACACTTTTAGTCATAAACATATGTATATGCAAACGATATATACGTTGACATAAATGAAACTTTAGAAAAACACTGAAATTTATACCAGAAAACCTACGGGAATTATCATGAAAAACTAATCATTTATACAATAGAGCTAATCGAAAATTCTTAAAAGTAAAATGGTTTTTGGTCCAATTACAGTGTGAATTCCCTTTTTTTGATAAACATCTGCATGAGTTTACGTTCTGTAGGTTAAACAAAACTAAAATGCACTGATAAAACATTGCTGATTATTCTAACTAAACAAAGTCAAACATTTTTAAAAAGTAGGCATATTAGCTCTATTTTTATACGTCTTTTAGTTAAAATTCAAAGTTTTGTACTGGTATGTAAAATTAGGTAAATAACATTGCAAATACACTTTTAGTCATAAACATATGTATATGCAAACGATATTATGCGTTTACATAAATGAAACTTTTGAAAAACACTGAAATTTATACTAGAAAACCTATGGGAATTATCATGAAAAACTAATCATTTATACTATAGAGGTAATCGAAAATTCTTAAAAGTAAAATGGTTTTTGGTCCAATTACAGTGTAAATCACAATTTTCTGATGAACATCTGGATGAGTTTACGTTCTGTACGTTAAACAAAACTAAAATGCACTGATAAAACGTTGCTGATTATTCTAACTAAACAAAGTCAAACATTGTAAAAAAGTAGGCATATTAGCTCTATTTTTATACGTCTTTTAGTTAAAATTCAAAGTTTTGTACTGGTATGTAAAATTAGGTAAATAACATTGCAAATACACTTTTAGTCATAAACATATGTATATGCAAACGATATTATGCGTTAACATAAACGAAACTTTTGAAAAACACTGAAATTTATACTAGAAAACATACGGGAATTATCATGAAATACTAATCATTTATACAATAGAGCTACTCGAAAATTCTTAAAAGTAAAATGGTTTTTGGTCCAATTACAGTTTAAATCACGATTTTCTGATAAACATCTGCATGAGTTTACGTTCTGTACGTTAAAGAAAACTAAAATGCACTGATAAAACGTTGCCGATTATTCTAGCTAAACAAAGTCAAACATTGTAAAAAAGTAGGCATATTAGCTCTATTTTTATACGTCTTTTAGTTAAAATTCAAAGTTTTGTACTGGTATGTAAAATTAGGTAAATAACATTGCAAATACACTTTTAGTTATAAACATATGTATATGCAAACAATATTATGCGTTATCATAACAGAAACTTTTGAAAAACACTGAAATTTATACCAGAAAACCTACGGGAATTATCATGAAAAACTAATCATTTATACAATAGAGCTAATCGAAAATTCTTAAAAGTAAAATGGTTTTTGGTCCAATTACAGTGTAAATCACGATTTTCTGATGAACATCTGCATGAGTTTACGTTCTGTACGTTTAACTAAACTAAAATGCACGGATAAAACGTTGCTGATTATTCTAGCTAAACAAAGTCAAACATTGTAAAAAAGTAGGCATATTAGCTGTATTTTCATACGTCTTTTAGTTAAAATTCAAAGTTTTGTACTGGTATGTAAAATTAGGTAAATAACATTGCAAATACACTTTTAGTCATTAACATATGTATATGCAAACGATATTATGCGTTAACATAAATGAAACTTTTGAAAGACACTGAAATTTATAATAGAAAACATACGGGAATTATCATGAAATACTAATCATTTATACAATAGAGCTAATCGAAAATTCTTAAAAGTAAAATGGTTTTTGATCCAATTACAGTGTGAATCACGATTTTCTGATAAACATCTGCATGAGTTTACGTTCTGTACGTTAAACAAAACTAAAATGCACTGATAAAACGTTGCTGATTATTCTAACTAAACAAAGTCAAACATTGTAAAAAAGTAGGCATATTAGCTCTATTTTTATACGTCTTTTAGTTAAAATTCAAAGTTTTGTACTGGTATGTAAAATTAGGTAAATAACATTGCAAATACACTGTTAGTCATAAGCATATGTATAAGCAAACGATATTATGCGTTTACATAAATGAAACGTTTGAAAAACACTGAAATTTATACTAGAAAACCTATGGGAATTATCATGAAAAACTAATCATTTATACTATAGAGGTGATCGAAAATTCTTAAAAGTAAAATGGTTTTTGGTCCAATTACAGTGTAAATCACGATTTTCTGATGAACATCTGCATGAGTTTACGTTCTGTACGTTTAACTAAACTAAAATGCACGGATAAAACGTTGCTGATTATTCTAACTAAACAAAGTCAAACATTTTTAAAAAGTAGGCATATTAGCTCTATTTTTATACGTCTTTTAGTTAAAATTCAAAGTTTTGTACTGGTATGTAAAATTAGGTAAATAACATTGCAAATACAGTTTTAGTCATGAACATATGTATATGCAAACGATATTATATGTTAACATAAACGAAACTTTTGAAAAACACTGAAATTTATACTAGAAAACCTATGGGAATTATCATGAAAAACTAATCATTTATACTACAGAGGTAATCGAAAATTCTAAAAAATAAAATGGTTTTTGGTATAATTACAGTGTAAATCACGATTTTCTGATGAACATCTGCATGAGTTTACGTTCTGTACGTTTAACTAAACTAAAATGCACGGATAAAACGTTGCTGATTATTCTAGCTAAACAAAGTCAAACATTGTAAAAAAGTAGGCATATTAGCTGTATTTTCATACGTCTTTTAGTTAAAATTCAAAGATTTGTACTGGTATGTAAAATTAGGTAAATAACATTGCAAATACACTTTTAGTCATAAACATATGTATATGCAAACGATATTATGCGTTTACATAAATGAAACTTTTGAAAAACACTGAAATTTATACTAGAAAACCTATGTGAATTATCATGAAAAACTAATCATTTATACTATAGAGGTAATCGAAAATTCTTAAAAGTAAAATGGTTTTTGTTCCAATTACAGTGTAAATCACGATTTTCTCATGAACATCTGCATGAGTTTACGTTCTGTACGTTAAACAAAACTAAAATGCACTGATAAAACATTGCTGATTATTCTAACTAAACAAAGTAAAACATTTTTAAAAAGTAGGCATACTAGCTCTATTTTTATACGTCTTTTAGTTAAAATTCAAAGTTTTGTACTGGTATGTAAAATTAGGTAAATAACATTGCAAATACACTTTTAGCCATTAACATATGTATATGCAAACGATATATACGTTAACATAAATGAAACTTTTGAAAAACACTGAAATTTATACCAGAAAACCTACGGGAATTATCATGAAAAACTAATCATTTATACAATAGAGCTAATCGAAAATTCTTAAAAGTAAAATGGTTTTTGGTCCAATTACAGTGTGAATCACGATTTTCTGATAAACATCTGCATGAGTTTACGTTCTGTACGTTAAACAAAACTAAAATGCACTGATAAAACGTTGCTGATTATTCTAACTAAACAAACTCAAACATTTTTAAAAAGTAGGCATATTAGCTCTATTTTTATACGTCGTTTAGTTAAAATTCAAAGTTTTGTACTGGTATGTAAAATTAGGTAAATAACATTGCAAATACACTTTTAGTCATAAACATGTGTATATGCAAACGATATTATGCGTTTACATAAATGAAACTTTTGAAAAACACTGAAATTTATACTAGAAAACCTATGGGAATTATCATGAAAAACTAATCATTTATACAATAGAGCTACTCGAAAATTCTTAAAAGTAAAATGGTTTTTGGTCCAATTACAGTGTGAATTACGTTTTTCTGATGAACATCTGCATGAGTTTACGTTCTGTAGGTTAAACAAAACTAAAATGCACTGATAAAACGTTGCTGATTATTCTAACTAAACAAAGTCAAACATTGTAAAAAAGTAGGCATATTAGCTGTATTTTCATACGTCTTTTATTTAAAATTCAAAGTTTTGTACTGGTATGTAAAATTAGGTAAATAACATTGCAAATACACTTTTAGTCATAAACATATGTATATGCAAACGATATTATGCGTTAACATAAATGAAACTTTTGAAAAACACTGAAATTTATACTAGAAAACATACGGGAATTATCATGAAATACAAATCATTTATACAATAGAGCTAATCGAAAATTCTTAAAAGTAAAATGGTTTTTGGTCCAATTACAGTGTGAATCACGATTTTCTGATAAACATCTGCATGAGTTTACGTTCTGTACGTTAAACAAAACTAAAATGCACTGATAAAACGTTGCTGATTATTCTAACTAAACAAAGTCAAACATTGTAAAAAAGTAGGCATATTAGCTCTATTTTTATACGTCTTTTAGTTAAAATTCAAAGTTTTGTACTGGTATGTAAAATTAGGTATATAACATTGCAAATACACTTTTAGTCATAAACATATGTATATGCAAACGATATATACGTTGACATAAATGAAACTTTAGAAAAACACTGAAATTTATACCAGAAAACCTACGGGAATTATCATGAAAAACTAATCATTTATACAATAGAGCTAATCGAAAATTCTTAAAAGTAAAATGGTTTTTGGTCCAATTACAGTGTGAATTCCCTTTTTTTGATAAACATCTGCATGAGTTTACGTTCTGTAGGTTAAACAAAACTAAAATGCACTGATAAAACATTGCTGATTATTCTAACTAAACAAAGTCAAACATTTTTAAAAAGTAGGCATTAGCTCTATTTTTATACGTCTTTTAGTTAAAATTCAAAGTTTTGTACTGGTATGTAAAATTAGGTAAATAACATTGCAAATACACTTTTAGTCATAAACATATGTATATGCAAACGATATTATGCGTTTACATAAATGAAACTTTTGAAAAACACTGAAATTCATACTAGAAAACCTATGGGAATTATCATGAAAAACTAATCATTTATACTATAGAGGTAATCGAAAATTCTTAAAAGTAAAATGGTTTTTGGTCCAATTACAGTGTAAATCACGATTTTCTCATGAACATCTGCATGAGTTTACGTTCTGTACGTTTAACTAAACTAAAATGCACGGATAAAACGTTACTGATTATTCTAGCTAAACAAAGTCAAACATTTTTAAAAAGTAGGCATATTAGCTGTATTTTCTTTTAGTTAAAATTCAAAGTTTTGTACTGGTATGTAAAATTAGGTAAATAACATTGCAAATACACTTTTAGTCATAAACATATGTATATGCAAACGATATTATGCGTTAACATAAACGAAACTTTTGAAAAACACTGAAATTTATACTAGAAAACATACGGGAATTATCATGAAATACTAATCATTTATACAATAGAGCTACTCGAAAATTCTTAAAAGTAAAATGGTTTTTGGTATAATTACAGTGTGAATCACGATTTTCTGATAAGCATCTGCATAGTATACGTTCTATACGTTAAAGAAAACTAAAATGCACTGATAAAACGTTGCTGATTATTCTAGCTAAACAAAGTCAAACATTGTAAAAAAGTAGGCATATTAGCTCTATTTTTATACGTCTTTTAGTTAAAATTCAAAGTTTTGTACTGGTATGTAAAATTAGGTAAATAACATTGCAAATATACTTTTAGTCATAAACATATGTATATGAAAACGATATATACGTTAACATGAATGAAACTTTTGAAAAACACTGAAATTTATACTAGAAAACCTACGGGAATTATCATGAAAAACTAATCATTTATACAATAGAGCTAATCGAAAATTCTTAAAAGCAAAATGGTTTTTGGTCAAATTACAGTGTGAATCACAATTTTCTGATGAACATCTGGATGAGTTTACGTTCTGTACGTTAAACAAAACTAAAATGCACTGATTAAACGTTGCTGATTATTCTAACTAAACAAAGTCAAACATTGTAAAAAAGTAGGCATATTAGCTCTATTTTTATACGTCTTTTAGTTAAAATTCAAAGTTTTGTACTGGTATGTAAAATTAGGTAAATAACATTGCAAATACACTTTTAGTCATAAACATATGTATATGCAAACGATATTATGCGTTAACATAAATGAAACTTTTGAAAAACACTGAAATTTATACTACAAAACATACGGGAATTATCATGAAACTCTAATCATTTATACAATAGAGCTACTCGAAAATTCTTAAAAGTAAAATGGTTTTTGGTCCAATTACAGTGTGAATCACGATTTTCTGATAAACATCTGCATGAGTTTACGTTCTGTACGTTAAACAAAACTAAAATGCACTGATAAAACGTTGCTGATTATTCTAGCTAAACAAAGTCAAACATTTTTAAAAAGTAGGCATATTAGCTCTATTTTTATACGTCTTTTAGTTAAAATTCGAAGTTTTGTACTGGTATGTAAAATTAGGTAAATAACATTGCAAATACACTTTTAGTCATTAACATATGTATATGCAAACGATATTATGCGTTAACATAAATGAAACTTTTGAAAAACACTGAAATTTATACTAGAAAACATACGGGAATTATCATGAAATACTAATCATTTATACAGTAGAGCTAATCGAAAATTCTTAAAAGTAAAATGGTTTTTGGTCCAATTACAGTGTGAATCACGATTTTCTGATAAACATCTGCATGAGTTTACGTTCTGTACGTTAAACAAAACTAAAATGCACTGATAAAACGTTGCTGATTATTCTAACTAAACAAAGTCAAACATTGTAAAAAAGTAGGCATATTAGCTCTATTTTTATACGTCTTTTAGTTAAAATTCAAAGTTTTGTACTGGTATGTAAAATTAGGTAAATAACATTGCAAATATACTTTTAGTCATAAACATATGTATATGAAAACGATATATACGTTAACATGAATGAAACTTTTGAAAAACACTGAAATTTATACTAGAAAACCTACGGGAATTATCATGAAAAACTAATCATTTATACAATAGAGCTAATCGAAAATTCTTAAAAGTAAAATGGTTTTTGGTCCAATTACAGTGTGAATCACGATTTTCTGATAAACATCTGCATGAGTTTACGTTCTGTACGTTAAACAAAACTAAAATGCACTGATAAAACCTTGCTTATTATTCTAACTAAACAAAGTCAAACATTGTAAAAAAGTAGGCATATTAGCTCTATTTTTATACGTCTTTTAGTTAAAATTCAAAGTTTTGTACTGGTATGTAAAATTAGGTATATAACATTGCAAATACACTTTTAGTAATAAACATATGTATATGCAAACGATATTATGCGTTAACATAAACGAAACTTTTGAAAAACACTGAAATTTATACTAGAAAACATACGGGAATTATCATGAAATTTATACAATACAGCTACTCGAAAATTCTTAAAAGTAAAATGGTTTTTGGTATAATTACAGTGTGAATCACGATTTTCTGATAAGCATCTGCATGAGTTTACGTTCTATACGTTAAAGAAAACTAAAATGCACTGATAAAACGTTGCTGATTATTCTAGCTAAACAAAGTCAAACATTGTAAAAAAGTAGGCATATTAGCTCTATTTTTATACGTCTTTTAGTTAAAATTCAAAGTTTTGTACTGGTATGTAAAATTAGGTAAATAACATTGCAAATACACTTTTAGTCATAAACATATGTATATGCAAACGATATTATGCGTTAACATAAACGAAACTTTTGAAAAACACTGAAATTTATACTAGAAAACATACGGGAATTATCATGAAATAGTAATCATTTATACAATAGAGCTACTCGAAAATTCTTAAAAGTAAAATGGTTTTTGGTCCAATTACAGTGTGAATCACGATTTTCTGATAAACATCTGCATGAGTTTACGTTCTGTACGTTAAACAAAACTAAAATGCACTGATAAAACGTTGCTGATTATTCTAACTAAACAAAGTCAAACATTGTAAAAAAGTAGGCATATTAGCTCTATTTTTATACGTCTTTTAGTTAAAATTCAAAGTTTTGTACTGCTATGTAAAATTAGGTATATAACATTGCAAATACACTTTTAGTCATAAACATTTGTATATGCAAACGATATATACGTTGACATAAATGAAACTTTAGAAAAACACTGAAATTTATACTAGAAAACCTATGGGAATTATCATGAAAAACTAATCATTTATACTATAGAGGTAATCGAAAATTCTTAAAAGTAAAATGGTTTTTGGTCCAATTACAGTGTAAATCACAATTTTCTGATGAACATCTGGATGAGTTTACGTTCTGTACGTTAAACAAAACTAAAATGCACTGATAAAACGTTGCTGATTATTCTAACTAAACAAAGTCAAACATTGTAAAAAAGTAGGCATATTAGCTCTATTTTTATACGTCTTTTAGTTAAAATTCAAAGTTTTGTACTGGTATGTAAAATTAGGTAAATAACATTGCAAATACACTTTTAGTCATAAACATATGTATATGCAAACGATATTATGCGTTAACATAAACGAAACTTTTGAAAAACACTGAAATTTATACTAGAAAACATACGGGAATTATCATGAAATACTAATCATTTATACAATAGAGCTACTCGAAAATTCTTAAAAGTAAAATGGTTTTTGGTATAATTACAGTGTGAATCACGATTTTCTGATAAGCATCTGCATGAGTATACGTTCTATACGTTAAAGAAAACTAAAATGCACTGATAAAACGTTGCTGATTATTCTAGCTAAACAAAGTCAAACATTGTAAAAAAGTAGGCATATTAGCTCTATTTTTATACGTCTTTTAGTTAAAATTCAAAGTTTTGTACTGGTATGTAAAATTAGGTAAATAACATTGCAAATATACTTTTAGTCATAAACATATGTATATGAAAACGATATATACGTTGACATAAATGAAACTTTAGGAAAACACTGAAATTTATACCAGAAAACCTACGGGAATTATCATGAAAAACTAATCATTTATACAATAGAGCTAATCGAAAATTCTTAAAAGTAAAATGGTTTTTGGTCCAATTACAGTGTGAATTCCCTTTTTTTGATAAACATCTGCATGAGTTTACGTTCTGTAGGTTAAACAAAACTAAAATGCACTGATAAAACATTGCTGATTATTCTAACTAAACAAAGTCAAACATTTTTAAAAAGTAGGCATATTAGCTCTATTTTTATACGTCTTTTAGTTAAAATTCAAAGTTTTGTACTGGTATGTAAAATTAGGTAAATAACATTGCAAATACACTTTTAGTCATAAACATATGTATATGCAAACGATATTATGCGTTTACATAAATGAAACTTTTGAAAAACACTGAAATTTATACTAGAAAACCTATGAGAATTATCATGAAAAACTAATCATTTATACTATAGAGGTAATCGAAAATTCTTAAAAGTAAAATGGTTTTGTCTAATTACAGTGTAAATCACGATTTTCTCATGAACATCTGCATGAGTTTACGTTCTGTACGTTTAACTAAACTAAAATGCACGGATAAAACGTTACTGATTATTCTAGCTAAACAAAGTCAAACATTGTAAAAAAGTAGGCATATTAGCTGTATTTTCATACGTCTTTTAGTTAAAATTCAAAGTTTTGTACTGGTATGTAAAATTAGGTAAATAACATTGCAAATACACTTTTAGTCATAAACATATGTATATGCAAACGATATTATGCGTTAACATAAACGAAACTTTTGAAAAACACTGAAATTTATACTAGAAAACATACGGGAATTATCATGAAATACTAATCATTTATACAATAGAGCTACTCGAAAATTCTTAAAAGTAAAATGGTTTTTGGTATAATTACAGTGTGAATCACGATTTTCTGATAAGCATCTGCATGAGTATACGTTCTATACGTTAAAGAAAACTAAAATGCACTGATAAAACGTTGCTGATTATTCTAGCTAAACAAAGTCAAACATTGTAAAAAAGTAGGCATATTAGCTCTATTTTTATACGTCTTTTAGTTAAAATTCAAAGTTTTGTACTGGTATGTAAAATTAGGTAAATAACATTGCAAATATACTTTTAGTCATAAACATATGTATATGAAAACGATATATACGTTAACATGAATGAAACTTTTGAAAAACACTGAAATTTATACTAGAAAACCTACGGGAATTATCATGAAAAACTAATCATTTATACAATAGAGCTAATCGAAAATTCTTAAAAGCAAAATGGTTTTTGGTCAAATTACAGTGTGAATCACGATTTTCTGATAAGCATCTGCATGAGTTTACGTTCTATACGTTAAAGAAAACTAAAATGCACTGATAAAACGTTGCTGATTATTCTAGCTAAACAAAGTCAAACATTGTAAAAAAGTAGGCATATTAGCTCTATTTTTATACGTCTTTTAGTTAAAATTCAAAGTTTTGTACTGGTATGTAAAATTAGGTAAATAACATTGCAAATACACTTTTAGTCATTATCATATGTATATGCAAACGATATTATGCGTTAACATAAATGAAACTTTTGAAAAACACTGAAATTTATACTAGAAAACATACGGGAATTATCATGAAATACTAATCATTTATACAATAGAGCTGATCGAAAATTCTTAAAAGTAAAATGGTTTTTGGTCCAATTACAGTGTGAATCACGATTTTCTGATAAACATCTGAATGAGTTTACGTTCTGTACGTTAAAATAAACTAAAATGCACTGATAACACGTTGCTGATTATTCTAACTAAACAAAGTCAAACATTGTAAAAAAGTAGGCATATTAGCTCTATTTTTATACGTCTTTTAGTTAAAATTCAAAGTTTTGTACTGGTATGTAAAATTAGGTATATAACATTGCAAATACACTTTTAGTCATAAACATATGTATATGCAAACGATATTATGCGTTAACATAAATGAAACTTTTGAAAAACACTGAAATTTATACTAGAAAACATACGGGAATTATCATGAAAAACTAATCATTTATACAATAGAGCTACTCGAAAATTCTTAAAAGTAAAATGGTTTTTGGTCCAATTACAGTGTGAATTCCCTTTTTTTGATAAACATCTGCATGAGTTTACGTTCTGTAGGTTAAACAAAACTAAAATGCACTGATAAAACATTGCTGATTATTCTAACTAAACAAAGTCAAACATTTTTAAAAAGTAAGCATATTAGCTCTATTTTTATACGTCTTTTAGTTAAAATTCAAAGTTTTGTACTGGTATGTAAAATTAGGTAAATAACATTGCAAATACACTTTTAGTCATAAACGTATGTATATGCAAAAGATATTATGCGTTAACATAAACAAACTTTTGAAAAACACTGAAATTTATACTAGAAAACATACGGGAATTATCATGAAATACTAATCATTTATACAATAGAGCTACTCGAAAATTCTTAAAAGTAAAATGGTTTTTGGTATAATTACAGTGTGAATCACGATTTTCTGATAAGCATCTGCATGAGTTTACGTTCTATACGTTAAAGAAAACTAAAATGCACTGATAAAACGTTGCTGATTATTCTAGCTAAACAAAGTCTAACATTGTAAAAAAGTAGGCATATTAGCTCTATTTTTATACGTCTTTTAGTTAAAATTCAAAGTTTTGTACTGGTATGTAAAATTAGGTAAATAACATTGCAAATACACTTTTAGTCATAAACATATGTATATGCAAACGATATTATGCGTTTACATAAATGAAACTTTTGAAAAACACTGAAATTTATACTAGAAAACCTATGGGAATTATCATGAAAAACTAATCATTTATACTATAGAGGTAATCGAAAATTCTTAAAAGTAAAATGGTTTTTGTTCCAATTACAGTGTAAATCACGATTTTCTCATGAACATCTGCATGAGTTTACGTTCTGTACGTTTAACTAAACTAAAATGCACGGATAAAACGTTACTGATTATTCTAGCTAAACAAAGTCAAACATTGTAAAAAAGTAGGCATATTAGCTCTATTTTTATAAGTCTTTTAGTTAAAATTCAAAGTTTTGTACTGGTATGTAAAATTAGGTATATAACATTGCAAATACACTTTTAGTCATAAACATATGTATATGCAAACGATATATACGTTGACATAAATGAAACTTTAGAAAAACACTGAAATTTATACCAGAAAACCTACGGGAATTATCATGAAATACTAATCATTTATACAATAGAGCTACTCGAAAATTCTTAAAAGTAAAATGGTTTTTGGTATAATTACAGTGTGAATCACGATTTTCTGATAAGCATCTGCATGAGTATACGTTCTATACGTTAAAGAAAACTAAAATGCACTGATAAAACGTTGCTGATTATTCTAGCTAAACAAAGTCAAACATTGTAAAAAAGTAGGCATATTAGCTCTATTTTTATACGTCTTTTAGTTAAAATTCAATGTTTTGTACTGGTATGTAAAATTAGGTAAATAACATTGCAAATATACTTTTAGTCATAAACATATGTATATGAAAACGATATATACGTTGACATAAATGAAACTTTAGGAAAACACTGAAATTTATACCAGAAAACCTACGGGAATTATCATGAAAAACTAATCATTTATACAATAGAGCTAATCGAAAATTCTTAAAAGTAAAATGGTTTTTGGTCCAATTACAGTGTGAATTCCCTTTTTTTGATGAACATCTGCATGAGTTTACGTTCTGTAGGTTAAACAAAACTAAAATGCACTGATAAAACATTGCTGATTATTCTAACTAAACAAAGTCAAACATTTTTAAAAAGTAGGCATATTAGCTCTATTTTTATACGTCTTTTAGTTAAAATTCAAAGTTTTGTACTGGTATGTAAAATTAGGTAAATAACATTGCAAATACACTTTTAGTCATAAACATATGTATATGCAAACGATATTATGCGTTTACATAAATGAAACTTTTGAAAAACACTGAAATTTATACTAGAAAACCTATGGGAATTATCATGAAAAACTAATCATTTATACTATAGAGGTAATCGAAAATTCTTAAAAGTAAAATGGTTTTTGGTCTAATTACAGTGTAAATCACGATTTTCTCATGAACATCTGCATGAGTTTACGTTCTGTACGTTTAACTAAACTAAAATGCACGGATAAAACGTTACTGATTATTCTAGCTAAACAAAGTCAAACATTGTAAAAAAGTAGGCATATTAGCTGTATTTTCATACGTCTTTTAGTTAAAATTCAAAGTTTTGTACTGGTATGTAAAATTAGGTAAATAACATTGCAAATACGCTTTTAGTCATAAACATATGTATATGCAAACGATATTATGCGTTAACATAAACGAAACTTTTGAAAAACACTGAAATTTATACTAGAAAACATACGGGAATTATCATGAAATACTAATCATTTATACAATAGAGCTACTCGAAAATTCTTAAAAGTAAAATGGTTTTTGGTATAATTACAGTGTGAATCACGATTTTCTGATAAGCATCTGCATGAGTATACGTTCTATACGTTAAAGAAAACTAAAATGCACTGATAAAACGTTGCTGATTATTCTAGCTAAACAAAGTCAAACATTGTAAAAAAGTAGGCATATTAGCTCTATTTTTATACGTCTTTTAGTTAAAATTCAAAGTTTTGTACTGGTATGTAAAATTAGGTAAATAACATTGCAAATACACTTTTAGTCATTATCATATGTATATGCAAACGATATTATGCGTTAACATAAATGAAACTTTTGAAAAACACTGAAATTTATACTAGAAAACATACGGGAATTATCATGAAATACTAATCATTTATACAATAGAGCTGATCGAAAATTCTTAAAAGTAAAATGGTTTTTGGTCCAATTACAGTGTGAATCACGATTTTCTGATAAACATCTGAATGAGTTTACGTTCTGTACGTTAAACAAAACTAAAATGCACTGATAACACGTTGCTGATTATTCTAACTAAACAAAGTCAAACATTGTAAAAAAGTAGGCATATTAGCTCTATTTTTATACGTCTTTTAGTTAAAATTCAAAGTTTTGTACTGGTATGTAAAATTAGGTATATAACATTGCAAATACACTTTTAGTCATAAACATATGTATATGCAAACGATATTATGCGTTAACATAAATGAAACTTTTGAAAAACACTGAAATTTATACTAGAAAACATACGGGAATTATCATGAAAAACTAATCATTTATACAATAGAGCTACTCGAAAATTCTTAAAAGTAAAATGGTTTTTGGTCCAATTACAGTGTGAATTCCCTTTTTTTGATAAACATCTGCATGAGTTTACGTTCTGTAGGTTAAACAAAACTAAAATGCACTGATAAAACATTGCTGATTATTCTAACTAAACAAAGTCAAACATTTTTAAAAAGTAAGCATATTAGCTCTATTTTTATACGTCTTTTAGTTAAAATTCAAAGTTTTGTACTGGTATGTAAAATTAGGTAAATAACATTGCAAATACACTTTTAGTCATAAACGTATGTATATGCAAAAGATATTATGCGTTAACATAAACGAAACTTTTGAAAAACACTGAAATTTATACTAGAAAACATACGGGAATTATCATGAAATACTAATCATTTATACAATAGAGCTACTCGAAAATTCTTAAAAGTAAAATGGTTTTTGGTATAATTACAGTGTGAATCTCGATTTTCTGATAAGCATCTGCATGAGTTTACGTTCTATACGTTAAAGAAAACTAAAATGCACTGATAAAACGTTGCTGATTATTCTAGCTAAACAAAGTCTAACATTGTAAAAAAGTAGGCATATTAGCTCTATTTTTATACGTCTTTTAGTTAAAATTCAAAGTTTTGTACTGGTATGTAAAATTAGGTAAATAACATTGCAAATACACTTTTAGTCATAAACATATGTATATGCAAACGATATTATGCGTTTACATAAATGAAACTTTTGAAAAACACTGAAATTTATACTAGAAAACCTATGGGAATTATCATGAAAAACTAATCATTTATACTATAGAGGTAATCGAAAATTCTTAAAAGTAAAATGGTTTTTGTTCCAATTACAGTGTAAATCACGATTTTCTCATGAACATCTGCATGAGTTTACGTTCTGTACGTTTAACTAAACTAAAATGCACGGATAAAACGTTACTGATTATTCTAGCTAAACAAAGTCAAACATTGTAAAAAAGTAGGCATATTAGCTCTATTTTTATACGTCTTTTAGTTAAAATTCAAAGTTTTGTACTGGTATGTAAAATTAGGTAAATAACATTGCAAATACACTTTTAGTTATAAACATATGTATATGCAAACAATATTATGCGTTATCATAAATGAAACTTTTGAAAAACACTGAAATTTATACCAGAAAACCTACGGGAATTATCATGAAAAACTAATCATTTATACAATAGAGCTAATCGAAAATTCTTAAAAGTAAAATGGTTTTTGGTCCAATTACAGTGTGAATCACGATTTTCTGATAAACATCTGCATGAGTTTACGTTCTGTACGTTAAACAAAACTAAAATGCACTGATAAAACGTTGCTGATTATTCTAACTAAACAAAGTCAAACATTGTAAAAAAGTAGGCATATTAGCTCTATTTTTATACGTCTTTTAGTTAAAATTCAAAGTTTTGTACTGCTATGTAAAATTAGGTATATAACATTGCAAATACACTTTTAGTCATAAACATATGTATATGCAAACGATATATACGTTGACATAAATGAAACTTTAGAAAAACACTGAAATTTATACCAGAAAACCTACGGGAATTATCATGAAAAACTAATCATTTATACAATAGAGCTAATCGAAAATTCTTAAAAGTAAAATGGTTTTCGGTCCAATTACAGTGTGAATCACGATTTTCTGATAAACATCTGCATGAGTTTACGTTCTGTACGTTAAACAAAACTAAAATGCACTGATAAAACGTTGCTGATTATTCTAGCTAAACAAAGTCAAACATTGTAAAAAAGTAGGCATATTAGCTGTATTTTCATACATCTTTTAGTTAAAATTCAAAGTTTTGTACTGGTATGTAAAATTAGTTAAATAACATTGCAAATACATTTTAGTCATAAACATATGTATATGCAAACGATATTATGCGTTAACATAAATGAAACTTTTAAAAACACTGAAATTTATACTAGAAAACATACGGGAATTATCATGAAATACTAATTATTTATACAATAGAGCTAATCGAAAATTCTTAAAAGTAAAATGGTTTTTGGTTCAATTACATGTAAATCATGATTTTCTGATGAACATCTGCATGAGTTTACGTTCTGTACGTTTAACTAAACTAAAAAGCACTGATAAAACGTTGCTGATTATTCTAGCTAAACAAAGTCAAACATTGTAAAAAAGTAGGCATATTAGCTGTATTTTCATACGTCTTTTAGTTAAAATTCAAAGTTTTGTACTGGTATGTAAAATTAGGTAAATAACATTGCAAATACACTTTTAGTCATTATCATATGTATATGCAAACGATATTATGCGTTAACATAAACGAAACTTTTGAAAAACACTGAAATTTATACTAGAAAACATACGGGAATTATCATGAAAAAAAAATCATTTATACAATAGAGGTAATCGAAAATTCTTAAAAGTAAAATGGTTTTTGGTATAATTACAGTGTGAATCACGATTTTCTGATAAGCATCCGCATGAGTTTACGTTCTATACGTTAAAGAAAACTATAATGCACTGATAAAACTTTGCTGATTATTCTAGCTAAACAAAGTCTAACATTGTAAAAAAGTAGGCATATTAGCTGTATTTTCATACGTCTTTTAGTTAAAATTCAAAGTTTTGTACTGGTATGTAAAATTAGGTAAATAACATTGCAAATACACTTTTAGTCATAAACATATGTATATGCAAACGATATATACGTTGACATAAATGAAACTTTAGAAAAACACTGAAATTTATACCAGAAAACCTACGGGAATTATCATGAAAAACTAATCATTTATACAATAGAGCTAATCGAAAATTCTTAAAAGTAAAATGGTTTTTGGTCCAATTACAGTGTGAATCACGATTTTCTGATAAACATCTGCATGAGTTTACGTTCTGTACGTTAAACAAAACTAAAATGCACTGATAAAACGTTGCTGATTATTCTAGCTAAACAAAGTCAAACATTGTAAAAAAGTAGGCATATTAGCTGTATTTTCATACATCTTTTAGTTAAAATTCAAAGTTTTGTACTGGTATGTAAAATTAGTTAAATAACATTGCAAATACATTTTAGTCATAAACATATGTATATGCAAACGATATTATGCGTTAACATAAATGAAACTTTTAAAAACACTGAAATTTATACTAGAAAACATACGGGAATTATCATGAAATACTAATTATTTATACAATAGAGCTAATCGAAAATTCTTAAAAGTAAAATGGTTTTTGGTTCAATTACATGTAAATCACGATTTTCTGATGAACATCTGCATGAGTTTACGTTCTGTACGTTTAACTAAACTAAAAAGCACTGATAAAACGTTGCTGATTATTCTAGCTAAACAAAGTCAAACATTGTAAAAAAGTAGGCATATTAGCTGTATTTTCATACGTCTTTTAGTTAAAATTCAAAGTTTTGTACTGGTATGTAAAATTAGGTAAATAACATTGCAAATACACTTTTAGTCATTATCATATGTATATGCAAACGATATTATGCGTTAACATAAATGAAACTTTTAAAAACACTGAAATTTATACTAGAAAACATACGGGAATTATCATGAAAAAAAAATCATTTATACAATAGAGGTAATCGAAAATTCTGAAAAGTAAAATGGTTTTTGGTATAATTACAGTGTGAATCACGATTTTCTGATAAGCATCCGCATGAGTTTAAGTTCTATACGTTAAAGAAAACTATAATGCACTGATAAAACGTTGCTGATTATTCTAGCTCAACAAAGTCTAACATTGTAAAAAAGTAGGCAGATTAGCTCTATTTTTATACGTCTTTTAGTTAAAATTCAAAGTTTTGTACTGGTATGTAAAATTAGGTAAATAACATTGCAAATACACTTTTAGTTATAAACATATGTATATGCAAACAATATTATGCGTTATCATAAATGAAACTTTTGAAAAACACTGAAATTTATACCAGAAAACCTACGGGAATTATCATGAAAAACTAATCATTTATACAATAGAGCTAATCGAAAATTCTTAAAAGTAAAATGGTTTTTGGTCCAATTACAGTGTGAATCACGATTTTCTGATAAACATCTGCATGAGTTTACGTTCTGTACGTTAAACAAAACTAAAATGCACTGATAAAACGTTGCTGATTATTCTAACTAAACAAAGTCAAACATTGTAAAAAAGTAGGCATATTAGCTCTATTTTTATACGTCTTTTAGTTAAAATTCAAAGTTTTGTACTGGTATGTAAAATTAGGTATATAACATTGCAAATACACTTTTAGTCATAAACATATGTATATGCAAACGATATATACGTTGACATAAATGAAACTTTAGAAAAACACTGAAATTTATACCAGAAAACCTACGGGAATTATCATGAAAAACTAATCATTTATACAATAGAGCTAATCGAAAATTCTTAAAAGTAAAATGGTTTTTGGTCCAATTACAGTGTGAATCACGATTTTCTGATAAACATCTGCATGAGTTTACGTTCTGTACGTTAAACAAAACTAAAATGCACTGATAAAACGTTGCTGATTATTCTAGCTAAACAAAGTCAAACATTGTAAAAAAGTAGGCATATTAGCTGTATTTTCATACATCTTTTAGTTAAAATTCAAAGTTTTGTACTGGTATGTAAAATTAGTTAAATAACATTGCAAATACATTTTAGTCATAAACATATGTATATGCAAACGATATTATGCGTTAACATAAATGAAACTTTTAAAAACACTGAAATTTATACTAGAAAACATACGGGAATTATCATGAAATACTAATTATTTATACAATAGAGCTAATCGAAAATTCTTAAAAGTAAAATGGTTTTTGGTTCAATTACATGTAAATCACGATTTTCTGATGAACATCTGCATGAGTTTACGTTCTGTACGTTTAACTAAACTAAAAAGCACTGATAAAACGTTGCTGATTATTCTAGCTAAACAAAGTCAAACATTGTAAAAAAGTAGGCATATTAGCTGTATTTTCATACGTCTTTTAGTTAAAATTCAAAGTTTTGTACTGGTATGTAAAATTAGGTAAATAACATTGCAAATACACTTTTAGTCATTATCATATGTATATGCAAACGATATTATGCGTTAACATAAATGAAACTTTTAAAAACACTGAAATTTATACTAGAAAACATACGGGAATTATCATGAAAAAAAAATCATTTATACAATAGAGGTAATCGAAAATTCTGAAAAGTAAAATGGTTTTTGGTATAATTACAGTGTGAATCACGATTTTCTGATAAGCATCCGCATGAGTTTAAGTTCTATACGTTAAAGAAAACTATAATGCACTGATAAAACGTTGCTGATTATTCTAGCTCAACAAAGTCTAACATTGTAAAAAAGTAGGCAGATTAGCTCTATTTTTATACGTCTTTTAGTTAAAATTCAAAGTTTTGTACTGGTATGTAAAATTAGGTAAATAACATTGCAAATACACTTTTAGTTATAAACATATGTATATGCAAACAATATTATGCGTTATCATAAATGAAACTTTTGAAAAACACTGAAATTTATACCAGAAAACCTACGGGAATTATCATGAAAAACTAATCATTTATACAATAGAGCTAATCGAAAATTCTTAAAAGTAAAATGGTTTTTGGTCCAATTACAGTGTGAATCACGATTTTCTGATAAACATCTGCATGAGTTTACGTTCTGTACGTTAAACAAAACTAAAATGCACTGATAAAACGTTGCTGATTATTCTAACTAAACAAAGTCAAACATTGTAAAAAAGTAGGCATATTAGCTGTATTTTCATACATCTTTTAGTTAAAATTCAAAGTTTTGTACTGCTATGTAAAATTAGGTATATAACATTGCAAATACACTTTTAGTCATAAACATATGTATATGCAAACGATATATACGTTGACATAAATGAAACTTTAGAAAAACACTGAAATTTATACCAGAAAACCTACGGGAATTATCATGAAAAACTAATCATTTATACAATAGAGCTAATCGAAAATTCTTAAAAGTAAAATGGTTTTTGGTCCAATTACAGTGTGAATCACGATTTTCTGATAAACATCTGCATGAGTTTACGTTCTGTACGTTAAACAAAACTAAAATGCACTGATAAAACGTTGCTGATTATTCTAGCTAAACAAAGTCAAACATTGTAAAAAAGTAGGCATATTAGCTGTATTTTCATACATCTTTTAGTTAAAATTCAAAGTTTTGTACTGGTATGTAAAATTAGTTAAATAACATTGCAAATACATTTTAGTCATAAACATATGTATATGCAAACGATATTATGCGTTAACATAAATGAAACTTTTAAAAACACTGAAATTTATACTAGAAAACATACGGGAATTATCATGAAATACTAATTATTTATACAATAGAGCTAATCGAAAATTCTTAAAAGTAAAATGGTTTTTGGTTCAATTACATGTAAATCACGATTTTCTGATGAACATCTGCATGAGTTTACGTTCTGTACGTTTAACTAAACTAAAAAGCACTGATAAAACGTTGCTGATTATTCTAGCTAAACAAAGTCAAACATTGTAAAAAAGTAGGCATATTAGCTGTATTTTCATACGTCTTTTAGTTAAAATTCAAAGTTTTGTACTGGTATGTAAAATTAGGTAAATAACATTGCAAATACACTTTTAGTCATTATCATATGTATATGCAAACGATATTATGCGTTAACATAAATGAAACTTTCGAAAAACACTGAAATTTATACCAGAAAACCTACGGGAATTATCATGAAAAAAAAATCATTTATACAATAGAGGTAATCGAAAATTCTGAAAAGTAAAATGGTTTTTGGTCCAATTACAGTGTAAATCACGATTTTCTGATGAACATCTGCATGAGTTTACGTTCTGTACGTTTAACTAAACTAAAATGCACGGACAAAACGTTGCTGATTATTCTAGCTAAACAAAGTCAAACATTGTAAAAAAGTAGGCATATTAGCTGTATTTTCATACGTCTTTTAGTTAAAATTCAAAGTTTTGTACTGGTATGTAAAATTAGGTATATAACATTACAAATACACTTTTAGTCATAAACATATGTATATGCAAACGATATATACGTTGACATAAATGAAACTTTAGAAAAACACTGAAATTTATACCAGAAAACCTACGGGAATTATCATGAAAAACTAATCATTTATACAATAGAGCTAATCGAAAATTCTTAAAAGTAAAATGGTTTTCGGTCCAATTACAGTGTGAATCACGATTTTCTGATAAACATCTGCATGAGTTTACGTTCTGTACGTTAAACAAAACTAAAATGCACTGATAAAACGTTGCTGATTATTCTAGCTAAACAAAGTCAAACATTGTAAAAAAGTAGGCATATTAGCTGTATTTTCATACATCTTTTAGTTAAAATTCAAAGTTTTGTACTGGTATGTAAAATTAGTTAAATAACATTGCAAATACATTTTAGTCATAAACATATGTATATGCAAACGATATTATGCGTTAACATAAATGAAACTTTTAAAAACACTGAAATTTATACTAGAAAACATACGGGAATTATCATGAAATACTAATTATTTATACAATAGAGCTAATCGAAAATTCTTAAAAGTAAAATGGTTTTTGGTTCAATTACATGTAAATCACGATTTTCTGATGAACATCTGCATGAGTTTACGTTCTGTACGTTTAACTAAACTAAAAAGCACTGATAAAACGTTGCTGATTATTCTAGCTAAACAAAGTCAAACATTGTAAAAAAGTAGGCATATTAGCTGTATTTTCATACGTCTTTTAGTTAAAATTCAAAGTTTTGTACTGGTATGTAAAATTAGGTAAATAACATTGCAAATACACTTTTAGTCATTATCATATGTATATGCAAACGATATTATGCGTTAACATAAACGAAACTTTTGAAAAACACTGAAATTTATACTAGAAAACATACGGGAATTATCATGAAAAAAAAATCATTTATACAATAGAGGTAATCGAAAATTCTTAAAAGTAAAATGGTTTTTGGTATAATTACAGTGTGAATCACGATTTTCTGATAAGCATCCGCATGAGTTTACGTTCTATACGTTAAAGAAAACTATAATGCACTGATAAAACGTTGCTGATTATTCTAGCTAAACAAAGTCTAACATTGTAAAAAAGTAGGCATATTAGCTGTATTTTCATACGTCTTTTAGTTAAAATTCAAAGTTTTGTACTGGTATGTAAAATTAGGTAAATAACATTGCAAATACACTTTTAGTCATAAACATATGTATATGCAAACGATATATACGTTGACATAAATGAAACTTTAGAAAAACACTGAAATTTATACCAGAAAACCTACGGGAATTATCATGAAAAACTAATCATTTATACAATAGAGCTAATCGAAAATTCTTAAAAGTAAAATGGTTTTTGGTCCAATTACAGTGTGAATCACGATTTTCTGATAAACATCTGCATGAGTTTACGTTCTGTACGTTAAACAAAACTAAAATGCACTGATAAAACGTTGCTGATTATTCTAGCTAAACAAAGTCAAACATTGTAAAAAAGTAGGCATATTAGCTGTATTTTCATACATCTTTTAGTTAAAATTCAAAGTTTTGTACTGGTATGTAAAATTAGTTAAATAACATTGCAAATACATTTTAGTCATAAACATATGTATATGCAAACGATATTATGCGTTAACATAAATGAAACTTTTAAAAACACTGAAATTTATACTAGAAAACATACGGGAATTATCATGAAATACTAATTATTTATACAATAGAGCTAATCGAAAATTCTTAAAAGTAAAATGGTTTTTGGTTCAATTACATGTAAATCACGATTTTCTGATGAACATCTGCATGAGTTTACGTTCTGTACGTTTAACTAAACTAAAAAGCACTGATAAAACGTTGCTGATTATTCTAGCTAAACAAAGTCAAACATTGTAAAAAAGTAGGCATATTAGCTGTATTTTCATACGTCTTTTAGTTAAAATTCAAAGTTTTGTACTGGTATGTAAAATTAGGTAAATAACATTGCAAATACACTTTTAGTCATTATCATATGTATATGCAAACGATATTATGCGTTAACATAAATGAAACTTTCGAAAAACACTGAAATTTATACCAGAAAACCTACGGGAATTATCATGAAAAAAAAATCATTTATACAATAGAGGTAATCGAAAATTCTGAAAAGTAAAATGGTTTTTGGTCCAATTACAGTGTAAATCACGATTTTCTGATGAACATCTGCATGAGTTTACGTTCTGTACGTTTAACTAAACTAAAATGCACGGACAAAACGTTGCTGATTATTCTAGCTAAACAAAGTCAAACATTGTAAAAAAGTAGGCATATTAGCTGTATTTTCATACGTCTTTTAGTTAAAATTCAAAGTTTTGTACTGGTATGTAAAATTAGGTATATAACATTACAAATACACTTTTAGTCATAAACATATGTATATGCAAACGATATATACGTTGACATAAATGAAACTTTAGAAAAACACTGAAATTTATACCAGAAAACCTACGGGAATTATCATGAAAAACTAATCATTTATACAATAGAGCTAATCGAAAATTCTTAAAAGTAAAATGGTTTTCGGTCCAATTACAGTGTGAATCACGATTTTCTGATAAACATCTGCATGAGTTTACGTTCTGTACGTTAAACAAAACTAAAATGCACTGATAAAACGTTGCTGATTATTCTAGCTAAACAAAGTCAAACATTGTAAAAAAGTAGGCATATTAGCTGTATTTTCATACATCTTTTAGTTAAAATTCAAAGTTTTGTACTGGTATGTAAAATTAGTTAAATAACATTGCAAATACATTTTAGTCATAAACATATGTATATGCAAACGATATTATGCGTTAACATAAATGAAACTTTTAAAAACACTGAAATTTATACTAGAAAACATACGGGAATTATCATGAAATACTAATTATTTATACAATAGAGCTAA
Source organism: Sepioteuthis lessoniana (assembly GCA_963585895.1). Classification (NCBI taxonomy): domain Eukaryota; kingdom Metazoa; phylum Mollusca; class Cephalopoda; order Myopsida; family Loliginidae; genus Sepioteuthis; species Sepioteuthis lessoniana. Next base: position 86,676,676 of record OY757904.1, on the reverse strand, counting down.
TCGAAAATTCTTAAAAGTAAAATGGTTTTTGGTTCAATTACATGTAAATCACGATTTTCTGATGAACATCTGCATGAGTTTACGTTCTGTACGTTTAACTAAACTAAAAAGCACTGATAAAACGTTGCTGATTATTCTAGCTAAACAAAGTCAAACATTGTAAAAAAGTAGGCATATTAGCTGTATTTTCATACGTCTTTTAGTTAAAATTCAAAGTTTTGTACTGGTATGTAAAATTAGGTAAATAACATTGCAAATACACTTTTAGTCATTATCATATGTATATGCAAACGATATTATGCGTTAACATAAACGAAACTTTTGAAAAACACTGAAATTTATACTAGAAAACATACGGGAATTATCATGAAAAAAAAATCATTTATACAATAGAGGTAATCGAAAATTCTTAAAAGTAAAATGGTTTTTGGTATAATTACAGTGTGAATCACGATTTTCTGATAAGCATCCGCATGAGTTTACGTTCTATACGTTAAAGAAAACTATAATGCACTGATAAAACGTTGCTGATTATTCTAGCTAAACAAAGTCTAACATTGTAAAAAAGTAGGCATATTAGCTGTATTTTCATACGTCTTTTAGTTAAAATTCAAAGTTTTGTACTGGTATGTAAAATTAGGTAAATAACATTGCAAATACACTTTTAGTCATAAACATATGTATATGCAAACGATATATACGTTGACATAAATGAAACTTTAGAAAAACACTGAAATTTATACCAGAAAACCTACGGGAATTATCATGAAAAACTAATCATTTATACAATAGAGCTAATCGAAAATTCTTAAAAGTAAAATGGTTTGTGGTCCAATTACAGTGTGAATCATAATTTTCTGATGAACATCTGCATGAGTTTACGTTCTGTACGTTTAACTAAACTAAAATGCACGGATAAAACGTTGCTGATTATTCTAGCTAAACAAAGTCAAACATTGTAAAAAAGTAGGCAGATTAGCTGTATTTTCATACGTCTTTTAGTTAAAATTCAAAGTTTTGTACTGGTATGTAAAATTAGGTAAATAACATTGCAAATACACTTTTAGTCATAAACATATGTATATGCAAACGATATTATGCGTTATCATAAAAGAAACTTTCGAAAAACACTGAAATTTATACCAGAAAACCTACGGGAATTATCATGAAAAAAAAATCATTTATACAATAGAGGTAATCGAAAATTCTGAAAAGTAAAATGGTTTTTGGTCCAATTACAGTGTAAATCACGATTTTCTGATGAACATCTGCATGAGTTTACGTTCTGTACGTTTAACTAAACTAAAATGCACGGACAAAACGTTGCTGATTATTCTAGCTAAACAAAGTCAAACATTGTAAAAAAGTAGGCATATTAGCTGTATTTTCATACGTCTTTTAGTTAAAATTCAAAGTTTTGTACTGGTATGTAAAATTAGGTAAATAACATTGCAAATACACTTTTAGTCATAAACATATGTATATGCAAACGATATATACGTTGACATAAATGAAACTTTCGAAAAACACTGAAATTTATACTAGAAAACCTACGGGAATTATCATGAAAAACTAATCATTTATACAATAGAGCTAATCGAAAATTCTTAAAAGTAAAATGGTTTTTGGTCCAATTACAGTGTGAATCACGATTTTCTGATAAACATCTGCATGAGTTTACGTTCTGTAGGTTAAATAAAACTAAAATGCACTGATAAAACTTTGCTGATTATTCTAGCTAAACAAAGTCAAACATTGTAAAAAATAGGCATATTAGCTGTATTTTCATACGTCTTTTAGTTAAAATTCAAAGTTTTGTACTGGTATGTAAAATTAGGTAAATAACATTGCAAATACACTTTTAGTCATAAACATATGTATATGCAAACGATATTATGCGTTATCATAAAAGAAACTTTCGAAAAACACTGAAATTTATACCAGAAAACCTACGGGAATTATCATGAAAAAAAAATCATTTATACAATAGAGGTAATCGAAAATTCTGAAAAGTAAAATGGTTTTTGGTATAATTACAGTGTAAATCACGATTTTCTGATGAACATCTGCATGAGTTTACGTTCTGTACGTTTAACTAAACTAAAATGCACGGATAAAACGTTGCTGATTATTCTAGCTAAACAAAGTCAAACATTGTAAAAAAGTAGGCATATTAGCTGTATTTTCATACGTCTTTTAGTTAAAATTCAAAGTTTTGTACTGGTATGTAAAATTAGGTAAATAACATTGCAAATACACTTTTAGTCATAAACATATGTATATGCAAACGATATTATGCGTTAACATAAACGAAACTTTTGAAAAACACTGAAATTTATACTAGAAAACATACGGGAATTATCATGAAATAGTAATCATTTATACAATAGAGCTACTCGAAAATTCTTAAAAGTAAAATGGTTTTTGGTCCAATTACAGTGTGAATCACGATTTTCTGATAAACATCTGCATGAGTTTACGTTCTGTACGTTAAACAAAACTAAAATGCACGGATAAAACGTTGCTGATTATTCTAGCTAAACAAAGTCAAACATTGTAAAAAAGTAGGCAGATTAGCTCTATTTTTATACGTCTTTTAGTTAAAATTTAAAGTTTTGTACTGGTATGTAAAATTAGGTAAATAACATTGCAAATACACTTTTAGTCATAAACATATGTATATGCAAACGATATTATGCGTTAACATAAATGAAACTTTTAAAAACACTGAAATTTATACTAGAAAACCTACGGGAATTATCATGAAATACTAATTATTTATACAATAGAGCTAATCGAAAATTCTTAAAAGTAAAATGGTTTTTGGTCCAATTACAGTGTGAATCACGATTTTCTGATGAACATCTGCATGAGTTTACGTTCTGTACGTTTAACTAAACTAAAATGCACGGATAAAACGTTGCTGATTATTCTAGCTAAACAAAGTCAAACATTGTAAAAAAGTAGGCAGATTAGCTGTATTTTCATACGTCTTTTAGTTAAAATTCAAAGTTTTGTACTGGTATGTAAAATTAGGTAAATAACATTGCAAATACACTTTTAGTCATAAACATATGTATATGCAAACGATATTATGCGTTAACATAAATGAAACTTTTGAAAAACACTGAAATTTATACTAGAAAACCTATGGGAATTATCATGAAAAACTAATCATTTATACTATAGAGGTAATCGAAAATTCTTAAAAGTAAAATGGTTTTTGGTATAATTACAGTGTAAATCACGATTTTCTGATGAACATCTGCATGAGTTTACGTTCTGTACGTTTAACTAAACTAAAATGCACGGATAAAACGTTGCTGATTATTCTAGCTAAACAAAGTCAAACATTGTAAAAAAGTAGGCATATTAGCTCTATTTTTATACGTCTTTTAGTTAAAATTCAAAGTTTTGTACTGGTATGTAAAATTAGGTAAATAACATTACAAATACACTTTTAGTTATAAACATATGTATAAGCAAACGATATTATGCGTTATCATAAATGAAACTTTTAAAAAACACTGAAATTTATACTAGAAAACCTACGGGAATTATCATGAAAAACTAATTAATACAATAGAGCTAATCGAAAATTCTTAAAAGTAAAATGGTTTTCGGTCCAATTACAGTGTGAATCACGATTTTCTGATAAACATCTGCATGAGTTTAGGTTCTCTACGTTAAACAAAACTAAAATGCACTTATAAAACTTTGCTGATTATTCTAGCTAAACAAAGTCAAACATTGTAAAAAAGTATGCATATTAGCTGTATTTTCATACGTCTTTTAGTTAAAATTCAAAGTTTTGTACTGGTATGTAAAATTAGGTAAATAACATTGCAAATACACTTTTAGTCATAAACATATGTATATGCAAACGATATATACGTTAACATAAATGAAACTTTGAAAAACACTGAAATTTATACTAGAAAACATACGGGAATTATCATGAAAAACTAATCATTTATACAACAGATGTAATCGAATATTCTAAAAAATTAAATGGTTTTTGGTCCAATTACAGTGTAAATCACGATTTTCTGATGAACATCTGCATGAGTTTCTGTTCTGTACGTTTAACTAAATTAAAATGCACGGATAAAACGTTGCTGATTATTCTAGCTAAACAAAGTCAAACATTGTAAAAAAGTAGGCAGATTAGCTCTATTTTTATACGTCTTTCGATTAAAATTCAATGTTTTGTACTGGTATGTAAAATTAGGTAAATAACATTTTAAATACACTTATAGTCATAAACATATGTATATATAAACGATATTATATATTAACATAAATGAAACTTTAGAAAAACACTGAAATTTATACTAGAAAACCTACGGGAATTATCATGAAAAACTAATCATTTATACAATAGAGCTACTCGAAAATTCTTAAAAGTTAAATGGTTTTTGGTCCAATTACATTGTGAATCACGATTTTCTGATAAACATCTGCTTGAGTTTACGTTGTGTAAGTTTAGCAAAACTAAAATGCCCGGATAAAACATTGCTGATTATTCTAGCTAAACAAAGTCAAACATTGTAAAAAAGTAGGCATATAAGCTCTATTTTTATACGTCTTTTAGTTAAAATTCAAAGTTTTGTACTGGTATGTAAAATTAGGTAAATAACATTACAAATACACTTTTAGTTATACCTATATGAATAAGCAAACGATATTATGCGTTATCATAAATGAAACTTTTAAAAAACACTGAAATTTATACTAGAAAACCTACGGGAATTATCATGAAAAACTAATTATTAATACAATAGAGCTAATCGAAAATTCTTAAAAGTAAAATGGTTTTCGGTCCAATTACAGTGTGAATCACAATTTTCTGATAAACATCTGCATGAGTTTAGGTTCTGTAGGTTAAACAAAACTAAAATGCACTGATAAAACATTGCTGATTATTCTAAGTAAGCAAAGTCAAACATTGTAAAAAAGTAGGCATATTAGCTCTATTTTTATACGTCTTTTAGTTAAAATTCAAAGTTTTGTACTGGTATGTAAAATTAGGTAAATAACATTGCAAATACACTTTTAGTCATAAACATATGTATATGCAAACGATATTATATTTTAACATAAATGAAACTTTAGAAAACACTGAAATTTATACTAGAAAACCTACGGGAATTATCATGAAAAACTAATCATTTATACAATAGAGCTACTCGAAAATTCTTAAAAGTAAAATGGTTTTTGGTCCAATTACAGTGTGAATCACGATTTTCTGATAAACATCTGCATGAGTTTACGTTCTGTACGTTAAACAAAACTAAAATGCACTGATAAAACATTGCTGATTATTCTAACTAAGCAATGTCAAACATTTTAAAAAATTAGGCATATTAGCTCTATTTTTATTCGTTTTTTAGGTAAAATTCAAAGTTTTGTACTGGTATGTAAAATTAGGTAAATAACATTGCAAATACACTTTTAGTCATAAACATATGTATATGCAAACGATATTATGCGGTTACATAATTGAAACTTTTTAAAAACACTGAAATTTATACTAGAAAACATACGGGAATTATCATGAAAAACTAATCATTTATACAATAGAGCTACTCGAAAATTCTCAAAAGTAAAATGGTATTTGGTCCAATTACAGTGTGAATCACGATTTTCTGATAAACATCTGCATGAGTTTACGTTCTGTACATTTAGCAAATCTAAAATGCACGGATAAAACGTTGCTGATTATTCTAGCTAAACAAAGTCAAATATTGTAAAAAAGTAGGCATATTAGCTCTATTTTTATACGTCTTTTAGTTAAAATTCAATGTTTTGTACTGGTATGTAAAATTAGGTAAATAACATTGCAAATACACTTTTAGTCATAAACATATGTATATGCAAACGATATTATATTTTAACATAAATGAAACTTTAGAAAAACACTGAAATTTATACTAGAAAACCTACGGGAATTATCATGAAAAACTAATCATTTATACAATAGAGCTACTTGAAAATTCTTAAAAGTAAAATGGATTTTGGTCCAATTACCGTGTGAATTACGTTTATCTGATAAACATCTGCATGAATTTACGTTCTGTACGTTAAACAAAACTAAAATGCACTGATAAAACATTGCTGATTATTCTAACTAAACAAAGTCAAACATTGTAAAAAAGTAGGCATATTAGCTGTATTTTCATACGTCTTTTAGTTAAAATTCAAAGTTTTGTACTGGTATGTAAAATTAGGTAAATAACATTACAAATACACTTTTAGTTATAATCATATGTATAAGCAAACGATATTATGCGTTATCATAAATGAAACTTTTAAAAAACACTGAAATTTATACTAGAAAACCTACGGGAATTATCATGAAAAACTAATTATTAATACAATAGAGCTAATCGAAAATTCTTAAAAGTAAAATGGTTTTCGGTCCAATTACAGTGTGAATCACAATTTTCTGATAAACATCTGCATGAGTTTAGGTTCTGTACGTTAAACAAAACTAAAATGCACTGATAAAACATTGCTGATTATTCTAAGTAAGCAAAGTCAAACATTGTAAAAAAGTAGGCATATTAGCTCTATTTTTATACGTCTTTTAGTTAAAATTCAAAGTTTTGTACTGGTATGTAAAATTAGGTAAATAACATTGCAAATACACTTTTAGTTATAAACATATGTATATGCAAACAATATTATGCGTTATCATAAATGAAACTTTTGAAAAACACTGAAATTTATACCAGAAAACCTACGGGAATTATCATGAAAAACTAATCATTTATACAATAGAGCTAATCGAAAATTCTTAAAAGTAAAATGGTTTTTGGTCCAATTACAGTGTGAATCACGATTTTCTGATAAACATCTGCATGAGTTTACGTTCTGTACGTTAAACAAAACTAAAATGCACTGATAAAACGTTGCTGATTATTCTAACTAAACAAAGTCAAACATTGTAAAAAAGTAGGCATATTAGCTCTATTTTTATACGTCTTTTAGTTAAAATTCAAAGTTTTGTACTGCTATGTAAAATTAGGTATATAACATTGCAAATACACTTTTAGTCATAAACATATGTATATGCAAACGATATATACGTTGACATAAATGAAACTTTAGAAAAACACTGAAATTTATACCAGAAAACCTACGGGAATTATCATGAAAAACTAATCATTTATACAATAGAGCTAATCGAAAATTCTTAAAAGTAAAATGGTTTTTGGTCCAATTACAGTGTGAATCACGATTTTCTGATAAACATCTGCATGAGTTTACGTTCTGTACGTTAAACAAAACTAAAATGCACTGATAAAACGTTGCTGATTATTCTAGCTAAACAAAGTCAAACATTGTAAAAAAGTAGGCATATTAGCTGTATTTTCATACATCTTTTAGTTAAAATTCAAAGTTTTGTACTGGTATGTAAAATTAGTTAAATAACATTGCAAATACATTTTAGTCATAAACATATGTATATGCAAACGATATTATGCGTTAACATAAATGAAACTTTTAAAAACACTGAAATTTATACTAGAAAACATACGGGAATTATCATGAAATACTAATTATTTATACAATAGAGCTAATCGAAAATTCTTAAAAGTAAAATGGTTTTTGGTTCAATTACATGTAAATCACGATTTTCTGATGAACATCTGCATGAGTTTACGTTCTGTACGTTTAACTAAACTAAAAAGCACTGATAAAACGTTGCTGATTATTCTAGCTAAACAAAGTCAAACATTGTAAAAAAGTAGGCATATTAGCTGTATTTTCATACGTCTTTTAGTTAAAATTCAAAGTTTTGTACTGGTATGTAAAATTAGGTAAATAACATTGCAAATACACTTTTAGTCATTATCATATGTATATGCAAACGATATTATGCGTTAACATAAATGAAACTTTTAAAAACACTGAAATTTATACTAGAAAACATACGGGAATTATCATGAAAAAAAAATCATTTATACAATAGAGGTAATCGAAAATTCTGAAAAGTAAAATGGTTTTTGGTATAATTACAGTGTGAATCACGATTTTCTGATAAGCATCCGCATGAGTTTAAGTTCTATACGTTAAAGAAAACTATAATGCACTGATAAAACGTTGCTGATTATTCTAGCTCAACAAAGTCTAACATTGTAAAAAAGTAGGCAGATTAGCTCTATTTTTATACGTCTTTTAGTTAAAATTCAAAGTTTTGTACTGGTATGTAAAATTAGGTAAATAACATTGCAAATACACTTTTAGTTATAAACATATGTATATGCAAACAATATTATGCGTTATCATAAATGAAACTTTTGAAAAACACTGAAATTTATACCAGAAAACCTACGGGAATTATCATGAAAAACTAATCATTTATACAATAGAGCTAATCGAAAATTCTTAAAAGTAAAATGGTTTTTGGTCCAATTACAGTGTGAATCACGATTTTCTGATAAACATCTGCATGAGTTTACGTTCTGTACGTTAAACAAAACTAAAATGCACTGATAAAACGTTGCTGATTATTCTAACTAAACAAAGTCAAACATTGTAAAAAAGTAGGCATATTAGCTCTATTTTTATACGTCTTTTAGTTAAAATTCAAAGTTTTGTACTGGTATGTAAAATTAGGTATATAACATTGCAAATACACTTTTAGTCATAAACATATGTATATGCAAACGATATATACGTTGACATAAATGAAACTTTAGAAAAACACTGAAATTTATACCAGAAAACCTACGGGAATTATCATGAAAAACTAATCATTTATACAATAGAGCTAATCGAAAATTCTTAAAAGTAAAATGGTTTTTGGTCCAATTACAGTGTGAATCACGATTTTCTGATAAACATCTGCATGAGTTTACGTTCTGTACGTTAAACAAAACTAAAATGCACTGATAAAACGTTGCTGATTATTCTAGCTAAACAAAGTCAAACATTGTAAAAAAGTAGGCATATTAGCTGTATTTTCATACATCTTTTAGTTAAAATTCAAAGTTTTGTACTGGTATGTAAAATTAGTTAAATAACATTGCAAATACATTTTAGTCATAAACATATGTATATGCAAACGATATTATGCGTTAACATAAATGAAACTTTTAAAAACACTGAAATTTATACTAGAAAACATACGGGAATTATCATGAAATACTAATTATTTATACAATAGAGCTAATCGAAAATTCTTAAAAGTAAAATGGTTTTTGGTTCAATTACATGTAAATCACGATTTTCTGATGAACATCTGCATGAGTTTACGTTCTGTACGTTTAACTAAACTAAAAAGCACTGATAAAACGTTGCTGATTATTCTAGCTAAACAAAGTCAAACATTGTAAAAAAGTAGGCATATTAGCTGTATTTTCATACGTCTTTTAGTTAAAATTCAAAGTTTTGTACTGGTATGTAAAATTAGGTAAATAACATTGCAAATACACTTTTAGTCATTATCATATGTATATGCAAACGATATTATGCGTTAACATAAATGAAACTTTTAAAAACACTGAAATTTATACTAGAAAACATACGGGAATTATCATGAAAAAAAAATCATTTATACAATAGAGGTAATCGAAAATTCTGAAAAGTAAAATGGTTTTTGGTATAATTACAGTGTGAATCACGATTTTCTGATAAGCATCCGCATGAGTTTAAGTTCTATACGTTAAAGAAAACTATAATGCACTGATAAAACGTTGCTGATTATTCTAGCTCAACAAAGTCTAACATTGTAAAAAAGTAGGCAGATTAGCTCTATTTTTATACGTCTTTTAGTTAAAATTCAAAGTTTTGTACTGGTATGTAAAATTAGGTAAATAACATTGCAAATACACTTTTAGTTATAAACATATGTATATGCAAACAATATTATGCGTTATCATAAATGAAACTTTTGAAAAACACTGAAATTTATACCAGAAAACCTACGGGAATTATCATGAAAAACTAATCATTTATACAATAGAGCTAATCGAAAATTCTTAAAAGTAAAATGGTTTTTGGTCCAATTACAGTGTGAATCACGATTTTCTGATAAACATCTGCATGAGTTTACGTTCTGTACGTTAAACAAAACTAAAATGCACTGATAAAACGTTGCTGATTATTCTAACTAAACAAAGTCAAACATTGTAAAAAAGTAGGCATATTAGCTGTATTTTCATACATCTTTTAGTTAAAATTCAAAGTTTTGTACTGCTATGTAAAATTAGGTATATAACATTGCAAATACACTTTTAGTCATAAACATATGTATATGCAAACGATATATACGTTGACATAAATGAAACTTTAGAAAAACACTGAAATTTATACCAGAAAACCTACGGGAATTATCATGAAAAACTAATCATTTATACAATAGAGCTAATCGAAAATTCTTAAAAGTAAAATGGTTTTTGGTCCAATTACAGTGTGAATCACGATTTTCTGATAAACATCTGCATGAGTTTACGTTCTGTACGTTAAACAAAACTAAAATGCACTGATAAAACGTTGCTGATTATTCTAGCTAAACAAAGTCAAACATTGTAAAAAAGTAGGCATATTAGCTGTATTTTCATACATCTTTTAGTTAAAATTCAAAGTTTTGTACTGGTATGTAAAATTAGTTAAATAACATTGCAAATACATTTTAGTCATAAACATATGTATATGCAAACGATATTATGCGTTAACATAAATGAAACTTTTAAAAACACTGAAATTTATACTAGAAAACATACGGGAATTATCATGAAATACTAATTATTTATACAATAGAGCTAATCGAAAATTCTTAAAAGTAAAATGGTTTTTGGTTCAATTACATGTAAATCACGATTTTCTGATGAACATCTGCATGAGTTTACGTTCTGTACGTTTAACTAAACTAAAAAGCACTGATAAAACGTTGCTGATTATTCTAGCTAAACAAAGTCAAACATTGTAAAAAAGTAGGCATATTAGCTGTATTTTCATACGTCTTTTAGTTAAAATTCAAAGTTTTGTACTGGTATGTAAAATTAGGTAAATAACATTGCAAATACACTTTTAGTCATTATCATATGTATATGCAAACGATATTATGCGTTAACATAAACGAAACTTTTGAAAAACACTGAAATTTATACTAGAAAACATACGGGAATTATCATGAAAAAAAAATCATTTATACAATAGAGGTAATCGAAAATTCTTAAAAGTAAAATGGTTTTTGGTATAATTACAGTGTGAATCACGATTTTCTGATAAGCATCCGCATGAGTTTACGTTCTATACGTTAAAGAAAACTATAATGCACTGATAAAACGTTGCTGATTATTCTAGCTAAACAAAGTCTAACATTGTAAAAAAGTAGGCATATTAGCTGTATTTTCATACGTCTTTTAGTTAAAATTCAAAGTTTTGTACTGGTATGTAAAATTAGGTAAATAACATTGCAAATACACTTTTAGTCATAAACATATGTATATGCAAACGATATATACGTTGACATAAATGAAACTTTAGAAAAACACTGAAATTTATACCAGAAAACCTACGGGAATTATCATGAAAAACTAATCATTTATACAATAGAGCTAATCGAAAATTCTTAAAAGTAAAATGGTTTGTGGTCCAATTACAGTGTGAATCATAATTTTCTGATGAACATCTGCATGAGTTTACGTTCTGTACGTTTAACTAAACTAAAATGCACGGATAAAACGTTGCTGATTATTCTAGCTAAACAAAGTCAAACATTGTAAAAAAGTAGGCAGATTAGCTGTATTTTCATACGTCTTTTAGTTAAAATTCAAAGTTTTGTACTGGTATGTAAAATTAGGTAAATAACATTGCAAATACACTTTTAGTCATAAACATATGTATATGCAAACGATATTATGCGTTATCATAAAAGAAACTTTCGAAAAACACTGAAATTTATACCAGAAAACCTACGGGAATTATCATGAAAAAAAAATCATTTATACAATAGAGGTAATCGAAAATTCTGAAAAGTAAAATGGTTTTTGGTCCAATTACAGTGTAAATCACGATTTTCTGATGAACATCTGCATGAGTTTACGTTCTGTACGTTTAACTAAACTAAAATGCACGGACAAAACGTTGCTGATTATTCTAGCTAAACAAAGTCAAACATTGTAAAAAAGTAGGCATATTAGCTGTATTTTCATACGTCTTTTAGTTAAAATTCAAAGTTTTGTACTGGTATGTAAAATTAGGTATATAACATTGCAAATACACTTTTAGTCATAAACATATGTATATGCAAACGATATATACGTTGACATAAATGAAACTTTAGAAAAACACTGAAATTTATACCAGAAAACCTACGGGAATTATCATGAAAAACTAATCATTTATACAATAGAGCTAATCGAAAATTCTTAAAAGTAAAATGGTTTTTGGTCCAATTACAGTGTGAATCACGATTTTCTGATAAACATCTGCATGAGTTTACGTTCTGTACGTTAAAGAAAACTAAAATGCACTGATAAAACGTTGCTGATTATTCTAGCTAAACAAAGTCAAACATTGTAAAAAAGTAGGCATATTAGCTGTATTTTCATACATCTTTTAGTTAAAATTCAAAGTTTTGTACTGGTATGTAAAATTAGTTAAATAACATTGCAAATACATTTTAGTCATAAACATATGTATATGCAAACGATATTATGCGTTAACATAAATGAAACTTTTAAAAACACTGAAATTTATACTAGAAAACATACGGGAATTATCATGAAATACTAATTATTTATACAATAGAGCTAATCGAAAATTCTTAAAAGTAAAATGGTTTTTGGTCCAATTACAGTGTGAATCACGATTTTCTGATAAACATCTGCATGAGTTTACGTTCTGTAGGTTAAATAAAACTAAAATGCACTGATAAAACTTTGCTGATTATTCTAGCTAAACAAAGTCAAACATTGTAAAAAATAGGCATATTAGCTGTATTTTCATACGTCTTTTAGTTAAAATTCAAAGTTTTGTACTGGTATGTAAAATTAGGTAAATAACATTGCAAATACACTTTTAGTCATAAACATATGTATATGCAAACGATATTATGCGTTATCATAAAAGAAACTTTCGAAAAACACTGAAATTTATACCAGAAAACCTACGGGAATTATCATGAAAAAAAAATCATTTATACAATAGAGGTAATCGAAAATTCTGAAAAGTAAAATGGTTTTTGGTATAATTACAGTGTAAATCACGATTTTCTGATGAACATCTGCATGAGTTTACGTTCTGTACGTTTAACTAAACTAAAATGCACGGATAAAACGTTGCTGATTATTCTAGCTAAACAAAGTCAAACATTGTAAAAAAGTAGGCATATTAGCTGTATTTTCATACGTCTTTTAGTTAAAATTCAAAGTTTTGTACTGGTATGTAAAATTAGGTAAATAACATTGCAAATACACTTTTAGTCATAAACATATGTATATGCAAACGATATTATGCGTTAACATAAACGAAACTTTTGAAAAACACTGAAATTTATACTAGAAAACATACGGGAATTATCATGAAATAGTAATCATTTATACAATAGAGCTACTCGAAAATTCTTAAAAGTAAAATGGTTTTTGGTCCAATTACAGTGTGAATCACGATTTTCTGATAAACATCTGCATGAGTTTACGTTCTGTACGTTAAACAAAACTAAAATGCACGGATAAAACGTTGCTGATTATTCTAGCTAAACAAAGTCAAACATTGTAAAAAAGTAGGCAGATTAGCTCTATTTTTATACGTCTTTTAGTTAAAATTTAAAGTTTTGTACTGGTATGTAAAATTAGGTAAATAACATTGCAAATACACTTTTAGTCATAAACATATGTATATGCAAACGATATTATGCGTTAACATAAATGAAACTTTTAAAAACACTGAAATTTATACTAGAAAACCTACGGGAATTATCATGAAATACTAATTATTTATACAATAGAGCTAATCGAAAATTCTTAAAAGTAAAATGGTTTTTGGTCCAATTACAGTGTGAATCACGATTTTCTGATGAACATCTGCATGAGTTTACGTTCTGTACGTTTAACTAAACTAAAATGCACGGATAAAACGTTGCTGATTATTCTAGCTAAACAAAGTCAAACATTGTAAAAAAGTAGGCAGATTAGCTGTATTTTCATACGTCTTTTAGTTAAAATTCAAAGTTTTGTACTGGTATGTAAAATTAGGTAAATAACATTGCAAATACACTTTTAGTCATAAACATATGTATATGCAAACGATATTATGCGTTAACATAAATGAAACTTTTGAAAAACACTGAAATTTATACTAGAAAACCTATGGGAATTATCATGAAAAACTAATCATTTATACTATAGAGGTAATCGAAAATTCTTAAAAGTAAAATGGTTTTTGGTATAATTACAGTGTAAATCACGATTTTCTGATGAACATCTGCATGAGTTTACGTTCTGTACGTTTAACTAAACTAAAATGCACGGATAAAACGTTGCTGATTATTCTAGCTAAACAAAGTCAAACATTGTAAAAAAGTAGGCATATTAGCTCTATTTTTATACGTCTTTTAGTTAAAATTCAAAGTTTTGTACTGGTATGTAAAATTAGGTAAATAACATTACAAATACACTTTTAGTTATAAACATATGTATAAGCAAACGATATTATGCGTTATCATAAATGAAACTTTTAAAAAACACTGAAATTTATACTAGAAAACCTACGGGAATTATCATGAAAAACTAATTAATACAATAGAGCTAATCGAAAATTCTTAAAAGTAAAATGGTTTTCGGTCCAATTACAGTGTGAATCACGATTTTCTGATAAACATCTGCATGAGTTTAGGTTCTCTACGTTAAACAAAACTAAAATGCACTTATAAAACTTTGCTGATTATTCTAGCTAAACAAAGTCAAACATTGTAAAAAAGTATGCATATTAGCTGTATTTTCATACGTCTTTTAGTTAAAATTCAAAGTTTTGTACTGGTATGTAAAATTAGGTAAATAACATTGCAAATACACTTTTAGTCATAAACATATGTATATGCAAACGATATATACGTTAACATAAATGAAACTTTGAAAAACACTGAAATTTATACTAGAAAACATACGGGAATTATCATGAAAAACTAATCATTTATACAACAGATGTAATCGAATATTCTAAAAAATTAAATGGTTTTTGGTCCAATTACAGTGTAAATCACGATTTTCTGATGAACATCTGCATGAGTTTCTGTTCTGTACGTTTAACTAAATTAAAATGCACGGATAAAACGTTGCTGATTATTCTAGCTAAACAAAGTCAAACATTGTAAAAAAGTAGGCAGATTAGCTCTATTTTTATACGTCTTTCGATTAAAATTCAATGTTTTGTACTGGTATGTAAAATTAGGTAAATAACATTTTAAATACACTTATAGTCATAAACATATGTATATATAAACGATATTATATATTAACATAAATGAAACTTTAGAAAAACACTGAAATTTATACTAGAAAACCTACGGGAATTATCATGAAAAACTAATCATTTATACAATAGAGCTACTCGAAAATTCTTAAAAGTTAAATGGTTTTTGGTCCAATTACATTGTGAATCACGATTTTCTGATAAACATCTGCTTGAGTTTACGTTGTGTAAGTTTAGCAAAACTAAAATGCCCGGATAAAACATTGCTGATTATTCTAGCTAAACAAAGTCAAACATTGTAAAAAAGTAGGCATATAAGCTCTATTTTTATACGTCTTTTAGTTAAAATTCAAAGTTTTGTACTGGTATGTAAAATTAGGTAAATAACATTACAAATACACTTTTAGTTATACCTATATGAATAAGCAAACGATATTATGCGTTATCATAAATGAAACTTTTAAAAAACACTGAAATTTATACTAGAAAACCTACGGGAATTATCATGAAAAACTAATTATTAATACAATAGAGCTAATCGAAAATTCTTAAAAGTAAAATGGTTTTCGGTCCAATTACAGTGTGAATCACAATTTTCTGATAAACATCTGCATGAGTTTAGGTTCTGTAGGTTAAACAAAACTAAAATGCACTGATAAAACATTGCTGATTATTCTAAGTAAGCAAAGTCAAACATTGTAAAAAAGTAGGCATATTAGCTCTATTTTTATACGTCTTTTAGTTAAAATTCAAAGTTTTGTACTGGTATGTAAAATTAGGTAAATAACATTGCAAATACACTTTTAGTCATAAACATATGTATATGCAAACGATATTATATTTTAACATAAATGAAACTTTAGAAAACACTGAAATTTATACTAGAAAACCTACGGGAATTATCATGAAAAACTAATCATTTATACAATAGAGCTACTCGAAAATTCTTAAAAGTAAAATGGTTTTTGGTCCAATTACAGTGTGAATCACGATTTTCTGATAAACATCTGCATGAGTTTACGTTCTGTACGTTAAACAAAACTAAAATGCACTGATAAAACATTGCTGATTATTCTAACTAAGCAATGTCAAACATTTTAAAAAATTAGGCATATTAGCTCTATTTTTATACGTTTTTTAGGTAAAATTCAAAGTTTTGTACTGGTATGTAAAATTAGGTAAATAACATTGCAAATACACTTTTAGTCATAAACATATGTATATGCAAACGATATTATGCGGTTACATAATTGAAACTTTTTAAAAACACTGAAATTTATACTAGAAAACATACGGGAATTATCATGAAAAACTAATCATTTATACAATAGAGCTACTCGAAAATTCTCAAAAGTAAAATGGTATTTGGTCCAATTACAGTGTGAATCACGATTTTCTGATAAACATCTGCATGAGTTTACGTTCTGTACATTTAGCAAATCTAAAATGCACGGATAAAACGTTGCTGATTATTCTAGCTAAACAAAGTCAAATATTGTAAAAAAGTAGGCATATTAGCTCTATTTTTATACGTCTTTTAGTTAAAATTCAATGTTTTGTACTGGTATGTAAAATTAGGTAAATAACATTGCAAATACACTTTTAGTCATAAACATATGTATATGCAAACGATATTATATTTTAACATAAATGAAACTTTAGAAAAACACTGAAATTTATACTAGAAAACCTACGGGAATTATCATGAAAAACTAATCATTTATACAATAGAGCTACTCGAAAATTCTTAAAAGTAAAATGGATTTTGGTCTAATTACCGTGTGAATTACGTTTATCTGATAAACATCTGCATGAATTTACGTTCTGTACGTTAAACAAAACTAAAATGCACTGATAAAACATTGCTGATTATTCTAACTAAACAAAGTCAAACATTGTAAAAAAGTAGGCATATTAGCTGTATTTTCATACGTCTTTTAGTTAAAATTCAAAGTTTTGTACTGGTATGTAAAATTAGGTAAATAACATTACAAATACACTTTTAGTTATAATCATATGTATAAGCAAACGATATTATGCGTTATCATAAATGAAACTTTTAAAAAACACTGAAATTTATACTAGAAAACCTACGGGAATTATCATGAAAAACTAATTATTAATACAATAGAGCTAATCGAAAATTCTTAAAAGTAAAATGGTTTTCGGTCCAATTACAGTTTGAATCACAATTTTCTGATAAACATCTGCATGAGTTTAGGTTCTGTACGTTAAACAAAACTAAAATGCACTGATAAAACATTGCTGATTATTCTAAGTAAGCAAAGTCAAACATTGTAAAAAAGTAGGCATATTAGCTCTATTTTTATACGTCTTTTAGTTAAAATTCAAAGTTTTGTACTGGTATGTAAAATTAGGTAAATAACATTGCAAATACACTTTTAGTTATAAACATATGTATATGCAAACAATATTATGCGTTATCATAAATGAAACTTTTGAAAAACACTGAAATTTATACCAGAAAACCTACGGGAATTATCATGAAAAACTAATCATTTATACAATAGAGCTAATCGAAAATTCTTAAAAGTAAAATGGTTTTTGGTCCAATTACAGTGTGAATCACGATTTTCTGATAAACATCTGCATGAGTTTACGTTCTGTACGTTAAACAAAACTAAAATGCACTGATAAAACGTTGCTGATTATTCTAACTAAACAAAGTCAAACATTGTAAAAAAGTAGGCATATTAGCTCTATTTTTATACGTCTTTTAGTTAAAATTCAAAGTTTTGTACTGCTATGTAAAATTAGGTATATAACATTGCAAATACACTTTTAGTCATAAACATATGTATATGCAAACGATATATACGTTGACATAAATGAAACTTTAGAAAAACACTGAAATTTATACCAGAAAACCTACGGGAATTATCATGAAAAACTAATCATTTATACAATAGAGCTAATCGAAAATTCTTAAAAGTAAAATGGTTTTTGGTCCAATTACAGTGTGAATCACGATTTTCTGATAAACATCTGCATGAGTTTACGTTCTGTACGTTAAACAAAACTAAAATGCACTGATAAAACGTTGCTGATTATTCTAGCTAAACAAAGTCAAACATTGTAAAAAAGTAGGCATATTAGCTGTATTTTCATACATCTTTTAGTTAAAATTCAAAGTTTTGTACTGGTATGTAAAATTAGTTAAATAACATTGCAAATACATTTTAGTCATAAACATATGTATATGCAAACGATATTATGCGTTAACATAAATGAAACTTTTAAAAACACTGAAATTTATACTAGAAAACATACGGGAATTATCATGAAATACTAATTATTTATACAATAGAGCTAATCGAAAATTCTTAAAAGTAAAATGGTTTTTGGTTCAATTACATGTAAATCACGATTTTCTGATGAACATCTGCATGAGTTTACGTTCTGTACGTTTAACTAAACTAAAAAGCACTGATAAAACGTTGCTGATTATTCTAGCTAAACAAAGTCAAACATTGTAAAAAAGTAGGCATATTAGCTGTATTTTCATACGTCTTTTAGTTAAAATTCAAAGTTTTGTACTGGTATGTAAAATTAGGTAAATAACATTGCAAATACACTTTTAGTCATTATCATATGTATATGCAAACGATATTATGCGTTAACATAAATGAAACTTTTGAAAAACACTGAAATTTATACTAGAAAACATACGGGAATTATCATGAAAAAAAAATCATTTATACAATAGAGGTAATCGAAAATTCTGAAAAGTAAAATGGTTTTTGGTATAATTACAGTGTGAATCACGATTTTCTGATAAGCATCCGCATGAGTTTAAGTTCTATACGTTAAAGA
Organism: Sepioteuthis lessoniana; assembly: GCA_963585895.1. Classification (NCBI taxonomy): domain Eukaryota; kingdom Metazoa; phylum Mollusca; class Cephalopoda; order Myopsida; family Loliginidae; genus Sepioteuthis; species Sepioteuthis lessoniana. The sequence goes on along the minus strand of OY757904.1, from coordinate 86,657,416 downwards.
AAACTATAATGCACTGATAAAACGTTGCTGATTATTCTAACTAAACAAAGTCAAACATTGTAAAAAAGTAGGCATATTAGCTCTATTTTTATACGTCTTTTAGTTAAAATTCAAAGTTTTGTACTGGTATGTAAAATTAGGTATATAACATTGCAAATACACTTTTAGTCATAAACATATGTATATGCAAACGATATATACGTTGACATAAATGAAACTTTAGAAAAACACTGAAATTTATACCAGAAAACCTACGGGAATTATCATGAAAAACTAATCATTTATACAATAGAGCTAATCGAAAATTCTTAAAAGTAAAATGGTTTTCGGTCCAATTACAGTGTGAATCACGATTTTCTGATAAACATCTGCATGAGTTTACGTTCTGTACGTTAAACAAAACTAAAATGCACTGATAAAACGTTGCTGATTATTCTAGCTAAACAAAGTCAAACATTGTAAAAAAGTATGCATATTAGCTGTATTTTCATACGTCTTTTAGTTAAAATTCAAAGTTTTGTACTGGTATGTAAAATTAGTTAAATAACATTGCAAATACATTTTAGTCATAAACATATGTATATGCAAACGATATTATGCGTTAACATAAATGAAACTTTTAAAAACACTGAAATTTATACTAGAAAACATACGGGAATTATCATGAAATACTAATTATTTATACAATAGAGCTAATCGAAAATTCTTAAAAGTAAAATGGTTTTTGGTTCAATTACATGTAAATCACGATTTTCTGATGAACATCTGCATGAGTTTACGTTCTGTACGTTTAACTAAACTAAAAAGCACTGATAAAACGTTGCTGATTATTCTAGCTAAACAAAGTCAAACATTGTAAAAAAGTAGGCATATTAGCTGTATTTTCATACGTCTTTTAGTTAAAATTCAAAGTTTTGTACTGGTATGTAAAATTAGGTAAATAACATTGCAAATACACTTTTAGTCATTATCATATGTATATGCAAACGATATTATGCGTTAACATAAACGAAACTTTTGAAAAACACTGAAATTTATACTAGAAAACATACGGGAATTATCATGAAAAAAAAATCATTTATACAATAGAGGTAATCGAAAATTCTTAAAAGTAAAATGGTTTTTGGTATAATTACAGTGTGAATCACGATTTTCTGATAAGCATCCGCATGAGTTTACGTTCTATACGTTAAAGAAAACTATAATGCACTGATAAAACGTTGCTGATTATTCTAGCTAAACAAAGTCTAACATTGTAAAAAAGTAGGCATATTAGCTGTATTTTCATACGTCTTTTAGTTAAAATTCAAAGTTTTGTACTGGTATGTAAAATTAGGTAAATAACATTGCAAATACACTTTTAGTCATAAACATATGTATATGCAAACGATATATACGTTGACATAAATGAAACTTTAGAAAAACACTGAAATTTATACCAGAAAACCTACGGGAATTATCATGAAAAACTAATCATTTATACAATAGAGGTAATCGAAAATTCTGAAAAGTAAAATGGTTTTTGGTCCAATTACAGTGTAAATCACGATTTTCTGATGAACATCTGCATGAGTTTACGTTCTGTACGTTTAACTAAACTAAAATGCACGGATAAAACGTTGCTGATTATTCTAGCTAAACAAAGTCAAACATTGTAAAAAAGTAGGCATATTAGCTGTATTTTCATACGTCTTTTAGTTAAAATTCAAAGTTTTGTACTGGTATGTAAAATTAGGTATATAACATTGCAAATACACTTTTAGTCATAAACATATGTATATGCAAACGATATATACGTTGACATAAATGAAACTTTAGAAAAACACTGAAATTTATACCAGAAAACCTACGGGAATTATCATGAAAAACTAATCATTTATACAATAGAGCTAATCGAAAATTCTTAAAAGTAAAATGATTTTTGGTCCAATTACAGTGTGAATCACGATTTTCTGATAAACATCTGCATGAGTTTACGTTCTGTACGTTAAAGAAAACTAAAATGCACTGATAAAACGTTGCTGATTATTCTAGCTAAACAAAGTCAAACATTGTAAAAAAGTAGGCATATTAGCTGTATTTTCATACATCTTTTAGTTAAAATTCAAAGTTTTGTACTGGTATGTAAAATTAGTTAAATAACATTGCAAATACATTTTAGTCATAAACATATGTATATGCAAACGATATTATGCGTTAACATAAATGAAACTTTTAAAAACACTGAAATTTATACTAGAAAACATACGGGAATTATCATGAAATACTAATTATTTATACAATAGAGCTAATCGAAAATTCTTAAAAGTAAAATGGTTTTTGGTCCAATTACAGTGTGAATCACGATTTTCTGATAAACATCTGCATGAGTTTACGTTCTGTACGTTAAACAAAACTAAAATGCACTGATAAAACGTTGCTGATTATTCTAGCTAAACAAAGTCAAACATTGTAAAAAAGTAGGCATATTAGCTCTATTTTCATACGTCTTTTAGTTAAAATTCAAAGTTTTTTACTGGTATGTAAAATTAGGTAAATAACATTGCAAATACACTTTTAGTCATAAACATATGTATATGCAAACGATATTATGCGTTATCATAAAAGAAACTTTCGAAAAACACTGAAATTTATACTAGAAAACCTACGGGAATTATCATGAAAAACTAATCACTTATACAATAGAGCTAATCGAAAATTCTTAAAAGTAAAATGGTTTTTGGTCCAATTACAGTGTGAATCACGATTTTCTGATAAACATCTGCATGAGTTTACGTTCTGTAGGTTAAATAAAACTAAAATGCACTGATAAAACTTTGCTGATTATTCTAGCTAAACAAAGTCAAACATTGTAAAAAATAGGCATATTAGCTGTATTTTCATACGTCTTTTAGTTAAAATTCAAAGTTTTGTACTGGTATGTAAAATTAGGTAAATAACATTGCAAATACACTTTTAGTCATAAACATATGTATATGCAAACGATATTATGCGATATCATAAAAGAAACTTTCGAAAAACACTGAAATTTATACCAGAAAACCTACGGGAATTATCATGAAAAAAAAATCATTTATACAATAGAGGTAATCGAAAATTCTGAAAAGTAAAATGGTTTTTGGTATAATTACAGTGTAAATCACGATTTTCTGATGAACATCTGCATGAGTTTACGTTCTGTACGTTTAACTAAACTAAAATGCACGGATAAAACGTTGCTGATTATTCTAGCTAAACAAAGTCAAACATTGTAAAAAAGTAGGCATATTAGCTGTATTTTCATACGTCTTTTAGTTAAAATTCAAAGTTTTGTACTGGTATGTAAAATTAGGTAAATAACATTGCAAATACACTTTTAGTCATAAACATATGTATATGCAAACGATATTATGCGTTAACATAAATGAAACTTTTGAAAAACACTGAAATTTATACTAGAAAACCTATGGGAATTATCATGAAAAACTAATCATTTATACTATAGAGGTAATCGAAAATTCTTAAAAGTAAAATGGTTTTTGGTATAATTACAGTGTAAATCACGATTTTCTGATGAACATCTGCATGAGTTTACGTTCTGTACGTTTAACTAAACTAAAATGCACGGATAAAACGTTGCTGATTATTCTAGCTAAACAAAGTCAAACATTGTAAAAAAGTAGGCATATTAGCTGTATTTTCATACGTCTTTTAGTTAAAATTCAAAGTTTTGTACTGGTATGTAAAATTAGGTAAATAACATTGCAAATACACTTTTAGTCATAAACATATGTATATGCAAACGATATTATATTTTAACATAAATGAAACTTTAGAAAAACACTGAAATTTATACTAGAAAACATACGGTAATTATCATGAAATACTAATCATTTATACAATAGAGCTACTCGAAAATTCTTAAAAGTAAAATGGTTTTTGGTCCAATTACAGAGTGAAGCACGATTTTCTGATAAACATCTGCATGAGTTTACGTTCTGTACGTTTAGCAAATCTAAAATGCACGGGTAAAACGTTGCTGATTATTCTAGCTCAACAAAGTCAAACATTGTAAAAAAGTAGGCATATCAGCTGCATTTTAATACGTCTTTTAGTTAAAATTCAAAGTTTTGTACTGGTATGTAAAATTAGGTAAATAACATTGCAAATACACTTTTAGTCATAAACATATGTATATGCAAACGATATATACGTTAACATAAATGAAACTTTGAAAAACACTGAAATTTATACTAGAAAACATACGGGAATTATCATGAAATACTAATCATTTATACAATAGAGCTAATCAAAAATTCTTAAAAGTAAAATGGTTTTTGGTCCAATTACAGTGTGAATCATGATTTTCTGATAAACATCTGCATGAGTTTACGTTCTGTACGTTAAACAAAACTAAAATGCACTGATAAAACATTGCTGATTATTCTAACTAAGCAAAATCAAACATTGTAAAAAATTAGGCATATTAGCTCTATTTTTATAAGTCTTTTAGTTAAAATTCAAAGTTTTGTACTGGTATGTAAAATTAGGTAAATAACATTACAAATACACTTTTAGTTATAAACATATGTATAAGCAAACGATCTTATGCGTTATCATAAATGAAACTTTTAAAAAACACTGAAATTTATACTAGAAAACCTACGGGAATTATCATGAAAAACTAATTAATACAATAGAGCTAATCGAAAATTCTTAAAAGTAAAATGGTTTTCGGTCCAATTACAGTGTGAATCACGATTTTCTGATAAACATCTGCATGAGTTTAGGTTCTCTACGTTAAACAAAACTAAAATGCACTTATAAAACTTTGCTGATTATTCTAGCTAAACAAAGTCAAACATTGTAAAAAAGTAGGCATATTAGCTGTATTTTCATACGTCTTTTAGTTAAAATTCAAAGTTTTGTACTGGTATGTAAAATTAGGTAAATAACATTGCAAATACACTTTTAGTCATAAACATATGTATATGCAAACGATATATACGTTAACATAAATGAAACTTTGAAAAACACTGAAATTTATACTAGAAAACATACGGGAATTATCATGAAAAACTAATCATTTATACAATAGATGTAATCGAATATTCTAAAAAATTAAATGGTTTTTGGTCCAATTACAGTGTAAATCACGATTTTCTGATGAACATCTGCATGAGTTTCTGTTCTGTACGTTTAACTAAATTAAAATGCACGGATAAAACGTTGCTGATTATTCTAGCTAAACAAAGTCAAACATTGTAAAAAAGTAGGCAGATTAGCTCTATTTTTATACGTCTTTCGATTAAAATTCAATGTTTTGTACTGGTATGTAAAATTAGGTAAATAACATTTTAAATACACTTATAGTCATAAACATATGTATATATAAACGATATTATATATTAACATAAATGAAACTTTAGAAAAACACTGAAATTTATACTAGATAACCTACGGGAATTATCATGAAAAACTAATCATTTATACAATAGAGCTACTCGAAAATTCTTAAAAGTTAAATGGTTTTTGGTCCAATTACATTGTGAATCACGATTTTCTGATAAACATCTGCTTGAGTTTACGTTGTGTAAGTTTAGCAAAACTAAAATGCCCGGATAAAACATTGCTGATTATTCTAGCTAAAAAAAGTCAAACATTGTAAAAAAGTAGGCATATCAGCTCTATTTTTATACGTCTTTTAGTTAAAATTCAAAGTTTTGTACTGGTATGTAAAATTAGGTAAATAACATTACAAATACACTTTTAGTTATACCTATATGAATAAGCAAACGATATTATGCGTTATCATAAATGAAACTTTTAAAAAACACTGAAATTTATACTAGAAAACCTACGGGAATTATCATGAAAAACTAATTATTAATACAATAGAGCTAATCGAAAATTCTTAAAAGTAAAATGGTTTTCGGTCCAATTACAGTGTGAATCACAATTTTCTGATAAACATCTGCATGAGTTTAGGTTCTGTAGGTTAAACAAAACTAAAATGCACTGATAAAACATTGCTGATTATTCTAAGTAAGCAAAGTCAAACATTGTAAAAAAGTAGGCATATTAGCTCTATTTTTATACGTCTTTTAGTTAAAATTCAAAGTTTTGTACTGGTATGTAAAATTAGGTAAATAACAATTTAAATACACTTATAGTCATAAACATATGTATATGCAAACGATATTATATTTTAACATAAATGATACTTTAGAAAAACACTGAAATTTATACTAGAAACCCTACGGGAATTATCATGAAAAACTAATCATTTATACAATAGAGCTACTCGAAAATTCTTAAAAGTAAAATGGTTTTTGGTCCAATTACAGTGTGAAGCACGATTTTTTGATAAACATCTGCATGAGTTTACGTTCTGTACGTCTAGCAAATCTAAAATGCACGGATAAAACGTTGCTGATTATTCTAGCTCAACAAAGTCAAACATTGTAAAAAAGTAGTCAGATTAGCTCTATTTTTATACGTCTTTTAGTTAAAATTCAAAGTTTTGTACTGGTATGTAAAATTAGGTAAATAACATTGCAAATACACTTTTAGTCATAAACATATGTATATGCAAACGATATTATATTTTAACATAAATGAAACTTTAGAAAACACTGAAATTTATACTAGAAAACCTACGGGAATTATCATGAAAAACTAATCATTTATACAATAGAGCTACTCGAAAATTCTTAAAAGTAAAATGGTTTTTGGTCCAATTACAGTGTGAATCACGATTTTCTGATAAACATCTGCATGAGTTTACGTTCTGTACGTTAAACAAAACTAAAATGCACTGATAAAACATTGCTGATTATTCTAACTAAGCAATGTCAAACATTTTAAAAAATTAGGCATATTAGCTCTATTTTTATACGTTTTTTAGGTAAAATTCAAAGTTTTGTACTGGTATGTAAAATTAGGTAAATAACATTGCAAATACACTTTTAGTCATAAACATATGTATATGCAAACGATATTATGCGGTTACATAATTGAAACTTTTTAAAAACACTGAAATTTATACTAGAAAACATACGGGAATTATCATGAAAAACTAATCATTTATACAATAGAGCTACTCGAAAATTCTCAAAAGTAAAATGGTATTTGGTCCAATTACAGTGTGAATCACGATTTTCTGATAAACATCTGCATGAGTTTACGTTCTGTACATTTAGCAAATCTAAAATGCACGGATAAAACGTTGCTGATTATTCTAGCTAAACAAAGTCAAATATTGTAAAAAAGTAGGCATATTAGCTCTATTTTTATACGTCTTTTAGTTAAAATTCAATGTTTTGTACTGGTATGTAAAATTAGGTAAATAACATTGCAAATACACTTTTAGTCATAAACATATGTATATGCAAACGATATTATATTTTAACATAAATGAAACTTTAGAAAAACACTGAAATTTATACTAGAAAACCTACGGGAATTATCATGAAAAACTAATCATTTATACAATAGAGCTACTCGAAAATTCTTAAAAGTAAAATGGATTTTGGTCCAATTACCGTGTGAATTACGTTTATCTGATAAACATCTGCATGAATTTACGTTCTGTACGTTAAACAAAACTAAAATGCACTGATAAAACATTGCTGATTATTCTAACTAAACAAAGTCAAACATTGTAAAAAAGTAGGCATATTAGCTGTATTTTCATACGTCTTTTAGTTAAAATTCAAAGTTTTGTACTGGTATGTAAAATTAGGTAAATAACATTACAAATACACTTTTAGTTATAATCATATGTATAAGCAAACGATATTATGCGTTATCATAAATGAAACTTTTAAAAAACACTGAAATTTATACTAGAAAACCTACGGGAATTATCATGAAAAACTAATTATTAATACAATAGAGCTAATCGAAAATTCTTAAAAGTAAAATGGTTTTCGGTCCAATTACAGTTTGAATCACAATTTTCTGATAAACATCTGCATGAGTTTAGGTTCTGTACGTTAAACAAAACTAAAATGCACTGATAAAACATTGCTGATTATTCTAAGTAAGCAAAGTCAAACATTGTAAAAAAGTAGGCATATTAGCTCTATTTTTATACGTCTTTTAGTTAAAATTCAAAGTTTTGTACTGGTATGTAAAATTAGGTAAATAACATTGCAAATACACTTTTAGTTATAAACATATGTATATGCAAACAATATTATGCGTTATCATAAATGAAACTTTTGAAAAACACTGAAATTTATACCAGAAAACCTACGGGAATTATCATGAAAAACTAATCATTTATACAATAGAGCTAATCGAAAATTCTTAAAAGTAAAATGGTTTTTGGTCCAATTACAGTGTGAATCACGATTTTCTGATAAACATCTGCATGAGTTTACGTTCTGTACGTTAAACAAAACTAAAATGCACTGATAAAACGTTGCTGATTATTCTAACTAAACAAAGTCAAACATTGTAAAAAAGTAGGCATATTAGCTCTATTTTTATACGTCTTTTAGTTAAAATTCAAAGTTTTGTACTGCTATGTAAAATTAGGTATATAACATTGCAAATACACTTTTAGTCATAAACATATGTATATGCAAACGATATATACGTTGACATAAATGAAACTTTAGAAAAACACTGAAATTTATACCAGAAAACCTACGGGAATTATCATGAAAAACTAATCATTTATACAATAGAGCTAATCGAAAATTCTTAAAAGTAAAATGGTTTTTGGTCCAATTACAGTGTGAATCACGATTTTCTGATAAACATCTGCATGAGTTTACGTTCTGTACGTTAAACAAAACTAAAATGCACTGATAAAACGTTGCTGATTATTCTAGCTAAACAAAGTCAAACATTGTAAAAAAGTAGGCATATTAGCTGTATTTTCATACATCTTTTAGTTAAAATTCAAAGTTTTGTACTGGTATGTAAAATTAGTTAAATAACATTGCAAATACACTTTTAGTCATTATCATATGTATATGCAAACGATATTATGCGTTAACATAAATGAAACTTTTGAAAAACACTGAAATTTATACTAGAAAACATACGGGAATTATCATGAAAAAAAAATCATTTATACAATAGAGGTAATCGAAAATTCTGAAAAGTAAAATGGTTTTTGGTATAATTACAGTGTGAATCACGATTTTCTGATAAGCATCCGCATGAGTTTAAGTTCTATACGTTAAAGAAAACTATAATGCACTGATAAAACGTTGCTGATTATTCTAGCTAAACAAAGTCTAACATTGTAAAAAAGTAGGCAGATTAGCTCTATTTTTATACGTCTTTTAGTTAAAATTCAAAGTTTTGTACTGGTATGTAAAATTAGGTAAATAACATTGCAAATACACTTTTAGTTATAAACATATGTATATGCAAACAATATTATGCGTTATCATAAATGAAACTTTTGAAAAACACTGAAATTTATACCAGAAAACCTACGGGAATTATCATGAAAAACTAATCATTTATACAATAGAGCTAATCGAAAATTCTTAAAAGTAAAATGGTTTTTGGTCCAATTACAGTGTGAATCACGATTTTCTGATAAACATCTGCATGAGTTTACGTTCTGTACGTTAAACAAAACTAAAATGCACTGATAAAACGTTGCTGATTATTCTAACTAAACAAAGTCAAACATTGTAAAAAAGTAGGCATATTAGCTCTATTTTTATACGTCTTTTAGTTAAAATTCAAAGTTTTGTACTGGTATGTAAAATTAGGTATATAACATTGCAAATACACTTTTAGTCATAAACATATGTATATGCAAACGATATATACGTTGACATAAATGAAACTTTAGAAAAACACTGAAATTTATACCAGAAAACCTACGGGAATTATCATGAAAAACTAATCATTTATACAATAGAGCTAATCGAAAATTCTTAAAAGTAAAATGGTTTTCGGTCCAATTACAGTGTGAATCACGATTTTCTGATAAACATCTGCATGAGTTTACGTTCTGTACGTTAAACAAAACTAAAATGCACTGATAAAACGTTGCTGATTATTCTAGCTAAACAAAGTCAAACATTGTAAAAAAGTAGGCATATTAGCTGTATTTTCATACGTCTTTTAGTTAAAATTCAAAGTTTTGTACTGGTATGTAAAATTAGTTAAATAACATTGCAAATACATTTTAGTCATAAACATATGTATATGCAAACGATATTATGCGTTAACATAAATGAAACTTTTGAAAAACACTGAAATTTATACTAGAAAACATACGGGAATTATCATGAAATACTAATTATTTATACAATAGAGCTAATCGAAAATTCTTAAAAGTAAAATGGTTTTTGGTTCAATTACATGTAAATCACGATTTTCTGATGAACATCTGCATGAGTTTACGTTCTGTACGTTTAACTAAACTAAAAAGCACTGATAAAACGTTGCTGATTATTCTAGCTAAACAAAGTCAAACATTGTAAAAAAGTAGGCATATTAGCTGTATTTTCATACGTCTTTTAGTTAAAATTCAAAGTTTTGTACTGGTATGTAAAATTAGGTAAATAACATTGCAAATACACTTTTAGTCATTATCATATGTATATGCAAACGATATTATGCGTTAACATAAATGAAACTTTTGAAAAACACTGAAATTTATACTAGAAAACATACGGGAATTATCATGAAAAAAAAATCATTTATACAATAGAGGTAATCGAAAATTCTGAAAAGTAAAATGGTTTTTGGTATAATTACAGTGTGAATCACGATTTTCTGATAAGCATCCGCATGAGTTTAAGTTCTATACGTTAAAGAAAACTATAATGCACTGATAAAACGTTGCTGATTATTCTAGCTAAACAAAGTCTAACATTGTAAAAAAGTAGGCAGATTAGCTCTATTTTTATACGTCTTTTAGTTAAAATTCAAAGTTTTGTACTGGTATGTAAAATTAGGTAAATAACATTGCAAATACACTTTTAGTTATAAACATATGTATATGCAAACAATATTATGCGTTATCATAAATGAAACTTTTGAAAAACACTGAAATTTATACCAGAAAACCTACGGGAATTATCATGAAAAACTAATCATTTATACAATAGAGCTAATCGAAAATTCTTAAAAGTAAAATGGTTTTTGGTCCAATTACAGTGTGAATCACGATTTTCTGATAAACATCTGCATGAGTTTACGTTCTGTACGTTAAACAAAACTAAAATGCACTGATAAAACGTTGCTGATTATTCTAACTAAACAAAGTCAAACATTGTAAAAAAGTAGGCATATTAGCTCTATTTTTATACGTCTTTTAGTTAAAATTCAAAGTTTTGTACTGGTATGTAAAATTAGGTATATAACATTGCAAATACACTTTTAGTCATAAACATATGTATATGCAAACGATATATACGTTGACATAAATGAAACTTTAGAAAAACACTGAAATTTATACCAGAAAACCTACGGGAATTATCATGAAAAACTAATCATTTATACAATAGAGCTAATCGAAAATTCTTAAAAGTAAAATGGTTTTTGGTCCAATTACAGTGTGAATCACGATTTTCTGATAAACATCTGCATGAGTTTACGTTCTGTACGTTAAACAAAACTAAAATGCACTGATAAAACGTTGCTGATTATTCTAGCTAAACAAAGTCAAACATTGTAAAAAAGTAGGCATATTAGCTGTATTTTCATACATCTTTTAGTTAAAATTCAAAGTTTTGTACTGGTATGTAAAATTAGTTAAATAACATTGCAAATACATTTTAGTCATAAACATATGTATATGCAAACGATATTATGCGTTAACATAAATGAAACTTTTAAAAACACTGAAATTTATACTAGAAAACATACGGGAATTATCATGAAATACTAATTATTTATACAATAGAGCTAATCGAAAATTCTTAAAAGTAAAATGGTTTTTGGTCCAATTACAGTGTGAATCACGATTTTCTGATAAACATCTGCATGAGTTTACGTTCTGTACGTTAAACAAAACTAAAATGCACTGATAAAACGTTGCTGATTATTCTAGCTAAACAAAGTCAAACATTGTAAAAAAGTAGGCATATTAGCTCTATTTTCATACGTCTTTTAGTTAAAATTCAAAGTTTTTTACTGGTATGTAAAATTAGGTAAATAACATTGCAAATACACTTTTAGTCATAAACATATGTATATGCAAACGATATTATGCGTTATCATAAAAGAAACTTTCGAAAAACACTGAAATTTATACTAGAAAACCTACGGGAATTATCATGAAAAACTAATCATTTATACAATAGAGCTAATCGAAAATTCTTAAAAGTAAAATGGTTTTTGGTCCAATTACAGTGTGAATCACGATTTTCTGATAAACATCTGCATGAGTTTACGTTCTGTAGGTTAAATAAAACTAAAATGCACTGATAAAACTTTGCTGATTATTCTAGCTAAACAAAGTCAAACATTGTAAAAAATAGGCATATTAGCTGTATTTTCATACGTCTTTTAGTTAAAATTCAAAGTTTTGTACTGGTATGTAAAATTAAGTAAATAACATTGCAAAAACACTTTTAGTCATAAACATATGTATATGCAAACGATATTATGCGTTATCATAAAAGAAACTTTCGAAAAACACTGAAATTTATACCAGAAAACCTACGGGAATTATCATGAAAAAAAAATCATTTATACAATAGAGGTAATCGAAAATTCTGAAAAGTAAAATGGTTTTTGGTATAATTACAGTGTAAATCACGATTTTCTGATGAACATCTGCATGAGTTTACGTTCTGTACGTTTAACTAAACTAAAATGCACGGATAAAACGTTGCTGATTATTCTAGCTAAACAAAGTCAAACATTGTAAAAAAGTAGGCATATTAGCTGTATTTTCATACGTCTTTTAGTTAAAATTCAAAGTTTTGTACTGGTATGTAAAATTAGGTAAATAACATTGCAAATACACTTTTAGTCATAAACATATGTATATGCAAACGATATTATGCGTTAACATAAACGAAACTTTTGAAAAACACTGAAATTTATACTAGAAAACATACGGGAATTATCATGAAATAGTAATCATTTATACAATAGAGCTACTCGAAAATTCTTAAAAGTAAAATGGTTTTTGGTCCAATTACAGTGTGAATCACGATTTTCTGATAAACATCTGCATGAGTTTACGTTCTGTACGTTAAACAAAACTAAAATGCACTGATAAAACGTTGCTGATTATTCTAGCTAAACAAAGTCAAACATTGTAAAAAAGTAGGCAGATTAGCTCTATTTTTATACGTCTTTTAGTTAAAATTTAAAGTTTTGTACTGGTATGTAAAATTAGGTAAATAACATTGCAAATACACTTTTAGTCATAAAAATATGTATATGCAAACGATATATACGTTAACACAAATGAAACTTTTGAAAAACACTGAAATTTATACTAGAAAACCTACGGGAATTATCATGAAAAACTAATGATTTATACAATAGAGCTAATCGAAAATTCTTAAAAGTAAAATGGTTTTTGGTCCAATTACAGTGTGAATCATAATTTTCTGATGAACATCTGCATGAGTTTACGTTCTGTACGTTTAACTAAACTAAAATGCACGGATAAAACGTTGCTGATTATTCTAGCTAAACAAAGTCAAACATTGTAAAAAAGTAGGCAGATTAGCTGTATTTTCATACGTCTTTTAGTTAAAATTCAAAGTTTTGTACTGGTATGTAAAATTAGGTAAATAACATTGCAAATACACTTTTAGTCATAAACATATGTATATGCAAACGATATTATGCGTTAACATAAATGAAACTTTTGAAAAACACTGAAATTTATACTAGAAAACCTATGGGAATTATCATGAAAAACTAATCATTTATACTATAGAGGTAATCGAAAATTCTTAAAAGTAAAATGGTTTTTGGTATAATTACAGTGTAAATCACGATTTTCTGATGAACATCTGCATGAGTTTACGTTCTGTACGTTTAACTAAACTAAAATGCACGGATAAAACGTTGCTGATTATTCTAGCTAAACAAAGTCAAACATTGTAAAAAAGTAGGCATATTAGCTGTATTTTCATACGTCTTTTAGTTAAAATTCAAAGTTTTGTACTGGTATGTAAAATTAGGTAAATAACATTGCAAATACACTTTTAGTCATAAACATATGTATATGCAAACGATATTATATTTTAACATAAATGAAACTTTAGAAAAACACTGAAATTTATACCAGAAAACCTACGGTAATTATCATGAAATACTAATCATTTATACAATAGAGCTACTCGAAAATTCTTAAAAGTAAAATGGTTTTTGGTCCAATTACAGTGTGAAGCACGATTTTCTGATAAACATCTGCATGAGTTTACGTTCTGTACGTTTAGCAAATCTAAAATGCACGGGTAAAACGTTGCTGATTATTCTAGCTCAACAAAGTCAAACATTGTAAAAAAGTAGGCATATCAGCTGTATTTTAATACGTCTTTTAGTTAAAATTCAAAGTTTTGTACTGGTATGTAAAATTAGGTAAATAACATTGCAAATACACTTTTAGTCATAAACATATGTATATGCAAACGATATATACGTTAACATAAATGAAACTTTGAAAAACACTGAAATTTATACTAGAAAACATACGGGAATTATCATGAAATACTAATCATTTATACAATAGAGCTAATCAAAAATTCTTAAAAGTAAAATGGTTTTTGGTCCAATTACAGTGTGAATCATGATTTTCTGATAAACATCTGCATGAGTTTACGTTCTGTACGTTAAACAAAACTAAAATGCACTGATAAAACATTGCTGATTATTCTAACTAAGCAAAATCAAACATTGTAAAAAATTAGGCATATTAGCTCTATTTTTATAAGTCTTTTAGTTAAAATTCAAAGTTTTGTACTGGTATGTAAAATTAGGTAAATAACATTACAAATACACTTTTAGTTATAAACATATGTATAAGCAAACGATATTATGCGTTATCATAAATGAAACTTTTAAAAAACACTGAAATTTATACTAGAAAACCTACGGGAATTATCATGAAAAACTAATTAATACAATAGAGCTAATCGAAAATTCTTAAAAGTAATATGGTTTTCGGTCCAATTACAGTGTGAATCACGATTTTCTGATAAACATCTGCATGAGTTTAGGTTCTCTACGTTAAACAAAACTAAAATGCACTTATAAAACTTTGCTGATTATTCTAGCTAAACAAAGTCAAACATTGTAAAAAAGTAGGCATATTAGCTCTATTTTTATACGTCTTTTAGTTAAAATTCAAAGTTTTGTACTGGTATGTAAAATTAGGTAAATAACATTGCAAATACACTTTTAGTCATAAACATATGTATATGCAAACGATATATACGTTAACATAAATGAAACTTTGAAAAACACTGAAATTTATACTAGAAAACATACGGGAATTATCATGAAAAACTAATCATTTATACAATAGATGTAATCGAATATTCTAAAAAATTAAATGGTTTTTGGTCCAATTACAGTGTAAATCACGATTTTCTGATGAACATCTGCATGAGTTTCTGTTCTGTACGTTTAACTAAATTAAAATGCACGGATAAAACGTTGCTGATTATTCTAGCTAAACAAAGTCAAACATTGTAAAAAAGTAGGCATATTAGCTGTATTTTCATACGTCTTTTAGTTAAAATTCAAAGTTTTGTACTGGTATGTAAAATTAGGTAAATAACATTGCAAATACACTTTTAGTCATAAACATATGTATATGCAAACGATATTATATTTTAACATAAATGATACTTTAGAAAAACACTGAAATTTATACTAGAAACCCTACGGGAATTATCATGAAAAACTAATCATTTATACAATAGAGCTACTCGAAAATTCTTAAAAGTAAAATGGTTTTTGGTCCAATTACAGTGTGAAGCACGATTTTCTGATAAACATCTGCATGAGTTTACGTTCTGTACGTCTAGCAAATCTAAAATGCACGGATAAAACGTTGCTGATTATTCTAGCTCAACAAAGTCAAACATTGTAAAAAAGTAGTCAGATTAGCTCTATTTTTATAAATCTTTTAGTTAAAATTCAAAGTTTTGTACTGGTATGTAAAATTAGGTAAATAACATTTTAAATACACTTTTAGTCATAAACATATGTATATGCAAACGATATTATATTTTAACATAAATGAAACTTTAGAAAACACTGAAATTTATACTAGAAAACCTACGGGAATTATCATGAAAAACTAATCATTTATACAATAGAGCTACTCGAAAATTCTTAAAAGTAAAATGGTTTGTGGTCCAATTACAGTGTGAATCACGATTTTCTGATAAACATCTGCATGAGTTTACGTTCTGTACGTTAAACAAAACTAAAATGCACTGATAAAACTTTGCTGATTATTCTAACTAAGCAATGTCAAACATTTTAAAAAATTAGGCATATTAGCACTATTTTTATACGTCTTTTAGGTAAAATTCAAAGTTTTGTACTGGTATGTAAAATTAGGTAAATAACATTGCAAATACACTTTTAGTCATAAACATATGTATATGCAAACGATATTATGCGGTTACATAATTGAAACTTTTTAAAAACACTGAAATTTATACTAGAAAACCTACGGGAATTATCATGAAAAACTAATCATTTATACAATAGAGCTAATCGAAAATTCTTAAAAGTAAAATGGATTTTGGTCCAATTACCGTGTGAATTACGTTTATCTGATAAACATCTGCATGAATTTACGTTCTGTACGTTAAACAAAACTAAAATGCACTGATAAAACATTGCTGATTATTCTAACTAACCAAAGTCAAACATTGTAAAAAAGTAGGCATATTAGCTGTATTTTCATACGTCTTTTAGTTAAA
This sequence comes from Sepioteuthis lessoniana, assembly GCA_963585895.1. Lineage (NCBI taxonomy): Eukaryota > Metazoa > Mollusca > Cephalopoda > Myopsida > Loliginidae > Sepioteuthis > Sepioteuthis lessoniana. Next base: position 86,640,542 of record OY757904.1, on the reverse strand, counting down.
ATTCAAAGTTTTGTACTGGTATGTAAAATTAAGTAAATAACATTGCAAATACACTTTTAGTCATAAACATATGTATATGCAAACGATATTATGCGTTTACATAAATGAAACTTTTGAAAAACACTGAAATTTATACTAGAAAACCTACGGGAATTATCATGAAAAACTAATCATTTATACAATAGAGCTAATCGAAAATTCTTAAAAGTAAAATGGTTTTTGGTCCAATTACAGTGTGAATCACAATTTTCTTATAAACATCTGCATGAGTTTACGTTCTGTACGTTTAACTAAACTAAAATGCACTGATAAAACATTGCTGATTATTCTAACTAAACAAAGTCAAACATTGTAAAAAAGTAGGCATATTAGCTCTATTTTTATACGTCTTTTAGTTAAAATTCAAAGTTTTGTACTGGTATGTAGAATTAGGTAAATAACATTGCAAATACAATTTTAGTCATAAGCATATGTATAAGCAAACGATATTATGCGTTTACATAAATGAAACTTTTGAAAAACACTGAAATTTATACTAGAAAACCTATGGGAATTATCATGAAAAACTAATCATTTATACAATAGAGCTACTCGAAAATTCTTAAAAGTTAAATGGTTTTTGGTCCAATTACATTGTGAATCACGATTTTCTGATAAACATCTGCTTGAGTTTACGTTGTGTAAATTTAGCAAAACTAAAATGCCCGGATAAAACATTGCTGATTATTCTAGCTAAACAAAGTCAAACATTGTAAAAAAGTAGGCAGATTAGCTGTATTTTCATACGTCTTTTAGTTAAAATTCAAAGTTTTGTACTGGTATGTAAAATTAGGTAAATAACATTACAAATACACTTTTAGTTATACCTATATGAATAAGCAAACGATATTATGCGTTATCATAAATGAAACTTTTAAAAAACACTGAAATTTATACTAGAAACCCTACGGGAATTATCATGAAAAACTAATCATTTATACAATAGAGCTACTCGAAAATTCTTAAAAGTAAAATGGTTTTTGGTCCAATTACAGTGTGAAGCACGATTTTTTGATAAACATCTGCATGAGTTTACGTTCTGTACGTCTAGCATATCTAAAATGCACGGATAAAACGTTGCTGATTATTCTAGCTCAACAAAGTCAAACATTGTAAAAAAGTAGTCAGATTAGCTCTATTTTTATACGTCTTTTAGTTAAAATTCAAAGTTTTGTACTGGTATGTAAAATTAGGTAAATAACATTGCAAATACACTTTTAGTCATAAACATATGTATATGCAAACGATATTATATTTTAACATAAATGAAACTTTAGAAAACACTGAAATTTATACTAGAAAACCTACGGGAATTATCATGAAAAACTAATCATTTATACAATAGAGCTACTCGAAAATTCTTAAAAGTAAAATGGTTTTTGGTCCAATTACAGTGTGAATCACGATTTTCTGATAAACATCTGCATGAGTTTACGTTCTGTACGTTAAACAAAACTAAAATGCACTGATAAAACATTGCTGATTATTCTAACTAAGCAATGTCAAACATTTTAAAAAATTAGGCATATTAGCTCTATTTTTATACGTTTTTTAGGTAAAATTCAAAGTTTTGTACTGGTATGTAAAATTAGGTAAATAACATTGCAAATACACTTTTAGTCATAAACATATGTATATGCAAACGATATTATGCGGTTACATAATTGAAACTTTTTAAAAACACTGAAATTTATACCAGAAAACCTACGGGAATTATCATGAAAAACTAATCATTTATACAATAGAGCTAATCGAAAATTCTTAAAAGTATTTTTTTGGTAATGGTCCAATTACAGTGTGAATCACGATTTTCTGATAAACATCTGCATGAGTTTACGTTCTGTACGTTAAACAAAACTAAAATGCACTGATAAAACGTTGCTGATTATTCTAGCTAAACAAAGTCAAACATTGTAAAAAAGTAGGCATATTAGCTCTATTTTCATACGTCTTTTAGTTAAAATTCAAAGTTTTGTACTGGTATGTAAAATTAGGTAAATAACATTGCAAATACACTTTTAGTCATTAACATATGTATATGCAAACGATATTATGCGTTAACATAAATGAAACTTTTGAAAAACATTGAAATTTATACTAGAAAACCTATGGGAATTATCATGAAAAACTAATCATTTATACTATAGAGCTACTCGAAAATTCTTAAAAGTAAAATGGGTTTTGGTCCAATTACAGTGTGAATCCCCTTTTTTTGATAAACATCTGCATGAGTTTACGTTCTGTAGGTTAAACAAAACTAAAATGCACTGATAAAACATTGCTGATTATTCTAACTAAACAAAGTCAAACATTTTTAAAAAGTAGGCATATTAGCTCTATTTTTATACGTCTTTTAGTTAAAATTCAAAGTTTTGTACTGGTATGTAAAATTAGGTAAATAACATTGCAAATACACTTTTAGTCATAAGCATATGTATAAGCAAACGATATTATGCATTTACATAAATGAAACTTTTGAAAAACACTGAAATTTATACCAGAAAACCTATGGGAATTATCATGAAAAACTAATCATTTATACAATAGAGCTAATCGAAAATTCTTAAAAGTAAAATGGTTTTTGGTCCAATTACAGTGTGAATCACGATTTTCTGATAAACATCTGCATGAGTTTACGTTCTGTAGGTTAAATAAAACTAAAATGCACTGATAAAACTTTGCTGATTATTCTAGCTAAACAAAGTCAAACATTGTAAAAAATAGGCATATTAGCTGTATTTTCATACGTCTTTGAGTTAAAATTCAAAGTTTTGTACTGGTATGTAAAATTAGGTAAATAACATTGCAAATACACTTTTAGTCATAAACATATGTATATGCAAACGATATTATGCGTTATCATAAAAGAAACTTTCGAAAAACACTGAAATTTATACCAGAAAACCTACGGGAATTATCATGAAAAAAAAATCATTTATACAATAGAGCTACTCGAAAATTCTTAAAAGTAAAATGGATTTTGGTCCAATTACCGTGTGAATTACGTTTATCTGATAAACATCTGCATGAATTTACGTTCTGTACGTTAAACAAAACTAAAATGCACTGATAAAACATTGCTGATTATTCTAACTAAACAAAGTCAAACATTGTAAAAAAGTAGGCATATTAGCTGTATTTTCATACGTCTTTTAGTTAAAATTCAAAGTTTTGTACTGGTATGTAAAATTAGGTAAATAACATTGCAAATACACTTTTAGTCATAAACATATGTATATGCAAACGATATTATATTTTAACATAAATGAAACTTTAGAAAACACTGAAATTTATACTAGAAAACCTACGGGAATTATCATGAAAAACTAATCATTTATACAATAGAGCTACTCGAAAATTCTTAAAAGTAAAATGGTTTTTGGTCCAATTACAGTGTGAATCACGATTTTCTGATAAACATCTGCATGAGTTTACGTTCTGTACGTTAAACAAAACTAAAATGCACTGATAAAACATTGCTGATTATTCTAACTAAGCAATGACAAACATTTTAAAAAATTAGGCATATTAGCTCTATTTTTATACGTTTTTTAGGCAAAATTCAAAGTTTTGTACTGGTATGTAAAATTAGGTAAATAACATTGCAAATACACTTTTAGTCATAAACATATGTATATGCAAACGATATTATGCGGTTACATAATTGAAACTTTTTAAAAACACTGAAATTTATACCAGAAAACCTACGGGAATTATCATGAAAAACTAATCATTTATACAATAGAGCTAATCGAAAATTCTTAAAAGTATTTTTTTGGTTATGGTCCAATTACAGTGTGAATCACGATTTTCTGATAAACATCTGCATGAGTTTACGTTCTGTACGTTAAACAAAACTAAAATGCACTGATAAAACGTTGCTGATTATTCTAGCTAAACAAAGTCAAACATTGTAAAAAAGTAGGCATATTAGCTCTATTTTCATACGTCTTTTAGTTAAAATTCAAAGTTTTGTACTGGTATGTAAAATTAGGTAAATAACATTGCAAATACACTTTTAGTCATTAACATATGTATATGCAAACGATATTATGCGTTAACATAAATGAAACTTTTGAAAAACATTGAAATTTATACTAGAAAACCTATGGGAATTATCATGAAAAACTAATCATTTATACTATAGAGCTACTCGAAAATTCTTAAAAGTAAAATGGGTTTTGGTCCAATTACAGTGTGAATCCCCTTTTTTTGATAAACATCTGCATGAGTTTACGTTCTGTAGGTTAAACAAAACTAAAATGCACTGATAAAACATTGCTGATTATTCTAACTAAACAAAGTCAAACATTTTTAAAAAGTAGGCATATTAGCTCTATTTTTATACGTCTTTTAGTTAAAATTCAAAGTTTTGTACTGGTATGTAAAATTAGGTAAATAACATTGCAAATACACTTTTAGTCATAAGCATATGTATAAGCAAACGATATTATGCATTTACATAAATGAAACTTTTGAAAAACACTGAAATTTATACCAGAAAACCTATGGGAATTATCATGAAAAACTAATCATTTATACAATAGAGCTAATCGAAAATTCTTAAAAGTAAAATGGTTTTTGGTCCAATTACAGTGTGAATCACGATTTTCTGATAAACATCTGCATGAGTTTACGTTCTGTAGGTTAAATAAAACTAAAATGCACTGATAAAACTTTGCTGATTATTCTAGCTAAACAAAGTCAAACATTGTAAAAAATAGGCATATTAGCTGTATTTTCATACGTCTTTGAGTTAAAATTCAAAGTTTTGTACTGGTATGTAAAATTAGGTAAATAACATTGCAAATACACTTTTAGTCATAAACATATGTATATGCAAACGATATTATGCGTTATCATAAAAGAAACTTTCGAAAAACACTGAAATTTATACCAGAAAACCTACGGGAATTATCATGAAAAAAAAATCATTTATACAATAGAGCTACTCGAAAATTCTTAAAAGTAAAATGGATTTTGGTCCAATTACCGTGTGAATTACGTTTATCTGATAAACATCTGCATGAATTTACGTTCTGTACGTTAAACAAAACTAAAATGCACTGATAAAACATTGCTGATTATTCTAACTAAACAAAGTCAAACATTGTAAAAAAGTAGGCATATTAGCTGTATTTGCATACGTCTTTTAGTTAAAATTCAAAGTTTTGTACTGGTATGTAAAATAGGGTAAATAACATTACAAATACACTTTTAGTTATACCCATATGTATAAGCAAACGATATTATGCGTTATCATAAATGAAACTTTTAAAAAACACTGAAATTTATACTAGAAAACCTACGGGAATTATCATGAAAAACTAATTATTAATACAATAGAGCTAATCGAAAATTCTTAAAAGTAAAATGGTTTTCGGTCCAATTACAGTGTGAATCACAATTTTCTGATAAACATCTGCATGAGTTTAGGTTCTGTACGTTAAACAAAACTAAAATGCACTGATAAAACATTGCTGATTATTCTAAGTAAGCAAAGTCAAACATTGTAAAAAAGTAGGAATATTAGCTCTATTTTTATACGTCTTTTAGTTAAAATTCAAAGTTTTGTACTGGTATGTAAAATTAGGTAAATAACATTTTAAATACACTTATAGCCATAAACATATGTATATGCAAACGATATTATATTTTAACATAAATGATACTTTAGAAAAACACTGAAATTTATACTAGAAACCCTACGGGAATTATCATGAAAAACTAATCATTTATACAATAGAGCTACTCGAAAATTCTTAAAAGTAAAATGGTTTTTGGTCCAATTACAGTGTGAAGCACGATTTTCTGATAAACATCTGCATGAGTTTACGTTCTGTACGTCTAGCAAATCTAAAATGCATGGATAAAACGTTGCTGATAATTCTAGCTCAACAAAGTCAAACATTGTAAAAAAGTAGTCAGATTAGCTCTATTTTTATAAATCTTTTAGTTAAAATTCAAAGTTTTGTACTGGTATGTAAAATTAGGTAAATAACATTTTAAATACACTTTTAGTCATAAACATATGTATATGCAAACGATATTATATTTTAACATAAATGAAACTTTAGAAAACACTGAAATTTATACTAGAAAACCTACGGGAATTATCATGAAAAACTAATAATTTATACTTTGCTGATTATTCTAACTAAGCAATGTCAAACATTTTAAAAAATTAGGCATATTAGCTCTATTTTTATACGTCTTTTAGTTAAAATTCAAAGTTTTGTACTGGTATGTAAAATTAGGTAAATAACATTGCAAATACACTTTTAGTCATAAACATATGTATATGCAAACGATATTATGCGGTTACATAATTGAAACTTTTTAAAAACACTGAAATTTATACTAGAAAACCTACGGGAATTATCATGAAAAACTAATCATTTATACAATAGAGCTACTCGAAAATTCTTAAAAGTAAAATGGTTTTTGGTCCAATTACAGTGTGAATCACGATTTTCTGATAAACATCTGCATGAGTTTACGTTCTGTACGTTAAACAAAACTAAAATGCACTGATAAAACATTGCTGATTATTCTAACTAAGCAATGTCAAACATTTTAAAAAATTAGGCATATTAGCTCTATTTTTATACGTTTTTTAGGTAAAATTCAAAGTTTTGTACTGGTATGTAAAATTAGGTAAATAACATTGCAAATACACTTTTAGTCATAAACATATGTATATGCAAACGATATTATGCGGTTACATAATTGAAACTTTTTAAAAACACTGAAATTTATACTAGAAAACATACGGGAATTATCATGAAAAACTAATCATTTATACAATAGAGCTACTCGAAAATTCTCAAAAGTAAAATGGTATTTGGTCCAATTACAGTGTGAATCACGATTTTCTGATAAACATCTGCATGAGTTTACGTTCTGTACATTTAGCAAATCTAAAATGCACGGATAAAACGTTGCTGATTATTCTAGCTAAACAAAGTCAAATATTGTAAAAAAGTAGGCATATTAGCTCTATTTTTATACGTCTTTTAGTTAAAATTCAATGTTTTGTACTGGTATGTAAAATTAGGTAAATAACATTGCAAATACACTTTTAGTCATAAACATATGTATATGCAAACGATATTATATTTTAACATAAATGAAACTTTAGAAAAACACTGAAATTTATACTAGAAAACCTACGGGAATTATCATGAAAAACTAATCATTTATACAATAGAGCTACTCGAAAATTCTTAAAAGTAAAATGGATTTTGGTCCAATTACCGTGTGAATTACGTTTATCTGATAAACATCTGCATGAATTTACGTTCTGTACGTTAAACAAAACTAAAATGCACTGATAAAACATTGCTGATTATTCTAACTAAACAAAGTCAAACATTGTAAAAAAGTAGGCATATTAGCTGTATTTTCATACGTCTTTTAGTTAAAATTCAAAGTTTTGTACTGGTATGTAAAATTAGGTAAATAACATTACAAATACACTTTTAGTTATACCCATATGTATAAGCAAACGATATTATGCGTTATCATAAATGAAACTTTTAAAAAACACTGAAATTTATACTAGAAAACCTACGGGAATTATCATGAAAAACTAATTATTAATACAATAGAGCTAATCGAATATTCTTAAAAGTAAAATGGTTTTCGGTCCAATTACAGTGTGAATCACAATTTTCTGATAAACATCTGCATGAGTTTAGGTTCTGTACGTTAAACAAAACTAAAATGCACTGATAAAACATTGCTGATTATTCTAAGTAAGCAAAGTCAAACATTGTAAAAAAGTAGGAATATTAGCTCTATTTTTATACGTCTTTTAGTTAAAATTCAAAGTTTTGTACTGGTATGTAAAATTAGGTAAATAACATTTTAAATACACTTATAGCCATAAACATATGTATATGCAAACGATATTATATTTTAACATAAATGATACTTTAGAAAAACACTGAAATTTATACTAGAAACCCTACGGGAATTATCATGAAAAACTAATCATTTATACAATAGAGCTACTCGAAAATTCTTAAAAGTAAAATGGTTTTTGGTCCAATTACAGTGTGAAGCACGATTTTCTGATAAACATCTGCATGAGTTTACGTTCTGTACGTTAAACAAAACTAAAATGCACTGATAAAACATTGCTGATTATTCTAACTAAACAAAGTCAAACATTGTAAAAAAGTAGGCATATTAGCTGTATTTTCATACGTCTTTTAGTTAAAATTCAAAGTTTTGTACTGGTATGTAAAATTAAGTAAATAACATTGCAAATACACTTTTAGTCATAAACATATGTATATGCAAACGATATTATGCGTTTACATAAATGAAACTTTTGAAAAACACTGAAATTTATACTAGAAAACCTACGGGAATTATCATGAAAAACTAATCATTTATACAATAGAGCTAATCGAAAATTCTTAAAAGTAAAATGGTTTTTGGTCCAATTACAGTGTGAATCACAATTTTCTTATAAACATCTGCATGAGTTTACGTTCTGTACGTTTAACTAAACTAAAATGCACTGATAAAACATTGCTGATTATTCTAACTAAACAAAGTCAAACATTGTAAAAAAGTAGGCATATTAGCTCTATTTTTATACGTCTTATAGTTAAAATTCAAAGTTTTGTACTGGTATGTAAAATTAGGTAAATAACATTGCAAATACAATTTTAGTCATAAGCATATGTATAAGCAAACGATATTATGCGTTTACATAAATGAAACTTTTGAAAAACACTGAAATTTATACTAGAAAACCTATGGGAATTATCATGAAAAACTAATCATTTATACAATAGAGGTAATCGAAAATTCTTAAAAGTAAAATGGTTTTTGGTCCAATTACAGTGTGAATTACGATTTTCTGATAAACATCTGCATGAGTTTACGTTCTGTACGTTAAAGAAAACTAAAATGCACTGATAAAACGTTGCTGATTATTCTAGCTAAACATAGTCAAACATTGTAAAAAAGTAGGCATATTAGCTGTATTTTTATACGTCTTTTAGTTAAAATTCAAAGTTTTGTACTGGTATGTAAAATTAAGTAAATAACATTGCAAATACACTTTTAGTTATAAACATATGTATATGCAAACAATATTATGCGTTATCATAAATGAAACTTTTGAAAAACACTGAAATTTATACCAGAAAACCTACGGGAATTATCATGAAAAACTAATCATTTATACAATAGAGCTAATCGAAAATTCTTAAAAGTATTTTTTTGGTTATGGTCCAATTACAGTGTGAATAACGATTTTCTGATAAACATCTGCATGAGTTTACGTTCTGTACGTTAAACAAAACTAAAATGCACTGATAAAACGTTGCTGATTATTCTAGCTAAACAAAGTCAAACATTGTAAAAAAGTAGGCATATTAGCTCTATTTTCATACGTCTTTTAGTTAAAATTCAAAGTTTTGTACTGGTATGTAAAATTAGGTAAATAACATTGCAAATACACTTTTAGTCATTAACATATGTATATGCAAACGATATTATATTTTAACATAAATGAAACTTTTGAAAAACATTGAAATTTATACTAGAAAACCTATGGGAATTATCATGAAAAACTAATCATTTATACTATAGAGCTACTCGAAAATTCTTAAAAGTAAAATGGGTTTTGGTCCAATTACAGTGTGAATCCCCTTTTTTTGATAAACATCTGCATGAGTTTACGTTCTGTAGGTTAAACAAAACTAAAATGCACTGATAAAACATTGCTGATTATTCTAACTAAACAAAGTCAAACATTTTTAAAAAGTAGGCATATTAGCTCTATTTTTATACGTCTTTTAGTTAAAATTCAAAGTTTTGTACTGGTATGTAAAATTAGGTAAATAACATTGCAAATACACTTTTAGTCATAAGCATATGTATAAGCAAACGATATTATGCATTTACATAAATGAAACTTTTGAAAAACACTGAAATTTATACCAGAAAACCTATGGGAATTATCATGAAAAACTAATCATTTATACAATAGAGCTAATCGAAAATTCTTAAAAGTAAAATGGTTTTTGGTCCAATTACAGTGTGAATCACGATTTTCTGATAAACATCTGCATGAGTTTACGTTCTGTAGGTTAAATAAAACAAAAATGCACTGATAAAACTTTGCTGATTATTCTAGCTAAACAAAGTCAAACATTGTAAAAAATAGGCATATTAGCTGTATTTTCATACGTCTTTGAGTTAAAATTCAAAGTTTTGTACTGGTATGTAAAATTAGGTAAATAACATTGCAAATACACTTTTAGTCATAAACATATGTATATGCAAACGATATTATGCGTTATCATAAAAGAAACTTTCGAAAAACACTGAAATTTATACCAGAAAACCTACGGGAATTATCATGAAAAAAAAATCATTTATACAATAGAGCGACTCGAAAATTCTTAAAAGTAAAATGGATTTTGGTCCAATTACCGTGTGAATTACGTTTATCTGATAAACATCTGCATGAATTTACGTTCTGTACGTTAAACAAAACTAAAATGCACTGATAAAACATTGCTGATTATTCTAACTAAACAAAGTCAAACATTGTAAAAAAGTAGGCATATTAGCTGTATTTTCATACGTCTTTTAGTTAAAATTCAAAGTTTTGTACTGGTATGTAAAATTAGGTAAATAACATTACAAATACACTTTTAGTTATACCCATATGTATAAGCAAACGATATTATGCGTTATCATAAATGTAACTTTTAAAAAACACTGAAATTTATACTAGAAAACCTACGGGAATTATCATGAAAAACTAATTATTAATACAATAGAGCTAATCGAAAATTCTTAAAAGTAAAATGGTTTTCGGTCCAATTACAGTGTGAATCACAATTTTCTGATAAACATCTGCATGAGTTTAGGTTCTGTACGTTAAACAAAACTAAAATGCACTGATAAAACATTGCTGATTATTCTAAGTAAGCAAAGTCAAACATTGTAAAAAAGTAGGAATATTAGCTCTATTTTTATACGTCTTTTAGTTAAAATTCAAAGTTTTGTACTGGTATGTAAAATTAGGTAAATAACATTTTAAATACACTTATAGCCATAAACATATGTATATGCAAACGATATTATATTTTAACATAAATGATACTTTAGAAAAACACTGAAATTTATACTAGAAACCCTACGGGAATTATCATGAAAAACTAATCATTTATACAATAGAGCTACTCGAAAATTCTTAAAAGTAAAATGGTTTTTGGTCCAATTACAGTGTGAAGCACGATTTTCTGATAAACATCTGCATGAGTTTACGTTCTGTACGTCTAGCAAATCTAAAATGCACGGATAAAACGTTGCTGATAATTCTAGCTCAACAAAGTCAAACATTGTAAAAAAGTAGTCAGATTAGCTCTATTTTTATAAATCTTTTAGTTAAAATTCAAAGTTTTGTACTGGTATGTAAAATTAGGTAAATAACATTTTAAATACACTTTTAGTCATAAACATATGTATATGCAAACGATATTATATTTTAACATAAATGAAACTTTAGAAAACACTGAAATTTATACTAGAAAACCTACGGGAATTATCATGAAAAACTAATCATTTATACAATAGAGCTACTCGAAAATTCTTAAAAGTAAAATGGTTTGTGGTCCAATTACAGTGTGAATCACGATTTTCTGATAAACATCTGCATGAGTTTACGTTCTGTACGTTAAACAAAACTAAAATGCACTGATAAAACTTTGCTGATTATTCTAACTAAGCAATGTCAAACATTTTAAAAAATTAGGCATATTAGCTCTATTTTTATACGTCTTTTAGTTAAAATTCAAAGTTTTGTACTGGTATGTAAAATTAGGTAAATAACATTGCAAATACACTTTTAGTCATAAACATATGTATATGCAAACGATATTATGCGTTTACATAAATGAAACTTTTGAAAAACACTAAAATTTATACTAGAAAACCTACGGGAATTATCATGAAAAACTAATCATTTATACAATAGAGCTAATCGAAAATTCTTAAAAGTAAAATGGTTTTTGGTCCAATTACAGTGTGAATCACAATTTTCTTATAAACATCTGCATGAGTTTACGTTCTGTACGTTTAACTAAACTAAAATACACTGATAAAACATTGCTGATTATTCTAACTAAACAAAGTCAAACATTGTAAAAAAGTAGGCATATTAGCTCTATTTTTATACGTCTTTTAGTTAAAATTCAAAGTTTTGTACTGGTATGTAAAATTAGGTAAATAATATTGCAAATACAATTTTAGTCATAAGCATATGTATAAGCAAACGATATTATGCGTTTACATAAATGAAACTTTTGAAAAACACTGAAATTTATACTAGAAAACCTATGGGAATTATCATGAAAAACTAATCATTTATACAATAGAGGTAATCGAAAATTCTTAAAAGTAAAATGGTTTTTGGTCCAATTACAGTGTGAATTACGATTTTCTGATAAACATCTGCATGAGTTTACGTTCTGTACGTTAAAGAAAACTAAAATGCACTGATAAAACGTTGCTGATTATTCTAGCTAAACATAGTCAAACATTGTAAAAAAGTAGGCATATTAGCTGTATTTTTATACGTCTTTTAGTTAAAATTCAAAGTTTTGTACTGGTATGTAAAATTAAGTAAATAACATTGCAAATACACTTTTAGTTATAAACATATGTATATGCAAACAATATTATGCGTTATCATAAATGAAACTTTTGAAAAACACTGAAATTTATACCAGAAAACCTACGGGAATTATCATGAAAAACTAATCATTTATACAATAGAGCTAATCGAAAATTCTTAAAAGTATTTTTTTGGTTATGGTCCAATTACAGTGTGAATCACGATTTTCTGATAAACATCTGCATGAGTTTACGTTCTGTACGTTAAACAAAACTAAAATGCACTGATAAAACGTTGCTGATTATTCTAGCTAAACAAAGTCAAACATTGTAAAAAGTAGGCATATTAGCTCTATTTTCATACGTCTTTTAGTTAAAATTCAAAGTTTTGTACTGGTATGTAAAATTAGGTAAATAACATTGCAAATACACTTTTAGTCATTAACATATGTATATGCAAACGATATTATGCGTTAACATAAATGAAACTTTTGAAAAACATTGAAATTTATACTAGAAAACCTATGGGAATTATCATGAAAAACTAATCATTTATACTATAGAGCTACTCGAAAATTCTTAAAAGTAAAATGGGTTTTGGTCCAATTACAGTGTGAATCCCCTTTTTTTGATAAACATCTGCATGAGTTTACGTTCTGTAGGTTAAACAAAACTAAAATGCACTGATAAAACATTGCTGATTATTCTAACTAAACAAAGTCAAACATTTTTAAAAAGTAGGCATATTAGCTCTATTTTTATACGTCTTTTAGTTAAAATTCAAAGTTTTGTACTGGTATGTAAAATTAGGTAAATAACATTGCAAATACACTTTTAGTCATAAGCATATGTATAAGCAAACGATATTATGCGTTTACATAAATGAAACTTTTGAAAAACACTGAAATTTATACCAGAAAACCTATGGGAATTATCATGAAAAACTAATCATTTATACTATAGAGGTAATCGAAAATTCTGAAAAGTAAAATGGTTTTTGGTATAATTACAGTGTAAATCACGATTTTCTGATGAACATCTGCATGAGTTTACGTTCTGTACGTTTAACTAAACTAAAATGCACGGATAAAACGTTGCTGATTATTCTAGCTAAACAAAGTCAAACATTGTAAAAAAGTAGGCATATTAGCTGTATTTTCATACGTCTTTTAGTTAAAATTCAAAGTTTTGTACTGGTATGTAAAATTAGGTAAATAACATTGCAAATACACTTTTAGTCATAAACATATGTATATGCAAACGATATTATGCGTTAACATAAACGAAACTTTTGAAAAACACTGAAATTTATACTAGAAAACATACGGGAATTATCATGAAATAGTAATCATTTATACAATAGAGCTACTCGAAAATTCTTAAAAGTAAAATGGTTTTTGGTCCAATTACAGTGTGAATCACGATTTTCTGATAAACATCTGCATGAGTTTACGTTCTGTACGTTAAACAAAACTAAAATGCACTGATAAAACGTTGCTGATTATTCTAGCTAAACAAAGTCAAACATTGTAAAAAAGTAGGCAGATTAGCTCTATTTTTCAAAGTTTTGTACTGGTATGTAAAATTAGGTAAATAACATTGCAATTACACTTTTAGTTATAAACATATGTATATGCAAACAATATTATGCGTTAACATAAATGAAACTTTTGAAAAACACTGAAATTTATACTAGAAAACCTACGGGAATTATCATGAAAAACTAGTCATTTATACAATAGAGCTAATCGAAAATTCTTAAAAGTAAAATGCTTTTTGGTCCAATTACAGTGTGAATCACGATTTTCTGATAAACATCTGCATGAGTTTACGTTCTGTACATTACACAAAACTAAAATGCACTGATAAAACGTTGCTGATTATTCTAACTAAACTAAGTCAAACTTTTTAAAAAAGTAGGCATATTAGCTCTATTTTTATACGTCTTTTAGTTAAAATACGAAGTTTTGTACTGGTATGTAAAATTAGGTAAATAACATTGCAAATACACTTTTAGTCATAAACATATGTATATGCAAACGATATTACGCGTTAACATAAACGAAACTTTTGAAAAACACTGAAATTTATACTAGAAAACATACGGGAATTATCATGAAAAACTAATCATTTATACTATAGAGGTAATCGAAAATTCTTAAAAGTAAAATGGTTTTTGGTCCAATTACCATGTGAATCACGATTTTCTGATAAACATCTGCATGAGTTTAAGTTCTGTACGTTAAAGAAAACTAAAATGCACTGATAAAACGTTGCTGATTATTCTAGCTAAACAAAGTCAAACATTGTAAAAAAGTAGGCATATTAGCTGTATTTTTATACGTCTTTTAGTTAAAATTCGAAGTTTTGTACTGGTATGTAAAATTAGGTAAATAACATTGCAAATACACTTTTAGTCATAAACATATGTATATGCAAACGATATTATGCGTTAACATAAATGAAACTTTTGAAAAACACTGAAATTTATACTAGAAAACCTATGGGAATTATCATGAAAAACTAATCATTTATACTGTAGAGGTAATCGAAAATTCTTAAAAGTAAAATGGTTTTTGGTCCAATTACAGTGTAAATCACGATTTTTTGATGAACATCTGCATGAGTTTACGTTCTGTACGTTTAACTAAACAAAATTGCACTGATAAAACGTTGCTGATTATTCTAACTAAACAAAGTCAAACATTGTAAAAAAGTAGGCATATTAGCTCTATTTTTATACGTCTTTTAGTTAAAAATTCGAAGTTTTGTACTGGTATGTAAAATTAGGTAAATAACATTGCAAATACACTTTTAGTCATAAACATATGTATATGCAAACGATATTATGCGTTAACATAAACGAAACTTTTGAAAAACACTGAAATTTATACTAGAAAACATACGGGAATTATCATGAAAAACTAATCATTTATACAATAGAGCTACTCGAAAATTCTTAAAAGTAAAATGGTTTGTGGTCCAATTACAGTGTGAATCACGATTTTCTGATAAACATCTGCATGAGTTTACGTTCTGTACGTTAAACAAAACTAAAATGCACTGATAAAACTTTGCTGATTATTCTAACTAAGCAATGTCAAACATTTTAAAAAATTAGGCATATTAGCTCTATTTTTATACGTCTTTTAGTTAAAATTCAAAGTTTTGTACTGGTATGTAAAATTAGGTAAATAACATTGCAAATACACTTTTAGTCATAAACATATGTATATGCAAACGATATTATGCGTTTACATAAATGAAACTTTTGAAAAACACTAAAATTTATACTAGAAAACCTACGGGAATTATCATGAAAAACTAATCATTTATACAATAGAGCTAATCGAAAATTCTTAAAAGTAAAATGGTTTTTGGTCCAATTACAGTGTGAATCACAATTTTCTTATAAACATCTGCATGAGTTTACGTTCTGTACGTTTAACTAAACTAAAATACACTGATAAAACATTGCTGATTATTCTAACTAAACAAAGTCAAACATTGTAAAAAAGTAGGCATATTAGCTCTATTTTTATACGTCTTTTAGTTAAAATTCAAAGTTTTGTACTGGTATGTAAAATTAGGTAAATAATATTGCAAATACAATTTTAGTCATAAGCATATGTATAAGCAAACGATATTATGCGTTTACATAAATGAAACTTTTGAAAAACACTGAAATTTATACTAGAAAACCTATGGGAATTATCATGAAAAACTAATCATTTATACAATAGAGGTAATCGAAAATTCTTAAAAGTAAAATGGTTTTTGGTCCAATTACAGTGTGAATTACGATTTTCTGATAAACATCTGCATGAGTTTACGTTCTGTACGTTAAAGAAAACTAAAATGCACTGATAAAACGTTGCTGATTATTCTAGCTAAACATAGTCAAACATTGTAAAAAAGTAGGCATATTAGCTGTATTTTTATACGTCTTTTAGTTAAAATTCAAAGTTTTGTACTGGTATGTAAAATTAAGTAAATAACATTGCAAATACACTTTTAGTTATAAACATATGTATATGCAAACAATATTATGCGTTATCATAAATGAAACTTTTGAAAAACACTGAAATTTATACCAGAAAACCTACGGGAATTATCATGAAAAACTAATCATTTATACAATAGAGCTAATCGAAAATTCTTAAAAGTATTTTTTTGGTTATGGTCCAATTACAGTGTGAATCACGATTTTCTGATAAACATCTGCATGAGTTTACGTTCTGTACGTTAAACAAAACTAAAATGCACTGATAAAACGTTGCTGATTATTCTAGCTAAACAAAGTCAAACATTGTAAAAAGTAGGCATATTAGCTCTATTTTCATACGTCTTTTAGTTAAAATTCAAAGTTTTGTACTGGTATGTAAAATTAGGTAAATAACATTGCAAATACACTTTTAGTCATTAACATATGTATATGCAAACGATATTATGCGTTAACATAAATGAAACTTTTGAAAAACATTGAAATTTATACTAGAAAACCTATGGGAATTATCATGAAAAACTAATCATTTATACTATAGAGCTACTCGAAAATTCTTAAAAGTAAAATGGGTTTTGGTCCAATTACAGTGTGAATCCCCTTTTTTTGATAAACATCTGCATGAGTTTACGTTCTGTAGGTTAAACAAAACTAAAATGCACTGATAAAACATTGCTGATTATTCTAACTAAACAAAGTCAAACATTTTTAAAAAGTAGGCATATTAGCTCTATTTTTATACGTCTTTTAGTTAAAATTCAAAGTTTTGTACTGGTATGTAAAATTAGGTAAATAACATTGCAAATACACTTTTAGTCATAAGCATATGTATAAGCAAACGATATTATGCGTTTACATAAATGAAACTTTTGAAAAACACTGAAATTTATACCAGAAAACCTATGGGAATTATCATGAAAAACTAATCATTTATACTATAGAGGTAATCGAAAATTCTGAAAAGTAAAATGGTTTTTGGTATAATTACAGTGTAAATCACGATTTTCTGATGAACATCTGCATGAGTTTACGTTCTGTACGTTTAACTAAACTAAAATGCACGGATAAAACGTTGCTGATTATTCTAGCTAAACAAAGTCAAACATTGTAAAAAAGTAGGCATATTAGCTGTATTTTCATACGTCTTTTAGTTAAAATTCAAAGTTTTGTACTGGTATGTAAAATTAGGTAAATAACATTGCAAATACACTTTTAGTCATAAACATATGTATATGCAAACGATATTATGCGTTAACATAAACGAAACTTTTGAAAAACACTGAAATTTATACTAGAAAACATACGGGAATTATCATGAAATAGTAATCATTTATACAATAGAGCTACTCGAAAATTCTTAAAAGTAAAATGGTTTTTGGTCCAATTACAGTGTGAATCACGATTTTCTGATAAACATCTGCATGAGTTTACGTTCTGTACGTTAAACAAAACTAAAATGCACTGATAAAACGTTGCTGATTATTCTAGCTAAACAAAGTCAAACATTGTAAAAAAGTAGGCAGATTAGCTCTATTTTTCAAAGTTTTGTACTGGTATGTAAAATTAGGTAAATAACATTGCAATTACACTTTTAGTTATAAACATATGTATATGCAAACAATATTATGCGTTAACATAAATGAAACTTTTGAAAAACACTGAAATTTATACTAGAAAACCTACGGGAATTATCATGAAAAACTAGTCATTTATACAATAGAGCTAATCGAAAATTCTTAAAAGTAAAATGCTTTTTGGTCCAATTACAGTGTGAATCACGATTTTCTGATAAACATCTGCATGAGTTTACGTTCTGTACATTACACAAAACTAAAATGCACTGATAAAACGTTGCTGATTATTCTAACTAAACTAAGTCAAACTTTTTAAAAAAGTAGGCATATTAGCTCTATTTTTATACGTCTTTTAGTTAAAATACGAAGTTTTGTACTGGTATGTAAAATTAGGTAAATAACATTGCAAATACACTTTTAGTCATAAACATATGTATATGCAAACGATATTACGCGTTAACATAAACGAAACTTTTGAAAAACACTGAAATTTATACTAGAAAACATACGGGAATTATCATGAAAAACTAATCATTTATACTATAGAGGTAATCGAAAATTCTTAAAAGTAAAATGGTTTTTGGTCCAATTACCATGTGAATCACGATTTTCTGATAAACATCTGCATGAGTTTAAGTTCTGTACGTTAAAGAAAACTAAAATGCACTGATAAAACGTTGCTGATTATTCTAGCTAAACAAAGTCAAACATTGTAAAAAAGTAGGCATATTAGCTGTATTTTTATACGTCTTTTAGTTAAAATTCGAAGTTTTGTACTGGTATGTAAAATTAGGTAAATAACATTGCAAATACACTTTTAGTCATAAACATATGTATATGCAAACGATATTATGCGTTAACATAAATGAAACTTTTGAAAAACACTGAAATTTATACTAGAAAACCTATGGGAATTATCATGAAAAACTAATCATTTATACTGTAGAGGTAATCGAAAATTCTTAAAAGTAAAATGGTTTTTGGTCCAATTACAGTGTAAATCACGATTTTTTGATGAACATCTGCATGAGTTTACGTTCTGTACGTTTAACTAAACAAAATTGCACTGATAAAACGTTGCTGATTATTCTAACTAAACAAAGTCAAACATTGTAAAAAAGTAGGCATATTAGCTCTATTTTTATACGTCTTTTAGTTAAAAATTCGAAGTTTTGTACTGGTATGTAAAATTAGGTAAATAACATTGCAAATACACTTTTAGTCATAAACATATGTATATGCAAACGATATTATGCGTTAACATAAACGAAACTTTTGAAAAACACTGAAATTTATACTAGAAAACATACGGGAATTATCATGAAATAGTAATCATTTATACAATAGAGCTACTCGAAAATTCTTGAAAGTAAAATGGTTTTTGGTCAAATTACAGTGTGAATCACGATTTTCTGATAAACTTCTGCATGAGTTTACGTTCTGTACATTAAACAAAACTAAAATGCACTGATAAAACGTTGCTGATTATTCTAACTAAACTAAGTCAAACTTTTTAAAAAGTAGGCATATTAGCTCTATTTTTATACGTCGTTTATTTAAAATTCAAAGTTTTGTACTGGTATGTAAAATTAGGTAAAGAACATTGCAAATACACTTTTAGTCATAAACATATGTATAAGCAAACGATATTTTGCGTTTACATAAATGAAACTTTTGAAAAACACTGAAATTTATACTAGAAAACCTATGGGAATTATCATGAAAAACTAATCATTTATACTATAGAGGTAATCGAAAATTCTTAAAAGTAAAATGGTTTTTGGTCCAATTACCATGTGAATCACGATTTTCTGATAAACATCTGCATGAGTTTACGTTCTGTACGTTAAAGAAAACTAAAATGCACTGATAAAACGTTGCTGATTATTCTAGCTAAACAAAGTCAAACATTGTAAAAAAGTAGGCATATTAGCTGTATTTTTATACGTCTTTTAGTTAAAATTCAAAGTTTTGTACTGGTATGTAAAATTAGGTAAATAACATTGCAAATACACTTTTAGTTATAAACATATGTATATGCAAACAATATTATGCGTTATCATAAATGAAACTTTTGAAAAACACTGAAATTTATACCAGAAAACCTACGGGAATTATCATGAAAAACTAATCATTTATACAATAGAGCTAATCGAAAATTCTTAAAAGTATTTTTTTGGTTATGGTCCAATTACAGTGTGAATCACGATTTTCTGATAAACATCTGCATGAGTTTACGTTCTGTACGTTAAACAAAACTAAAATGCACTGATAAAACGTTGCTGATTATTCTAGCTAAACAAAGTCAAACATTGTAAAAAAGTAGGCATATTAGCTGTATTTTCATACGTCTTTTAGTTAAAATTCAAAGTTTTGTACTGGTATGTAAAATTAGGTAAATAACATTGCAAATACACTTTTAGTCATAAACATATGTATATGCAAACGATATTATGCGTTAACATAAATGAAACTTTTGAAAAACACTGAAATTTATACTAGAAAACCTATGGGAATTATCATGAAAAACTAATCATTTATACTATAGAGGTAATCGAAAATTCTTAAAAGTAAAATGGTTTTTGGTCCAATTACCATGTGAATCACGATTTTCTGATAAACATCTGCATGAGTTTACGTTCTGTACGTTAAAGAAAACTAAAATGCACTGATAAAACGTTGCTGATTATTCTAGCTAAACAAAGTCAAACATTGTAAAAAAGTAGGCATATTAGCTGTATTTTTATACGTCTTTTAGTTAAAATTCAAAGTTTTGTACTGGTATGTAAAATTAGGTAAATAACATTGCAAATACACTTTTAGTTATAAACATATGTATATGCAAACAATATAATGCGTTATCATAAATGAAACTTTTGAAAAACACTGAAATTTATACCAGAAAACCTACGGGAATTATCATGAAAAACTAATCATTTATACAATAGAGCTAATCGAAAATTCTTAAAAGTATTTTTTTGGTTATGGTCCAATTACAGTGTGAATCACGATTTTCTGATAAACATCTGCATGAGTTTACGTTCTGTACGTTAAACAAAACTAAAATGCACTGATAAAACGTTGCTGATTATTCTAGCTAAACAAAGTCAAACATTGTAAAAAAGTAGGCATATTAGCTGTATTTTCATACGTCTTTTAGTTAAAATTCAAAGTTTTGTACTGGTATGTAAAATTAGTTAAATAACATTGCAAATACACTTTTAGTCATAAAGATATGTATATGCAAACGATATTATGCGTTAACATAAACGAAACTTTTGAAAAACACTGAAATTTATACTAGAATACATACGGGAATTATCGTGAAATAGTAATCATTTATACAATAGAGCTACTCGAAAATTCTTAAAAGTAAAATGGTTTTTGGTCCAATTACAGTGTGAATCACGATTTTCTGATAAACATCTGCATGAGTTTACGTTCTGTACGTTAAAGAAAACTAAAATGCACTGATAAAACGTTGCTGATTATTCTAGGTAAACAAAGTCAAACATTGTAAAAAAGTAGGCATATTAGCTGTATTTTTATACGTCCTTTAGTTAAAATTCAAAGTTTTGTACTGGTATGTAAAATTAGGTAAATAACATTGCAAATACACTTTTAGTCATTAACATATGTATATGCAAACGATATTATGCGTTAACATAAATGAAACTTTTGAAAAACACTGAAATTTATACTAGAAAACCTACGGGAATTATCATGAAAAACTAATCATTTATACTATAGAGGTAATCGAAAATTCTTAAAAGTAAAATGGTTTTTGGTCCAATTACAGTGTAAATCACGATTTTCTGATGAACATCTGCATGAGTTTACGTTCTGTATATGAATTCCCTTTTTTTGATAGACATCTGCATGAGTTTACGTTCTGTAGGTTAAACAAAACTAAAATGCACTGATAAAACATTGCTGATTATTCTAACTAAACAAAGTCAAACATTTTTAAAAAGTAGGCATATTAGCTCTATTTTTATACGTCTTTTAGTTAAAATTCAAAGTTTTGTACTGGTATGTAAAATTAGTTAAATAACATTGCAAATACATTTTAGTCATAAACATATGTATATGCAAACGATATTATGCGTTAACATAAATGAAACTTTTAAAAACACTGGAATTTATACTAGAAAACCTACGGGAATTATCATGAAAAACTAATCATTTATACAATAGAGCTAATCGAAAATTCTTAAAAGTATTTTTTTGGTTATGGTCCAATTACAGTGTGAATCACGATTTTCTGATAAACATCTGCATGAGTTTACGTTCTGTACGTTAAAGAAAACTAAAATGCACTGATAAAACGTTGCTGATTATTCTAGCTAAACAAAGTCAAACATTGTAAAAAAGTAGGCATATTAGCTGTATTTTTATACGTCTTTTAGTTAAAATTCAAAGTTTTGTATTGGTATGTAAAATTAGGTAAATAACATTGCAAATACACTTTTAGTTATAAACATATGTATATGCAAACGATATTATGCGTTAACATAAATGAAACTTTTAAAAACACTGAAATTTATACTAGAAAACATACGGGAATTATCATGAAATACTAATTATTTATACAATAGAGCTACTTGAAAATTCTTAAAAGTAAAATGGTTTTTGGTCCAATTACAGTGTGAATCACGATTTTCGGATAAACATCTGCATGAGTTTACGTTCTGTACGTTAAACAAAACTAAATTGCACTGAGAAAACGTTGCTGATTATTCTAACTAAACAAAGTCAAACATTGTAAAAAAGTAGGCATATTAGCTGTATTTTTATACGTCTTTTAGTTAAAATTCAAAGTTTTGTACTGGTATGTAAAATTAGGTAAATAACATTGCAAATACACTTTTAGTCATTAACATATGTATATGCAAACGATATTATGCGTTAACATGAATGAAACTTTTGAAAAACACCGAAATTTATACTAGAAAACCTATGGGAATTATCATGAAAAACTAATCATTTATACTATAGAGGTAATCGAAAATTCTTAAAAGTAAAATGGTTTTTGGTCCAATTACAGTGTGAATCACGATTTTCTGATAAACATCTGCATGAGTTTACGTTCTGTACGTTAAAGAAAACTAAAATGCACTGATAAAACGTTGCTGATTATTCTAGCTAAACAAAGTCAAACATTGTAAAAAAGTAGGCATATTAGCTGTATTTTTATACGTCTTTTAGTTAAAATTCAAAGTTTTGTACTGGTATGTAAAATTAGGTAAATAACATTGCAAATACACTTTTAGTCATTAACATATGTATATGCAAACGATATTATGCGTTAACATAAATGAAACTTTTGAAAAACACTGAAATTTATACTAGAAAACCTACGGGAATTATCATGAAAAACTAATCATTTATACTATAGAGGTAATCGAAAATTCTTAAAAGTAAAATGGTTTTTGGTCCAATTACAGTGTAAATCACGATTTTCTGATGAACATCTGCATGAGTTTACGTTCTGTACGTTTAACTAAACTAAAATGCACGGATAAAACGTTGCTGATTATTCTAGCTAAACAAAGTCAAACATTGTAAAAAAGTAGGCATATTAGCTGTATTTTCATACGTCTTTTAGTTAAAATTCAAAGTTTTGTACTGGTATGTAAAATGAGGTAAATAACATTGCAAATACACTTTTAGTCATTAACATATGTATATGCAAACGATATTATGCGTTAACATAAAAGAAACTTTTAAAAAACACTGAAATTTATAATAGAAAACATACAGGAATTATCATGAAATACTAATCATTTATACAATAGAGCTACTCGAAAATTCTTAAAAGTAAAATGGTTTTTGGTCCAATTACAGTGTGAATTCCCTTTTTTTGATAGACATCTGCATGAGTTTACGTTCTGTAGGTTAAACAAAACTAAAATGCACTGATAAAACATTGCTGATTATTCTAACTAAACAAAGTCAAACATTTTTAAAAAGTAGGCATATTAGCTGTATTTTTATACGTCTTTTAGTTAAAATTCAAAGTTTTGTACTGGTATGTAAAATTAGTTAAATAACATTGCAAATACATTTTAGTCATAAACATATGTATATGCAAACGATATTATGCGTTAACATAAATGAAACTTTTAAAAACACTGAAATTTATACTAGAAAACCTACGGGAATTATCATGAAAAACTAATCATTTATACAATAGAGCTAATCGAAAATTCTTAAAAGTATTTTTTTGGTTATGGTCCAATTACAGTGTGAATCACGATTTTCTGATAAACATCTGCATGAGTTTACGTTCTGTACGTTAAAGAAAACTAAAATGCACTGATAAAACGTTGCTGATTATTCTAGCTAAACAAAGTCAAACATTGTAAAAAAGTAGGCATATTAGCTGTATTTTCATACGTCTTTTAGTTAAAATTCAAAGTTTTGTACTGGTATGTAAAATTAGGTAAATAACATTGCAAATACACTTTTAGTCATAAACATATGTATATGCAAACGATATTATGCGTTAACATAAATGAAACTTTTGAAAAACACTGAAATTTATACTAGAAAACCTATGGGAATTATCATGAAAAACTAATCATTTATACTATAGAGGTAATCGAAAATTCTTAAAAGTAAAATGGTTTTTGGTCCAATTACCATGTGAATCACGATTTTCTGATAAACATCTGCATGAGTTTACGTTCTGTACGTTAAAGAAAACTAAAATGCACTGATAAAACGTTGCTGATTATTCTAGCTAAACAAAGTCAAACATTGTAAAAAAGTAGGCATATTAGCTGTATTTTTATACGTCTTTTAGTTAAAATTCAAAGTTTTGTACTGGTATGTAAAATTAGGTAAATAACATTGCAAATACACTTTTAGTTATAAACATATGTATATGCAAACAATATAATGCGTTATCATAAATGAAACTTTTGAAAAACACTGAAATTTATACCAGAAAACCTACGGGAATTATCATGAAAAACTAATCATTTATACAATAGAGCTAATCGAAAATTCTTAAAAGTATTTTTTTGGTTATGGTCCAATTACAGTGTGAATCACGATTTTCTGATAAACATCTGCATGAGTTTACGTTCTGTACGTTAAACAAAACTAAAATGCACTGATAAGACGTTGCTGATTATTCTAGCTAAACAAAGTCAAACATTGTAAAAAAGTAGGCATATTAGCTGTATTTTCATACGTCTTTTAGTTAAAATTCAAAGTTTTGTACTGGTATGTAAAATTAGTTAAATAACATTGCAAATACACTTTTAGTCATAAAGATATGTATATGCAAACGATATTATGCGTTAACATAAACGAAACTTTTGAAAAACACTGAAATTTATACTAGAATACATACGGGAATTATCGTGAAATAGTAATCATTTATACAATAGAGCTACTCGAAAATTCTTAAAAGTAAAATGGTTTTTGGTCCAATTACAGTGTGAATCACGATTTTCTGATAAACATCTGCATGAGTTTACGTTCTGTACGTTAAAGAAAACTAAAATGCACTGATAAAACGTTGCTGATTATTCTAGGTAAACAAAGTCAAACATTGTAAAAAAGTAGGCATATTAGCTGTATTTTTATACGTCCTTTAGTTAAAATTCAAAGTTTTGTACTGGTATGTAAAATTAGGTAAATAACATTGCAAATACACTTTTAGTCATTAACATATGTATATGCAAACGATATTATGCGTTAACATAAATGAAACTTTTAAAAACACTGAAATTTATACTAGAAAACATACGGGAATTATCATGAAATACTAATTATTTATACAATAGAGCTACTTGAAAATTCTTAAAAGTAAAATGGTTTTTGGTCCAATTACAGTGTGAATCACGATTTTCGGATAAACATCTGCATGAGTTTACGTTCTGTACGTTAAACAAAACTAAATTGCACTGAGAAAACGTTGCTGATTATTCTAACTAAACAAAGTCAAACATTGTAAAAAAGTAGGCATATTAGCTGTATTTTTATACGTCTTTTAGTTAAAATTCAAAGTTTTGTACTGGTATGTAAAATTAGGTAAATAACATTGCAAATACACTTTTAGTCATTAACATATGTATATGCAAACGATATTATGCGTTAACATGAATGAAACTTTTGAAAAACACTGAAATTTATACTAGAAAACCTATGGGAATTATCATGAAAAACTAATCATTTATACTATAGAGGTAATCGAAAATTCTTAAAAGTAAAATGGTTTTTGGTCCAATTACAGTGTGAATCACGATTTTCTGATAAACATCTGCATGAGTTTACGTTCTGTACGTTAAAGAAAACTAAAATGCACTGATAAAACGTTGCTGATTATTCTAGCTAAACAAAGTCAAACATTGTAAAAAAGTAGGCATATTAGCTGTATTTTTATACGTCTTTTAGTTAAAATTCAAAGTTTTGTACTGGTATGTAAAATTAGGTAAATAACATTGCAAATACACTTTTAGTCATTAACATATGTATATGCAAACGATATTATGCGTTAACATAAATGAAACTTTTGAAAAACACTGAAATTTATACTAGAAAACCTACGGGAATTATCATGAAAAACTAATCATTTATACTATAGAGGTAATCGAAAATTCTTAAAAGTAAAATGGTTTTTGGTCCAATTACAGTGTAAATCACGATTTTCTGATGAACATCTGCATGAGTTTACGTTCTGTACGTTTAACTAAACTAAAATGCACGGATAAAACGTTGCTGATTATTCTAGCTAAACAAAGTCAAACATTGTAAAAAAGTAGGCATATTAGCTGTATTTTCATACGTCTTTTAGTTAAAATTCAAAGTTTTGTACTGGTATGTAAAATGAGGTAAATAACATTGCAAATACACTTTTAGTCATTAACATATGTATATGCAAACGATATTATGCGTTAACATAAAAGAAACTTTTAAAAAACACTGAAATTTATAATAGAAAACATACAGGAATTATCATGAAATACTAATCATTTATACAATAGAGCTACTCGAAAATTCTTAAAAGTAAAATGGTTTTTGGTCCAATTACAGTGTGAATTCCCTTTTTTTGATAGACATCTGCATGAGTTTACGTTCTGTAGGTTAAACAAAACTAAAATGCACTGATAAAACATTGCTGATTATTCTAACTAAACAAAGTCAAACATTTTTAAAAAGTAGGCATATTAGCTGTATTTTTATACGTCTTTTAGTTAAAATTCAAAGTTTTGTACTGGTATGTAAAATTAGTTAAATAACATTGCAAATACATTTTAGTCATAAACATATGTATATGCAAACGATATTATGCGTTAACATAAATGAAACTTTTAAAAACACTGAAATTTATACTAGAAAACCTACGGGAATTATCATGAAAAACTAATCATTTATACAATAGAGCTAATCGAAAATTCTTAAAAGTATTTTTTTGGTTATGGTCCAATTACAGTGTGAATCACGATTTTCTGATAAACATCTGCATGAGTTTACGTTCTGTACGTTAAAGAAAACTAAAATGCACTGATAAAACGTTGCTGATTATTCTAGCTAAACAAAGTCAAACATTGTAAAAAAGTAGGCATATTAGCTGTATTTTCATACGTCTTTTAGTTAAAATTCAAAGTTTTGTACTGGTATGTAAAATTAGGTAAATAACATTGCAAATACACTTTTAGTCATAAACATATGTATATGCAAACGATATTATGCGTTAACATAAATGAAACTTTTGAAAAACACTGAAATTTATACTAGAAAACCTATGGGAATTATCATGAAAAACTAATCATTTATACTATAGAGGTAATCGAAAATTCTTAAAAGTAAAATGGTTTTTGGTCCAATTACCATGTGAATCACGATTTTCTGATAAACATCTGCATGAGTTTACGTTCTGTACGTTAAAGAAAACTAAAATGCACTGATAAAACGTTGCTGATTATTCAAGCTAAACAAAGTCAAACATTGTAAAAAAGTAGGCATATTAGCTGTATTTTTATACGTCTTTTAGTTAAAATTCAAAGTTTTGTACTGGTATGTAAAATTAGGTAAATAACATTGCAAATACACTTTTAGTTATAAACATATGTATATGCAAACAATATAATGCGTTATCATAAATGAAACTTTTGAAAAACACTGAAATTTATACCAGAAAACCTACGGGAATTATCATGAAAAACTAATCATTTATACAATAGAGCTAATCGAAAATTCTTAAAAGTATTTTTTTGGTTATGGTCCAATTACAGTGTGAATCACGATTTTCTGATAAACATCTGCATGAGTTTACGTTCTGTACGTTAAACAAAACTAAAATGCACTGATAAAACGTTGCTGATTATTCTAGCTAAACAAAGTCAAACATTGTAAAAAAGTAGGCATATTAGCTGTATTTTCATACGTCTTTTAGTTAAAATTCAAAGTTTTGTACTGGTATGTAAAATTAGTTAAATAACATTGCAAATACACTTTTAGTCATAAAGATATGTATATGCAAACGATATTATGCGTTAACATAAACGAAACTTTTGAAAAACACTGAAATTTATACTAGAATACATACGGGAATTATCGTGAAATAGTAATCATTTATACAATAGAGCTACTCGAAAATTCTTAAAAGTAAAATGGTTTTTGGTCCAATTACAGTGTGAATCACGATTTTCTGATAAACATCTGCATGAGTTTACGTTCTGTACGTTAAAGAAAACTAAAATGCACTGATAAAACGTTGCTGATTATTCTAGGTAAACAAAGTCAAACATTGTAAAAAAGTAGGCATATTAGCTGTATTTTTATACGTCCTTTAGTTAAAATTCAAAGTTTTGTACTGGTATGTAAAATTAGGTAAATAACATTGCAAATACACTTTTAGTCATTAACATATGTATATGCAAACGATATTATGCGTTAACATAAATGAAACTTTTGAAAAACACTGAAATTTATACTAGAAAACCTACGGGAATTATCATGAAAAACTAATCATTTATACTATAGAGGTAATCGAAAATTCTTAAAAGTAAAATGGTTTTTGGTCCAATTACAGTGTAAATCACGATTTTCTGATGAACATCTGCATGAGTTTACGTTCTGTATATGAATTCCCTTTTTTTGATAGACATCTGCATGAGTTTACGTTCTGTAGGTTAAACAAAACTAAAATGCACTGATAAAACATTGCTGATTATTCTAACTAAACAAAGTCAAACATTTTTAAAAAGTAGGCATATTAGCTCTATTTTTATACGTCTTTTAGTTAAAATTCAAAGTTTTGTACTGGTATGTAAAATTAGTTAAATAACATTGCAAATACATTTTAGTCATAAACATATGTATATGCAAACGATATTATGCGTTAACATAAATGAAACTTTTAAAAACACTGGAATTTATACTAGAAAACCTACGGGAATTATCATGAAAAACTAATCATTTATACAATAGAGCTAATCGAAAATTCTTAAAAGTATTTTTTTGGTTATGGTCCAATTACAGTGTGAATCACGATTTTCTGATAAACATCTGCATGAGTTTACGTTCTGTACGTTAAAGAAAACTAAAATGCACTGATAAAACGTTGCTGATTATTCTAGCTAAACAAAGTCAAACATTGTAAAAAAGTAGGCATATTAGCTGTATTTTTATACGTCTTTTAGTTAAAATTCAAAGTTTTGTATTGGTATGTAAAATTAGGTAAATAACATTGCAAATACACTTTTAGTTATAAACATATGTATATGCAAACGATATTATGCGTTAACATAAATGAAACTTTTAAAAACACTGAAATTTATACTAGAAAACATACGGGAATTATCATGAAATACTAATTATTTATACAATAGAGCTACTTGAAAATTCTTAAAAGTAAAATGGTTTTTGGTCCAATTACAGTGTGAATCACGATTTTCGGATAAACATCTGCATGAGTTTACGTTCTGTACGTTAAACAAAACTAAATTGCACTGAGAAAACGTTGCTGATTATTCTAACTAAACAAAGTCAAACATTGTAAAAAAGTAGGCATATTAGCTGTATTTTTATACGTCTTTTAGTTAAAATTCAAAGTTTTGTACTGGTATGTAAAATTAGGTAAATAACATTGCAAATACACTTTTAGTCATTAACATATGTATATGCAAACGATATTATGCGTTAACATGAATGAAACTTTTGAAAAACACTGAAATTTATACTAGAAAACCTATGGGAATTATCATGAAAAACTAATCATTTATACTATAGAGGTAATCGAAAATTCTTAAAAGTAAAATGGTTTTTGGTCCAATTACAGTGTGAATTCCCTTTTTTTGATAGACATCTGCATGAGTTTACGTTCTGTAGGTTAAACAAAACTAAAATGCACTGATAAAACATTGCTGATTATTCTAACTAAACAAAGTCAAACATTTTTAAAAAGTAGGCATATTAGCTGTATTTTTATACGTCTTTTAGTTAAAATTCAAAGTTTTGTACTGGTATGTAAAATTAGTTAAATAACATTGCAAATACATTTTAGTCATAAACATATGTATATGCAAACGATATTATGCGTTAACATAAATGAAACTTTTAAAAACACTGAAATTTATACTAGAAAACCTACGGGAATTATCATGAAAAACTAATCATTTATACAATAGAGCTAATCGAAAATTCTTAAAAGTATTTTTTTGGTTATGGTCCAATTACAGTGTGAATCACGATTTTCTGATAAACATCTGCATGAGTTTACGTTCTGTACGTTAAAGAAAACTAAAATGCACTGATAAAACGTTGCTGATTATTCTAGCTAAACAAAGTCAAACATTGTAAAAAAGTAGGCATATTAGCTGTATTTTCATACGTCTTTTAGTTAAAATTCAAAGTTTTGTACTGGTATGTAAAATTAGGTAAATAACATTGCAAATACACTTTTAGTCATAAACATATGTATATGCAAACGATATTATGCGTTAACATAAATGAAACTTTTGAAAAACACTGAAATTTATACTAGAAAACCTATGGGAATTATCATGAAAAACTAATCATTTATACTATAGAGGTAATCGAAAATTCTTAAAAGTAAAATGGTTTTTGGTCCAATTACCATGTGAATCACGATTTTCTGATAAACATCTGCATGAGTTTACGTTCTGTACGTTAAAGAAAACTAAAATGCACTGATAAAACGTTGCTGATTATTCTAGCTAAACAAAGTCAAACATTGTAAAAAAGTAGGCATATTAGCTGTATTTTTATACGTCTTTTAGTTAAAATTCAAAGTTTTGTACTGGTATGTAAAATTAGGTAAATAACATTGCAAATACACTTTTAGTTATAAACATATGTATATGCAAACAATATAATGCGTTATCATAAATGAAACTTTTGAAAAACACTGAAATTTATACCAGAAAACCTACGGGAATTATCATGAAAAACTAATCATTTATACAATAGAGCTAATCGAAAATTCTTAAAAGTATTTTTTTGGTTATGGTCCAATTACAGTGTGAATCACGATTTTCTGATAAACATCTGCATGAGTTTACGTTCTGTACGTTAAACAAAACTAAAATGCACTGATAAAACGTTGCTGATTATTCTAGCTAAACAAAGTCAAACATTGTAAAAAAGTAGGCATATTAGCTGTATTTTCATACGTCTTTTAGTTAAAATTCAAAGTTTTGTACTGGTATGTAAAATTAGTTAAATAACATTGCAAATACACTTTTAGTCATAAAGATATGTATATGCAAACGATATTATGCGTTAACATAAACGAAACTTTTGAAAAACACTGAAATTTATACTAGAATACATACGGGAATTATCGTGAAATAGTAATCATTTATACAATAGAGCTACTCGAAAATTCTTAAAAGTAAAATGGTTTTTGGTCCAATTACAGTGTGAATCACGATTTTCTGATAAACATCTGCATGAGTTTACGTTCTGTACGTTAAAGAAAACTAAAATGCACTGATAAAACGTTGCTGATTATTCTAGGTAAACAAAGTCAAACATTGTAAAAAAGTAGGCATATTAGCTGTATTTTTATACGTCCTTTAGTTAAAATTCAAAGTTTTGTACTGGTATGTAAAATTAGGTAAATAACATTGCAAATACACATTTAGTCATTAACATATGTATATGCAAACGATATTATGCGTTAACATAAATGAAACTTTTAAAAACACTGAAATTTATACTAGAAAACATACGGGAATTATCATGAAATACTAATTATTTATACAATAGAGCTACTTGAAAATTCTTAAAAGTAAAATGGTTTTTGGTCCAATTACAGTGTGAATCACGATTTTCTGATAAACATCTGCATGAGTTTACGTTCTGTACGTTAAAGAAAACTAAAATGCACTGATAAAACGTTGCTGATTATTCTAGCTAAACAAAGTCAAACATTGTAAAAAAGTAGGCATATTAGCTGTATTTTTATACGTCTTTTAGTTAAAATTCAAAGTTTTGTACTGGTATGTAAAATTAGGTAAATAACATTGCAAATACACTTTTAGTCATTAACATATGTATATGCAAACGATATTATGCGTTAACATAAATGAAACTTTTGAAAAACACTGAAATTTATACTAGAAAACCTACGGGAATTATCATGAAAAACTAATCATTTATACTATAGAGGTAATCGAAAATTCTTAAAAGTAAAATGGTTTTTGGTCCAATTACAGTGTAAATCACGATTTTCTGATGAACATCTGCATGAGTTTACGTTCTGTACGTTTAACTAAACTAAAATGCACGGATAAAACGTTGCTGATTATTCTAGCTAAACAAAGTCAAACATTGTAAAAAAGTAGGCATATTAGCTGTATTTTCATACGTCTTTTAGTTAAAATTCAAAGTTTTGTACTGGTATGTAAAATGAGGTAAATAACATTGCAAATACACTTTTAGTCATTAACATATGTATATGCAAACGATATTATGCGTTAACATAAAAGAAACTTTTAAAAAACACTGAAATTTATAATAGAAAACATACAGGAATTATCATGAAATACTAATCATTTATACAATAGAGCTACTCGAAAATTCTTAAAAGTAAAATGGTTTTTGGTCCAATTACAGTGTGAATTCCCTTTTTTTGATAGACATCTGCATGAGTTTACGTTCTGTAGGTTAAACAAAACTAAAATGCACTGATAAAACATTGCTGATTATTCTAACTAAACAAAGTCAAACATTTTTAAAAAGTAGGCATATTAGCTGTATTTTTATACGTCTTTTAGTTAAAATTCAAAGTTTTGTACTGGTATGTAAAATTAGTTAAATAACATTGCAAATACATTTTAGTCATAAACATATGTATATGCAAACGATATTATGCGTTAACATAAATGAAACTTTTAAAAACACTGAAATTTATACTAGAAAACCTACGGGAATTATCATGAAAAACTAATCATTTATACAATAGAGCTAATCGAAAATTCTTAAAAGTATTTTTTTGGTTATGGTCCAATTACAGTGTGAATCACGATTTTCTGATAAACATCTGCATGAGTTTACGTTCTGTACGTTAAAGAAAACTAAAATGCACTGATAAAACGTTGCTGATTATTCTAGCTAAACAAAGTCAAACATTGTAAAAAAGTAGGCATATTAGCTGTATTTTCATACGTCTTTTAGTTAAAATTCAAAGTTTTGTACTGGTATGTAAAATTAGTTAAATAACATTGCAAATACACTTTTAGTCATAAAGATATGTATATGCAAACGATATTATGCGTTAACATAAACGAAACTTTTGAAAAACACTGAAATTTATACTAGAATACATACGGGAATTATCGTGAAATAGTAATCATTTATACAATAGAGCTACTCGAAAATTCTTAAAAGTAAAATGGTTTTTGGTCCAATTACAGTGTGAATCACGATTTTCTGATAAACATCTGCATGAGTTTACGTTCTGTACGTTAAAGAAAACTAAAATGCACTGATAAAACGTTGCTGATTATTCTAGGTAAACAAAGTCAAACATTGTAAAAAAGTAGGCATATTAGCTGTATTTTTATACGTCCTTTAGTTAAAATTCAAAGTTTTGTACTGGTATGTAAAATTAGGTAAATAACATTGCAAATACACTTTTAGTCATTAACATATGTATATGCAAACGATATTATGCGTTAACATAAATGAAACTTTTAAAAACACTGAAATTTATACTAGAAAACATACGGGAATTATCATGAAATACTAATTATTTATACAATAGAGCTACTTGAAAATTCTTAAAAGTAAAATGGTTTTTGGTCCAATTACAGTGTGAATCACGATTTTCTGATAAACATCTGCATGAGTTTACGTTCTGTACGTTAAAGAAAACTAAAATGCACTGATAAAACGTTGCTGATTATTCTAGCTAAACAAAGTCAAACATTGTAAAAAAGTAGGCATATTAGCTGTATTTTTATACGTCTTTTAGTTAAAATTCAAAGTTTTGTACTGGTATGTAAAATTAGGTAAATAACATTGCAAATACACTTTTAGTCATTAACATATGTATATGCAAACGATATTATGCGTTAACATAAATGAAACTTTTGAAAAACACTGAAATTTATACTAGAAAACCTACGGGAATTATCATGAAAAACTAATCATTTATACTATAGAGGTAATCGAAAATTCTTAAAAGTAAAATGGTTTTTGGTCCAATTACAGTGTAAATCACGATTTTCTGATGAACATCTGCATGAGTTTACGTTCTGTACGTTTAACTAAACTAAAATGCACGGATAAAACGTTGCTGATTATTCTAGGTAAACAAAGTCAAACATTGTAAAAAAGTAGGCATATTAGCTGTATTTTCATACGTCTTTTAGTTAAAATTCAAAGTTTTGTACTGGTATGTAAAATGAGGTAAATAACATTGCAAATACACTTTTAGTCATTAACATATGTATATGCAAACGATATTATGCGTTAACATAAAAGAAACTTTTAAAAAACACTGAAATTTATAATAGAAAACATACAGGAATTATCATGAAATACTAATCATTTATACAATAGAGCTACTCGAAAATTCTTAAAAGTAAAATGGTTTTTGGTCCAATTACAGTGTGAATTCCCTTTTTTTGATAGACATCTGCATGAGTTTACGTTCTGTAGGTTAAACAAAACTAAAATGCACTGATAAAACATTGCTGATTATTCTAACTAAACAAAGTCAAACATTTTTAAAAAGTAGGCATATTAGCTGTATTTTTATACGTCTTTTAGTTAAAATTCAAAGTTTTGTACTGGTATGTAAAATTAGTTAAATAACATTGCAAATACATTTTAGTCATAAACATATGTATATGCAAACGATATTATGCGTTAACATAAATGAAACTTTTAAAAACACTGAAATTTATACTAGAAAACCTACGGGAATTATCATGAAAAACTAATCATTTATACAATAGAGCTAATCGAAAATTCTTAAAAGTATTTTTTTGGTTATGGTCCAATTACAGTGTGAATCACGATTTTCTGATAAACATCTGCATGAGTTTACGTTCTGTACGTTAAAGAAAACTAAAATGCACTGATAAAACGTTGCTGATTATTCTAGCTAAACAAAGTCAAACATTGTAAAAAAGTAGGCATATTAGCTGTATTTTCATACGTCTTTTAGTTAAAATTCAAAGTTTTGTACTGGTATGTAAAATTAGGTAAATAACATTGCAAATACACTTTTAGTCATAAACATATGTATATGCAAACGATATTATGCGTTAACATAAATGAAACTTTTGAAAAACACTGAAATTTATACTAGAAAACCTATGGGAATTATCATGAAAAACTAATCATTTATACTATAGAGGTAATCGAAAATTCTTAAAAGTAAAATGGTTTTTGGTCCAATTACCATGTGAATCACGATTTTCTGATAAACATCTGCATGAGTTTACGTTCTGTACGTTAAAGAAAACTAAAATGCACTGATAAAACGTTGCTGATTATTCAAGCTAAACAAAGTCAAACATTGTAAAAAAGTAGGCATATTAGCTGTATTTTTATACGTCTTTTAGTTAAAATTCAAAGTTTTGTACTGGTATGTAAAATTAGGTAAATAACATTGCAAATACACTTTTAGTTATAAACATATGTATATGCAAACAATATAATGCGTTATCATAAATGAAACTTTTGAAAAACACTGAAATTTATACCAGAAAACCTACGGGAATTATCATGAAAAACTAATCATTTATACAATAGAGCTAATCGAAAATTCTTAAAAGTATTTTTTTGGTTATGGTCCAATTACAGTGTGAATCACGATTTTCTGATAAACATCTGCATGAGTTTACGTTCTGTACGTTAAACAAAACTAAAATGCACTGATAAAACGTTGCTGATTATTCTAGCTAAACAAAGTCAAACATTGTAAAAAAGTAGGCATATTAGCTGTATTTTCATACGTCTTTTAGTTAAAATTCAAAGTTTTGTACTGGTATGTAAAATTAGTTAAATAACATTGCAAATACACTTTTAGTCATAAAGATATGTATATGCAAACGATATTATGCGTTAACATAAACGAAACTTTTGAAAAACACTGAAATTTATACTAGAATACATACGGGAATTATCGTGAAATAGTAATCATTTATACAATAGAGCTACTCGAAAATTCTTAAAAGTAAAATGGTTTTTGGTCCAATTACAGTGTGAATCACGATTTTCTGATAAACATCTGCATGAGTTTACGTTCTGTACGTTAAAGAAAACTAAAATGCACTGATAAAACGTTGCTGATTATTCTAGGTAAACAAAGTCAAACATTGTAAAAAAGTAGGCATATTAGCTGTATTTTTATACGTCCTTTAGTTAAAATTCAAAGTTTTGTACTGGTATGTAAAATTAGGTAAATAACATTGCAAATACACTTTTAGTCATTAACATATGTATATGCAAACGATATTATGCGTTAACATAAATGAAACTTTTGAAAAACACTGAAATTTATACTAGAAAACCTACGGGAATTATCATGAAAAACTAATCATTTATACTATAGAGGTAATCGAAAATTCTTAAAAGTAAAATGGTTTTTGGTCCAATTAGAGTGTAAATCACGATTTTCTGATGAACATCTGCATGAGTTTACGTTCTGTATATGAATTCCCTTTTTTTGATAGACATCTGCATGAGTTTACGTTCTGTAGGTTAAACAAAACTAAAATGCACTGATAAAACATTGCTGATTATTCTAACTAAACAAAGTCAAACATTTTTAAAAAGTAGGCATATTAGCTCTATTTTTATACGTCTTTTAGTTAAAATTCAAAGTTTTGTACTGGTATGTAAAATTAGTTAAATAACATTGCAAATACATTTTAGTCATAAACATATGTATATGCAAACGATATTATGCGTTAACATAAATGAAACTTTTAAAAACACTGGAATTTATACTAGAAAACCTACGGGAATTATCATGAAAAACTAATCATTTATACAATAGAGCTAATCGAAAATTCTTAAAAGTATTTTTTTGGTTATGGTCCAATTACAGTGTGAATCACGATTTTCTGATAAACATCTGCATGAGTTTACGTTCTGTACGTTAAAGAAAACTAAAATGCACTGATAAAACGTTGCTGATTATTCTAGCTAAACAAAGTCAAACATTGTAAAAAAGTAGGCATATTAGCTGTATTTTTATACGTCTTTTAGTTAAAATTCAAAGTTTTGTATTGGTATGTAAAATTAGGTAAATAACATTGCAAATACACTTTTAGTTATAAACATATGTATATGCAAACGATATTATGCGTTAACATAAATGAAACTTTTAAAAACACTGAAATTTATACTAGAAAACATACGGGAATTATCATGAAATACTAATTATTTATACAATAGAGCTACTTGAAAATTCTTAAAAGTAAAATGGTTTTTGGTCCAATTACAGTGTGAATCACGATTTTCGGATAAACATCTGCATGAGTTTACGTTCTGTACGTTAAACAAAACTAAATTGCACTGAGAAAACGTTGCTGATTATTCTAACTAAACAAAGTCAAACATTGTAAAAAAGTAGGCATATTAGCTGTATTTTTATACGTCTTTTAGTTAAAATTCAAAGTTTTGTACTGGTATGTAAAATTAGGTAAATAACATTGCAAATACACTTTTAGTCATTAACATATGTATATGCAAACGATATTATGCGTTAACATGAATGAAACTTTTGAAAAACACTGAAATTTATACTAGAAAACCTATGGGAATTATCATGAAAAACTAATCATTTATACTATAGAGGTAATCGAAAATTCTTAAAAGTAAAATGGTTTTTGGTCCAATTACAGTGTGAATCACGATTTTCTGATAAACATCTGCATGAGTTTACGTTCTGTACGTTAAAGAAAACTAAAATGCACTGATAAAACGTTGCTGATTATTCTAGCTAAACAAAGTCAAACATTGTAAAAAAGTAGGCATATTAGCTGTATTTTTATACGTCTTTTAGTTAAAATTCAAAGTTTTGTATTGGTATGTAAAATTAGGTAAATAACATTGCAAATACACTTTTAGTTATAAACATATGTATATGCAAACGATATTATGCGTTAACATAAATGAAACTTTTAAAAACACTGAAATTTATACTAGAAAACATACGGGAATTATCATGAAATACTAATTATTTATACAATAGAGCTACTTGAAAATTCTTAAAAGTAAAATGGTTTTTGGTCCAATTACAGTGTGAATCACGATTTTCGGATAAACATCTGCATGAGTTTACGTTCTGTACGTTAAACAAAACTAAATTGCACTGAGAAAACGTTGCTGATTATTCTAACTAAACAAAGTCAAACATTGTAAAAAAGTAGGCATATTAGCTGTATTTTTATACGTCTTTTAGTTAAAATTCAAAGTTTTGTACTGGTATGTAAAATTAGGTAAATAACATTGCAAATACACTTTTAGTCATTAACATATGTATATGCAAACGATATTATGCGTTAACATGAATGAAACTTTTGAAAAACACTGAAATTTATACTAGAAAACCTATGGGAATTATCATGAAAAACTAATCATTTATACTATAGAGGTAATCGAAAATTCTTAAAAGTAAAATGGTTTTTGGTCCAATTACAGTGTGAATTCCCTTTTTTTGATAGACATCTGCATGAGTTTACGTTCTGTAGGTTAAACAAAACTAAAATGCACTGATAAAACATTGCTGATTATTCTAACTAAACAAAGTCAAACATTTTTAAAAAGTAGGCATATTAGCTGTATTTTTATACGTCTTTTAGTTAAAATTCAAAGTTTTGTACTGGTATGTAAAATTAGTTAAATAACATTGCAAATACATTTTAGTCATAAACATATGTATATGCAAACGATATTATGCGTTAACATAAATGAAACTTTTAAAAACACTGAAATTTATACTAGAAAACCTACGGGAATTATCATGAAAAACTAATCATTTATACAATAGAGCTAATCGAAAATTCTTAAAAGTATTTTTTTGGTTATGGTCCAATTACAGTGTGAATCACGATTTTCTGATAAACATCTGCATGAGTTTA
Source organism: Sepioteuthis lessoniana (assembly GCA_963585895.1). Classification (NCBI taxonomy): domain Eukaryota; kingdom Metazoa; phylum Mollusca; class Cephalopoda; order Myopsida; family Loliginidae; genus Sepioteuthis; species Sepioteuthis lessoniana. The sequence continues at coordinate 86,600,691 of OY757904.1, read as the reverse complement.
CGTTCTGTACGTTAAAGAAAACTAAAATGCACTGATAAAACGTTGCTGATTATTCTAGCTAAACAAAGTCAAACATTGTAAAAAAGTAGGCATATTAGCTGTATTTTCATACGTCTTTTAGTTAAAATTCAAAGTTTTGTACTGGTATGTAAAATTAGGTAAATAACATTGCAAATACACTTTTAGTCATAAACATATGTATATGCAAACGATATTATGCGTTAACATAAATGAAACTTTTGAAAAACACTGAAATTTATACTAGAAAACCTATGGGAATTATCATGAAAAACTAATCATTTATACTATAGAGGTAATCGAAAATTCTTAAAAGTAAAATGGTTTTTGGTCCAATTACCATGTGAATCACGATTTTCTGATAAACATCTGCATGAGTTTACGTTCTGTACGTTAAAGAAAACTAAAATGCACTGATAAAACGTTGCTGATTATTCTAGCTAAACAAAGTCAAACATTGTAAAAAAGTAGGCATATTAGCTGTATTTTTATACGTCTTTTAGTTAAAATTCAAAGTTTTGTACTGGTATGTAAAATTAGGTAAATAACATTGCAAATACACTTTTAGTTATAAACATATGTATATGCAAACAATATAATGCGTTATCATAAATGAAACTTTTGAAAAACACTGAAATTTATACCAGAAAACCTACGGGAATTATCATGAAAAACTAATCATTTATACAATAGAGCTAATCGAAAATTCTTAAAAGTATTTTTTTGGTTATGGTCCAATTACAGTGTGAATCACGATTTTCTGATAAACATCTGCATGAGTTTACGTTCTGTACGTTAAACAAAACTAAAATGCACTGATAAAACGTTGCTGATTATTCTAGCTAAACAAAGTCAAACATTGTAAAAAAGTAGGCATATTAGCTGTATTTTCATACGTCTTTTAGTTAAAATTCAAAGTTTTGTACTGGTATGTAAAATTAGTTAAATAACATTGCAAATACACTTTTAGTCATAAAGATATGTATATGCAAACGATATTATGCGTTAACATAAACGAAACTTTTGAAAAACACTGAAATTTATACTAGAATACATACGGGAATTATCGTGAAATAGTAATCATTTATACAATAGAGCTACTCGAAAATTCTTAAAAGTAAAATGGTTTTTGGTCCAATTACAGTGTGAATCACGATTTTCTGATAAACATCTGCATGAGTTTACGTTCAGTACGTTAAAGAAAACTAAAATGCACTGATAAAACGTTGCTGATTATTCTAGGTAAACAAAGTCAAACATTGTAAAAAAGTAGGCATATTAGCTGTATTTTTATACGTCCTTTAGTTAAAATTCAAAGTTTTGTACTGGTATGTAAAATTAGGTAAATAACATTGCAAATACACTTTTAGTCATTAACATATGTATATGCAAACGATATTATGCGTTAACATAAATGAAACTTTTGAAAAACACTGAAATTTATACTAGAAAACCTACGGGAATTATCATGAAAAACTAATCATTTATACTATAGAGGTAATCGAAAATTCTTAAAAGTAAAATGGTTTTTGGTCCAATTACAGTGTAAATCACGATTTTCTGATGAACATCTGCATGAGTTTACGTTCTGTATATGAATTCCCTTTTTTTGATAGACATCTGCATGAGTTTACGTTCTGTAGGTTAAACAAAACTAAAATGCACTGATAAAACATTGCTGATTATTCTAACTAAACAAAGTCAAACATTTTTAAAAAGTAGGCATATTAGCTCTATTTTTATACGTCTTTTAGTTAAAATTCAAAGTTTTGTACTGGTATGTAAAATTAGTTAAATAACATTGCAAATACATTTTAGTCATAAACATATGTATATGCAAACGATATTATGCGTTAACATAAATGAAACTTTTAAAAACACTGGAATTTATACTAGAAAACCTACGGGAATTATCATGAAAAACTAATCATTTATACAATAGAGCTAATCGAAAATTCTTAAAAGTATTTTTTTGGTTATGGTCCAATTACAGTGTGAATCACGATTTTCTGATAAACATCTGCATGAGTTTACGTTCTGTACGTTAAAGAAAACTAAAATGCACTGATAAAACGTTGCTGATTATTCTAGCTAAACAAAGTCAAACATTGTAAAAAAGTAGGCATATTAGCTGTATTTTTATACGTCTTTTAGTTAAAATTCAAAGTTTTGTATTGGTATGTAAAATTAGGTAAATAACATTGCAAATACACTTTTAGTTATAAACATATGTATATGCAAACGATATTATGCGTTAACATAAATGAAACTTTTAAAAACACTGAAATTTATACTAGAAAACATACGGGAATTATCATGAAATACTAATTATTTATACAATAGAGCTACTTGAAAATTCTTAAAAGTAAAATGGTTTTTGGTCCAATTACAGTGTGAATCACGATTTTCGGATAAACATCTGCATGAGTTTACGTTCTGTACGTTAAACAAAACTAAATTGCACTGAGAAAACGTTGCTGATTATTCTAACTAAACAAAGTCAAACATTGTAAAAAAGTAGGCATATTAGCTGTATTTTTATACGTCTTTTAGTTAAAATTCAAAGTTTTGTACTGGTATGTAAAATTAGGTAAATAACATTGCAAATACACTTTTAGTCATTAACATATGTATATGCAAACGATATTATGCGTTAACATGAATGAAACTTTTGAAAAACACTGAAATTTATACTAGAAAACCTATGGGAATTATCATGAAAAACTAATCATTTATACTATAGAGGTAATCGAAAATTCTTAAAAGTAAAATGGTTTTTGGTCCAATTACAGTGTGAATCACGATTTTCTGATAAACATCTGCATGAGTTTACGTTCTGTACGTTAAAGAAAACTAAAATGCACTGATAAAACGTTGCTGATTATTCTAGCTAAACAAAGTCAAACATTGTAAAAAAGTAGGCATATTAGCTGTATTTTTATACGTCTTTTAGTTAAAATTCAAAGTTTTGTACTGGTATGTAAAATTAGGTAAATAACATTGCAAATACACTTTTAGTCATTAACATATGTATATGCAAACGATATTATGCGTTAACATAAATGAAACTTTTGAAAAACACTGAAATTTATACTAGAAAACCTACGGGAATTATCATGAAAAACTAATCATTTATACTATAGAGGTAATCGAAAATTCTTAAAAGTAAAATGGTTTTTGGTCCAATTACAGTGTAAATCACGATTTTCTGATGAACATCTGCATGAGTTTACGTTCTGTACGTTTAACTAAACTAAAATGCACGGATAAAACGTTGCTGATTATTCTAGCTAAACAAAGTCAAACATTGTAAAAAAGTAGGCATATTAGCTGTATTTTCATACGTCTTTTAGTTAAAATTCAAAGTTTTGTACTGGTATGTAAAATGAGGTAAATAACATTGCAAATACACTTTTAGTCATTAACATATGTATATGCAAACGATATTATGCGTTAACATAAAAGAAACTTTTAAAAAACACTGAAATTTATAATAGAAAACATACAGGAATTATCATGAAATACTAATCATTTATACAATAGAGCTACTCGAAAATTCTTAAAAGTAAAATGGTTTTTGGTCCAATTACAGTGTGAATTCCCTTTTTTTGATAGACATCTGCATGAGTTTACGTTCTGTAGGTTAAACAAAACTAAAATGCACTGATAAAACATTGCTGATTATTCTAACTAAACAAAGTCAAACATTTTTAAAAAGTAGGCATATTAGCTGTATTTTTATACGTCTTTTAGTTAAAATTCAAAGTTTTGTACTGGTATGTAAAATTAGTTAAATAACATTGCAAATACATTTTAGTCATAAACATATGTATATGCAAACGATATTATGCGTTAACATAAATGAAACTTTTAAAAACACTGAAATTTATACTAGAAAACCTACGGGAATTATCATGAAAAACTAATCATTTATACAATAGAGCTAATCGAAAATTCTTAAAAGTATTTTTTTGGTTATGGTCCAATTACAGTGTGAATCACTATTTTCTGATAAACATCTGCATGAGTTTACGTTCTGTACGTTAAAGAAAACTAAAATGCACTGATAAAACGTTGCTGATTATTCTAGCTAAACAAAGTCAAACATTGTAAAAAAGTAGGCATATTAGCTGTATTTTTATACGTCTTTTAGTTAAAATTCAAAGTTTTGTACTGGTATGTAAAATGAGGTAAATAACATTGCAAATACACTTTTAGTCATAAACATATGTATATGCAAACGATATTATGCGTTAACATAAATGAAACTTTTAAAAACACTGAAATTTATACTAGAAAACATACGGGAATTATCATGAAATACTAATTATTTATACAATAGAGCTACTTGAAAATTCTTAAAAGTAAAATGGTTTTTGGTCCAATTACAGTGTGAATCACGATTTTCGGATAAACATCTGCATGAGTTTACGTTCTGTACGTTAAACAAAACTAAATTGCACTGATAAAACGTTGCTGATTATTCTAACTAAACAAAGTCAAACATTGTAAAAAAGTAGGCATATTAGCTAAAATTCAAAGTTTTGTACTGGTATGTAAAATTAGGTAAATAACATTGCAAATACACTTTTAGTCATTAACATATGTATATGCAAACGATATTATGCGTTAACATAAATGAAACTTTTGAAAAACACTGAAATTTATACTAGAAAACCTATGGGAATTATCATGAAAAACTAATCATTTATACTATAGAGGTAATCGAAAATTCTTAAAAGTAAAATGGTTTTTGGTCCAATTACAGTGTGAATCACGATTTTCTGATAAACATCTGCATGAGTTTACGTTCTGTACGTTAAACAAAACTAAAATGCACTGATAAAACGTTGCTGATTATTCTAGCTAAACAAAGTCAAACATTGTAAAAAAGTAGGCATATTAGCTCTATTTTCATACGTCTTTTAGTTAAAATTCAAAGTTTTGTACTGGTATGTAAAATTAGTTAAATAACATTGCAAATACACTTTTAGTCATAAACATATGTATATGCAAACGATATTATGCGTTAACATAAATGAAACTTTTAAAAACACTGAAATTTATACTAGAAAACATACGGGAATTATCATGAAATACTAATTATTTATACAATAGAGCTACTCGAAAATTCTTAAAAGTAAAATGGTTTTTGGTCCAATTACAGTGTGAATCACGATTTTCTGATAAACATCTGCATGAGTTTACGTTCTGTACGTTAAACAAAACTAAATTGCACTGATAAAAAGTTGCTGATTATTCTAACTAAACAAAGTCAAACATTGTAAAAAAGTAGGCATATTAGCTCTATTTTTATACGTCTTTTAGTTAAAATTCGAAGTTTTGTACTGGTATGTAAAATTAGGTAAATAACATTGCAAATACACTTTTAGTCATAAACATATGTATATGCAAACGATATTATGCGTTAACATAAACGAAACTTTTGAAAAACACTGAAATTTATACTAGAAAACATACGGGAATTATCGTGAAATAGTAATCATTTATACAATAGAGCTACTCGAAAATTCTTAAAAGTAAAATGGTTTTTGGTCCAATTACAGTGTAAATCACGATTTTCTGATGAACATCTGCATGAGTTTACGTTCTGTACGTTTAACTAAACTAAAATGCACGGATAAAACGTTGCTGATTATTCTAGCTAAACAAAGTCAAACATTGTAAAAAAGTAGGCATATTAGCTGTATTTTCATACGTCTTTTAGTTAAAATTCAAAGTTTTGTACTGGTATGTATAATGAGGTAAATTACATTGCAAATACACTTTTAGTCATTAACATATGTATATGCAAACGATATTATGCGTTAACATAAAAGAAACTTTTGAAAAACACTGAAATTTATAATAGAAAACATACGGGAATTATCATGAAATACTAATCATTTATACAATAGAGCTACTCGAAAATTCTTAAAAGTAAAATGGTTTTTGGTCCAATTACAGTGTGAATTCCCTTTTTTTGATAAACATCTGCATAAGTTTACGTTCTGTAGGTTAAACAAAACTAAAATGCACTGATAAAACATTGCTGATTATTCTAACTAAACAAAGTCAAACATTTTTAAAAAGTAGGCATATTAGCTCTATTTTTATACGTCTTTTAGTTAAAATTCAAAGTTTTGTACTGGTATGTAAAATTAGGTAAATAACATTGCAAATACACTTTTAGTCATAAACATATGTATATGCAAACGATATTATGCGTTTACATAAACGAAACTTTTGAAAAACACTGAAATTTATACTAGAAAACATACGGGAATTATCATGAAATAGTAATCATTTATACAATAGAGCTACTCGAAAATTCTTAAAAGTAAAATGGTTTTTGGTCCAATTACAGTGTGAATCACGATTTTCTGATAAACATCTGCATGAGTTTACGTTCTGTACGTTAAACAAAACTAAAATGCACTGATAAAACTTTGCTGATTATTCTAGCTAAACAAAGTCAAACATTGTAAAAAATTAGGCAGATTAGCTCTATTTTTATACGTCTTTTAGTTAAAATTCAAAGTTTTGTACTGGTATGTAAAATTAGTTAAATAACATTGCAAATACATTTTAGTCATAAACATATGTATATGCAAACGATATTATGCGTTAACATAAATGAAACTTTTAAAAACACTGAAATTTATACTAGAAAACCTACGGGAATTATCATGAAAAACTAATCATTTATACAATAGAGCTAATCGAAAATTCTTAAAAGTATTTTTTTGGTTATGGTCCAATTACAGTGTGAATCACGATTTTCTGATAAACATCTGCATGAGTTTACGTTCTGTACGTTAAAGAAAACTAAAATGCACTGATAAAATGTTGCTGATTATTCTAGCTAAACAAAGTCAAACATTGTAAAAAAGTAGGCATATTAGCTGTATTTTTATACGTCTTTTAGTTAAAATTCAAAGTTTTGTACTGGTATGTAAAATTAGGTAAATAACATTGCAAATACACTTTTAGTTATAAACATATGTATATGCAAACGATATTATTCGTTAACATAAATGAAACTTTTAAAAACACTGAAATTTATACTAGAAAACATACGGGAATTATCATGAAATACTAATTATTTATACAATAGAGCTACTCGAAAATTCTTAAAAGTAAAATGGTTTTTGGTCCAATTACAGTGTGAATCACGATTTTCGGATAAACATCTGCATGAGTTTACGTTCTGTACGTTAAACAAAACTAAATTGCACTGATAAAACGTTGCTGATTATTCTAACTAAACAAAGTCAAACATTGTAAAAAAGTAGGCATATTAGCTCAATTTTTATACGTCTTTTAGTTAAAATTCGAAGTTTTGTACTGGTATGTAAAATTAGGTAAATTACATTGCAAATACACTTTTAGTCATTAACATATGTATATGCAAACGATATTATGCGTTAACATTAAAGAAACTTTTGAAAAACACTGAAATTTATACTAGAAAACCTACGGGAATTATCATGAAAAACTAATCATTTATACAATAGAGCTAATCGAAAATTCTTAAAAGTAAAATGGTTTTTGGTCCAATTACAGTGTGAATCACGATTTTCTGATAAACATCTGCATGAGTTTACGTTCTGTACGTTAAAGAAAACTAAAATGCACTGATAAAACGTTGCTGATTATTCTAGCTAAACAAAGTCAAACATTGTAAAAAAGTAGGAATATTAGCTGTATTTTTATACGTCTTTTAGTTAAAATTCAAAGTTTTGTACTGGTATGTAAAATTAGGTAAATAACATTGCAAATACACTTTTAGTTATAAACATATGTATATGCAAACAATATTATGCGTTATCATAAATGAAACTTTAGAAAAACACTGAAATTTATACCAGAAAACCTACGGGAATTATCATGAAATGCTAATCATTTATACAATCGAAAATTCTTAAAAATATAATCGTTTTTGGTCCAATTTACAGTGTGAATCGTGATTTTCTGATAAGCATCTGCATGAGTTTACGTTCTGTATGTTTAACTAAACTAAAATGCATGGATAAAACGTTGCTGATTATTCTAGCTAAACAAACTCAAACATTGTAAAAAAGTAGGCATATTAGCTCTATTTTCATACGTCTTTTACTTAAAGTTCAAAGTTTTGTACTGGTATGTAAAATTAGGTAAATAACATTGCAAATACACTTTTAGTTATAAACATATGTATATGCAAACGATATTATGCGTTAACATAAATGAAACTTTTTAAAACCACTGAAATTTATACTCGAAAACATACGGGAATTATCATGAAATACTAATCATTTATACAATATAGCTAATCGAAAATTCTTAAAAGTAAAATGGTTTTTGGTCCAATTACAGTGTGAATCACGATTTTCTGATAAACATCTGCATGAGTTTACGTTCTGTACGTTAAACAAAACTAAAATGCACTGATAAAACGTTGCTGATTATTCTAACTAAACAAATCAAACATTGTAAAAAAGTAGGCATATTACCTCTATTTTTATACGTCTTTTAGTTAAAATTCAAAGTTTTGTACTGTTATGTAGAATTAGTTAAATAACATTGCAAATACACTTTTAGTCATTAACATATGTATATGCAAACGATATTATGCGTTAACATGAATGAAACTTTTGAAAAACACTGAAATTTATACTAGAAAACCTATGGGAATTATCATGAAAAACTAATCATTTATACTATAGAGGTAATCGAAAATTCTTAAAAGTAAAATGGTTTTTGGTCCAATTACAGTGTAAATCACGATTTTCTGATGAACATCTGCATGAGTTTACGTTCTGTACGTTTAACTAAACTAAAATGCACGGATAAAACGTTGCTGATTATTCTAGCTAAACAAAGTCAAACATTGTAAAAAAGTAGGCATATTAGCTGTATTTTCATACGTCTTTTAGTTAAAATTCAAAGTTTTGTACTGGTATGTAAAATGAGGTAAATAACATTGCAAATACACTTTTAGTCATTAACATATGTATATGCAAACGATATTATGCGTTAACATAAAAGAAACTTTTAAAAAACACTGAAATTTATAATAGAAAACATACAGGAATTATCATGAAATACTAATCATTTATACAATAGAGCTACTCGAAAATTCTTAAAAGTAAAATGGTTTTTGGTCCAATTACAGTGTGAATTCCCTTTTTTTGATAGACATCTGCATGAGTTTACGTTCTGTAGGTTAAACAAAACTAAAATGCACTGATAAAACATTGCTGATTATTCTAACTAAACAAAGTCAAACATTTTTAAAAAGTAGGCATATTAGCTGTATTTTTATACGTCTTTTAGTTAAAATTCAAAGTTTTGTACTGGTATGTAAAATTAGTTAAATAACATTGCAAATACATTTTAGTCATAAACATATGTATATGCAAACGATATTATGCGTTAACATAAATGAAACTTTTAAAAACACTGAAATTTATACTAGAAAACCTACGGGAATTATCATGAAAAACTAATCATTTATACAATAGAGCTAATCGAAAATTCTTAAAAGTATTTTTTTGGTTATGGTCCAATTACAGTGTGAATCACTATTTTCTGATAAACATCTGCATGAGTTTACGTTCTGTACGTTAAAGAAAACTAAAATGCACTGATAAAACGTTGCTGATTATTCTAGCTAAACAAAGTCAAACATTGTAAAAAAGTAGGCATATTAGCTGTATTTTTATACGTCTTTTAGTTAAAATTCAAAGTTTTGTACTGGTATGTAAAATTAGGTAAATAACATTGCAAATACACTTTTAGTTATAAACATATGTATATGCAAACGATATTATGCGTTAACATAAATGAAACTTTTAAAAACACTGAAATTTATACTAGAAAACATACGGGAATTATCATGAAATACTAATTATTTATACAATAGAGCTACTTGAAAATTCTTAAAAGTAAAATGGTTTTTGGTCCAATTACAGTGTGAATCACGATTTTCGGATAAACATCTGCATGAGTTTACGTTCTGTACGTTAAACAAAACTAAATTGCACTGATAAAACGTTGCTGATTATTCTAACTAAACAAAGTCAAACATTGTAAAAAAGTAGGCATATTAGCTAAAATTCAAAGTTTTGTACTGGTATGTAAAATTAGGTAAATAACATTGCAAATACACTTTTAGTCATTAACATATGTATATGCAAACGATATTATGCGTTAACATAAATGAAACTTTTGAAAAACACTGAAATTTATACTAGAAAACCTATGGGAATTATCATGAAAAACTAATCATTTATACTATAGAGGTAATCGAAAATTCTTAAAAGTAAAATGGTTTTTGGTCCAATTACAGTGTGAATCACGATTTTCTGATAAACATCTGCATGAGTTTACGTTCTGTACGTTAAACAAAACTAAAATGCACTGATAAAACGTTGCTGATTATTCTAGCTAAACAAAGTCAAACATTGTAAAAAAGTAGGCATATTAGCTCTATTTTCATACGTCTTTTAGTTAAAATTCAAAGTTTTGTACTGGTATGTAAAATTAGTTAAATAACATTGCAAATACACTTTTAGTCATAAACATATGTATATGCAAACGATATTATGCGTTAACATAAATGAAACTTTTAAAAACACTGAAATTTATACTAGAAAACATACGGGAATTATCATGAAATACTAATTATTTATACAATAGAGCTACTCGAAAATTCTTAAAAGTAAAATGGTTTTTGGTCCAATTACAGTGTGAATCACGATTTTCTGATAAACATCTGCATGAGTTTACGTTCTGTACGTTAAACAAAACTAAATTGCACTGATAAAAAGTTGCTGATTATTCTAACTAAACAAAGTCAAACATTGTAAAAAAGTAGGCATATTAGCTCTATTTTTATACGTCTTTTAGTTAAAATTCGAAGTTTTGTACTGGTATGTAAAATTAGGTAAATAACATTGCAAATACACTTTTAGTCATAAACATATGTATATGCAAACGATATTATGCGTTAACATAAACGAAACTTTTGAAAAACACTGAAATTTATACTAGAAAACATACGGGAATTATCGTGAAATAGTAATCATTTATACAATAGAGCTACTCGAAAATTCTTAAAAGTAAAATGGTTTTTGGTCCAATTACAGTGTAAATCACGATTTTCTGATGAACATCTGCATGAGTTTACGTTCTGTACGTTTAACTAAACTAAAATGCACGGATAAAACGTTGCTGATTATTCTAGCTAAACAAAGTCAAACATTGTAAAAAAGTAGGCATATTAGCTGTATTTTCATACGTCTTTTAGTTAAAATTCAAAGTTTTGTACTGGTATGTATAATGAGGTAAATTACATTGCAAATACACTTTTAGTCATTAACATATGTATATGCAAACGATATTATGCGTTAACATAAAAGAAACTTTTGAAAAACACTGAAATTTATAATAGAAAACATACGGGAATTATCATGAAATACTAATCATTTATACAATAGAGCTACTCGAAAATTCTTAAAAGTAAAATGGTTTTTGGTCCAATTACAGTGTGAATTCCCTTTTTTTGATAAACATCTGCATAAGTTTACGTTCTGTAGGTTAAACAAAACTAAAATGCACTGATAAAACATTGCTGATTATTCTAACTAAACAAAGTCAAACATTTTTAAAAAGTAGGCATATTAGCTCTATTTTTATACGTCTTTTAGTTAAAATTCAAAGTTTTGTACTGGTATGTAAAATTAGGTAAATAACATTGCAAATACACTTTTAGTCATAAACATATGTATATGCAAACGATATTATGCGTTTACATAAACGAAACTTTTGAAAAACACTGAAATTTATACTAGAAAACATACGGGAATTATCATGAAATAGTAATCATTTATACAATAGAGCTACTCGAAAATTCTTAAAAGTAAAATGGTTTTTGGTCCAATTACAGTGTGAATCACGATTTTCTGATAAACATCTGCATGAGTTTACGTTCTGTACGTTAAACAAAACTAAAATGCACTGATAAAACTTTGCTGATTATTCTAGCTAAACAAAGTCAAACATTGTAAAAAAGTAGGCAGATTAGCTCTATTTTTATACGTCTTTTAGTTAAAATTCAAAGTTTTGTACTGGTATGTAAAATTAGTTAAATAACATTGCAAATACATTTTAGTCATAAACATATGTATATGCAAACGATATTATGCGTTAACATAAATGAAACTTTTAAAAACACTGAAATTTATACTAGAAAACCTACGGGAATTATCATGAAAAACTAATCATTTATACAATAGAGCTAATCGAAAATTCTTAAAAGTATTTTTTTGGTTATGGTCCAATTACAGTGTGAATCACGATTTTCTGATAAACATCTGCATGAGTTTACGTTCTGTACGTTAAAGAAAACTAAAATGCACTGATAAAATGTTGCTGATTATTCTAGCTAAACAAAGTCAAACATTGTAAAAAAGTAGGCATATTAGCTGTATTTTTATACGTCTTTTAGTTAAAATTCAAAGTTTTGTACTGGTATGTAAAATTAGGTAAATAACATTGCAAATACACTTTTAGTTATAAACATATGTATATGCAAACGATATTATTCGTTAACATAAATGAAACTTTTAAAAACACTGAAATTTATACTAGAAAACATACGGGAATTATCATGAAATACTAATTATTTATACAATAGAGCTACTCGAAAATTCTTAAAAGTAAAATGGTTTTTGGTCCAATTACAGTGTGAATCACGATTTTCGGATAAACATCTGCATGAGTTTACGTTCTGTACGTTAAACAAAACTAAATTGCACTGATAAAACGTTGCTGATTATTCTAACTAAACAAAGTCAAACATTGTAAAAAAGTAGGCATATTAGCTCAATTTTTATACGTCTTTTAGTTAAAATTCGAAGTTTTGTACTGGTATGTAAAATTAGGTAAATTACATTGCAAATACACTTTTAGTCATTAACATATGTATATGCAAACGATATTATGCGTTAACATTAAAGAAACTTTTGAAAAACACTGAAATTTATACTAGAAAACCTACGGGAATTATCATGAAAAACTAATCATTTATACAATAGAGCTAATCGAAAATTCTTAAAAGTAAAATGGTTTTTGGTCCAATTACAGTGTGAATCACGATTTTCTGATAAACATCTGCATGAGTTTACGTTCTGTACGTTAAAGAAAACTAAAATGCACTGATAAAACGTTGCTGATTATTCTAGCTAAACAAAGTCAAACATTGTAAAAAAGTAGGAATATTAGCTGTATTTTTATACGTCTTTTAGTTAAAATTCAAAGTTTTGTACTGGTATGTAAAATTAGGTAAATAACATTGCAAATACACTTTTAGTTATAAACATATGTATATGCAAACAATATTATGCGTTATCATAAATGAAACTTTAGAAAAACACTGAAATTTATACCAGAAAACCTACGGGAATTATCATGAAATGCTAATCATTTATACAATCGAAAATTCTTAAAAATATAATCGTTTTTGGTCCAATTTACAGTGTGAATCGTGATTTTCTGATAAGCATCTGCATGAGTTTACGTTCTGTATGTTTAACTAAACTAAAATGCATGGATAAAACGTTGCTGATTATTCTAGCTAAACAAACTCAAACATTGTAAAAAAGTAGGCATATTAGCTCTATTTTCATACGTCTTTTACTTAAAGTTCAAAGTTTTGTACTGGTATGTAAAATTAGGTAAATAACATTGCAAATACACTTTTAGTTATAAACATATGTATATGCAAACGATATTATGCGTTAACATAAATGAAACTTTTTAAAACCACTGAAATTTATACTCGAAAACATACGGGAATTATCATGAAATACTAATCATTTATACAATATAGCTAATCGAAAATTCTTAAAAGTAAAATGGTTTTTGGTCCAATTACAGTGTGAATCACGATTTTCTGATAAACATCTGCATGAGTTTACGTTCTGTACGTTAAACAAAACTAAAATGCACTGATAAAACGTTGCTGATTATTCTAACTAAACAAATCAAACATTGTAAAAAAGTAGGCATATTACCTCTATTTTTATACGTCTTTTAGTTAAAATTCTAAGTTTTGTACTGGTATGTAAAATTAGGTAAATAACATTGCAAATACACTTTTAGTCATAAACATATGTATATGCAAACGATATTATGCGTTAACATAGATGAAACTTTTGAAAACCACTGAAATTTATACTAGAAAACCTACGGGAATTATAATGAAAAACTAATCATTTATACAATCAAAAATTCTTAAAAATATAATCGTTTTTGGTCCAATTACAGTGTGAATCGTGATTTTCTGATAAACATCTGCATGAGTTTACGTTGTGTACGTTTAGCAAAACTAAAATGCACGGATAAAACTTTGCTGATTATTCTAGCTAGACAAAGTCAAACATTTTAAAAAAGTAGGCATTTTAGTTCTATTTTATACGTCTTTTAGTTAAAATTCAAAGTTATTTACTGGTATGTAAAATTAGGTAAATAACATTGCCAAATATACTTTTTGTCATTAAAATATATATGTGCACACGATATATACGTTAAAATAAATGACACCTTTGAAAAACACTGTAATTTATACTAGAAAACCTAAGTGAACTCTCATGAAACTCTAATCATGTATACTATCGAACTAACAAAAAAATCTACAAAAAGTAATGGTTTTAGATCAAATTACAGTGCAAATCTCGATTTTCTTATAAACATCAGCATGATTTTACGTTGTCTAAGCACGGATAAAATGCTGATGATTTAACTAGCTAAACTAAATAAAACATTGTAAAAAGTAGGTATTTTAGCTCTATTTTCATGCCTCTTTTAGTTAAAATTCAAAGTTTTGTACTGGTATGTAAATTTAGTTAAATAACATTGCAAATACACTTTTAGTCATAAACATATGTATATGCAAACGATATTATGCGTTAACATAGATGAAACTTTTGAAAAACACTGAAATTTATACTAGAAAACCTACGGGAATTATCATGAAATACTAATCATTTATACAATAGAGCTACTCGAAAATTCTTAAAAGTATAATGGTTTTTGGTCCAATTGCATTGTGAATCGCGATTTTCTGATAAACATTTACATGAGTTTACGTTGTGTACGTTTAACAAATCTAAAATGCACGGATAAAACGTTGCTTATTATTCTAGCTAAACAAAGTCAAACATTGTAAAAAAAGTAGGCATATTAGCTGTATTTTTATACGTCTTTTAGTTAAAATTCAAAGTTTTGTACTGGTATGTAAAATTAGTTAAATAACATTGCAAATACACTTTTAGTCATAAACATATGTATTTGCAAACGATGAAACTTTTGAAAAACACTGAAATTTACACTAGAAAACCTACGGGAATTATCATGAAAAACTAATCATTTATACAATAGAGCTAATTGAAAATTCTTAAAAATATAATGGTTTTTGGTCCAATTACAGTGTGAATCGTGATTTTCTTATAAAAATCTGCATGAGTTTACGTTTTGTACGTTTAACAAAACTAAAATGCACGGATAAAACTTTGCTGATTATTCTAGCTAAACAAAGTCAAACATTGTAAAAAAGTAGGCATATTAGCTCTATTTTCATACGTCTTTTAGTTAAAATTCAAAGTTTTGTACTGGTATGTAAAATTAGGTAAATAACATTGCAAATACACTTTTAGTCATAAACATATGTATATGCAAACGATTAACATAAATGAAACTTTTGAAAACCACTGAAATTTTACTAGAAAACCTACGGGAATTATCATGAAAAACTCATCATTTATACAATCGAAAATTCTTAAAAATATAATCGTTTTTGGTCCAATTACAGTGTGAATCGTGATTTTCTGATAAACATCTGCATGAGTTTACGTTGTGTACGTTTAGCAAAACTAAAATGCACGGATAAAACTTTGCTGATTATTCTATCTAGACAAAGTCAAACATTTTAAAAAAGTAGGCATTTTAGTTCTATTTTTATACGTCTTTTAGTTAAAATTCAAAGTTATTTACTGGTATGTAAAATTAGGTAAATAATATTGCCAAATATACTTTTTGTCATTAAAATATGTATGTGCACACGATATATACGTTAAAATAAATGACACCTTTGAAAAACACTGTAATTTATACTAGAAAACATAAGTGAACTCTCATGAAACACTAATTATTTATACTATCGAAGTAACGAAAAAATCTACAAAAAGTAATGGTTTTGGGTCAAATTACAGTGCAAATCTCGATTTTCCTATAAACATCTGCATGAGTTTACGTTGTCTAAGCACGGATAAAATGCTGGTGATTTAACTAGCTAAACTAAGTAAAACATTGTAAAAAGTAGGTATTTTAGCTCTATTTTCATGCCTCTTTTAGTTAAAATTCAAAGTTTTGTACTGGTATGTAAAATTAGTTAAATAACATTGCAAATACACTGTTAGTCATAAACATATGTATATGCAAACGATATTATGCGTTAACATAAATGAAACTTTTGAAAAACACTGAAATTTATACTAGAAAACATACGGGAATTATCATGAAATACTAATCATTTATACAATAGAGCTAATCAAAAATTCTTAAAAGTATAATGGTTTTTGGTCCAATTACATTGTGAATTGCGATTTTCTGATAAACATTTGCATGAGTTTACGTTGTGTACGTTTAGCAAAACTAAAATGCACGGATAAAACGTTGCTGATTATTCTAGCTAAACAAAGTCAAACATTGTAAAAAAGTAGGCATATTAGCTGTATTTTTATACGTCTTTTAGTTAAAATTCAAAGTTTTGTACTGGTATGTAAAATTAGTTAAATAACATTGCAAATACACTTTTAGTCATAAACATATGTATATGCAAACGATATTATATTTTAACATAAATGAAACTTTTGAAAAACACTGAAATTTATACTAGAAAACCTACGGGAATTATCATGAAAAACTAATCATTTATACAATAGAGCTAATCGAAAATTCTTAAAAGTAAAATGGTTTTTGGTCCAATTACAGTGTGAATCACGATTTTCTGATTAACATCTGCATGAGTTTACGTTCTGTACGTTTGTGACACTATGAGTTGGATATATGCACATATATGTATACACACGTGTGTGTGTGCACCCATACCAGTGTGCGTGTGTGTGTATGTATATATGTATATGTGTGTGTGCGCCCACGCCCACACTCACCTGCATGCATGCACGCGCGTGCACGCGCACATATACACACATTTATATGTGGTGAGATGAGTTAGATTATGCCTGGGTATCGAATTTCAAATGTTAGGAAAACCCATTAACTAGATTAAGGCAATCTAGATAAGAAAATGTTTATACATATAGTTGCGGACGTGTGAAGTACTTGTCAGAACTTAAAAGGGTCTGAATTTAATGTATCGGAGACGGCCAGTCTAGGAACTAATTTTATGTCCAGTTTTTTTAAGAGAGAATTGGCTCCCCAAAAAGTTATGGGTTTATTCGTGGATGTTCCATTAGCCTGAAATAATAATGAGACCTTCTGTATATATACAGGTGCATTTTGGGTCCGAGAGTCAGACTTAGTTTGGGTTAGACCGGGACAAAGAAATAACGAACAGCGACATTACCAGCCGGACCCAGTTAGTTAAGATAATCTTTTGCCAGCCGAAACTCAAACTAGAATTAATCATCCACTAAGTGTTACACGCTTCTCAACATCCCTTGACGTTTTAACCACAAGTTGTTGTTTTGTCTTGTTCTTTTCTCTGTGAACCTGCTTCTCGCTTTGATCCGGCCCACATAAGTATTCAGATGAGGACTCAATGACTTATGCAAACTGCAGAAGCGGGTATTATCACACTGGTGCCGTAGACAGGGATTGACCTTGGGTTGCACGTTAGTACAATAGAAATTGTGGAGAAAGGAAAAGGAAGGAAGAAAAGAGGTACAGACAGATACGCACTTCTTCCCCCACTTCAACGAACACTTCAACTACTAGCGATTTTTGTATATTCATATATATTTTTTTTAATTCAACAAGGAGAACGAAAGAAATAAACACGTAAATGAACATTTAAAAAAAACAAACAAACAAAAAAAACAAAAACAAAAACAAAAGAAGGCAAAATTAAAAAGGAAGAAAAAGAAAAGAAAGGAAACAGAAAAGGAAATCTATTCCGGTCCCTGCAAGGTAGGCTAAAAAATTGTTCTATTGTTTTCTTGGTCATAGTTGTTTTTGTAATTAGTGTGTCTCGCTGGCATTTAATAGAAATATGGATAGGTTAGATACAGATGTCCCATCGCGCCCAATTTTTAAGGTAGCCACAGGTGGATCTAAGATCCCTATATTCACGGGAAAGGCCTCAGAGTTTCAGGCCTGGGTAGAAGCTTTGAAAAAAAAGGCTAAAATTTACCAACTTACACAGACAGAGTTGGTGAATCTGGCTTATGACTATTCAGACGGGGTGGTATCAGAATACATAGGATTATACTTAGATGATAATCCCGGATGCAACTGGGGGGACCTTTTAGAACAGCTGACTAACCAGTACAGTGATTATACTGGTGCGACTGATGCTGCTAGGGCCTTAATTAAGATTAAGCAAAGGGAGGAAGAAACTCTCTCGGAACTAGCTAGTAGAGTTTTAAGGTTAGCTAAGGTTGCATACAAAGACGCCGTCCAACGCGAGGGGGAAGCAGTTCAAGCGCAGCTAGCTGAATATTACACGGACGCTATAGAGAACACGTTCGTAAGAGAAGATACAACAAGGGCGGCCCCAGCGTCACTGGCGGAGGCGTTTGCGACGGCAGGAAAGAGTCTTAGGCTTTATAATAGGCTCACAGCCTCCCAGGGGCGGGGAGAAGAAAAGGGATGGTCAGGAGAGACGAGAACGAGGTGGACAGAGACTCCTCCTGTTGCTTGGGACCAAGGAGGGAGTGGCCACTCGGGCTATCGTTGGAGAGACCACCCCCATGAGAGGGGATGGAGAAAGCCACTTCCTGACCCAAAACAACCGGGGTGCTGGGAGTGTGGACAGCTGGGTCACATACGGAGGGAGTGCCCCAGAATGGGATGTACATTAGGGGGAAGGAAGCTTGTTGGAAGGGTCCAGGGAAACGTGGGGGGGGGCACCCAGAAGAAAATAAGGGTGGCCCAAAGTTATGGATTATTTGGTCAGGACACCGAGATAATTTGTGAAGTAGAGATCGTAAAAAAAAAAAGGTAAGAGCATTATTAGATACTGGAGCATCCATATCAATGATTAGGCAGAAGGATTTGTTAGACTTAGGTTTTAGGTGCAAAGATTTAAAACCTGCAGATTTAAGAGTAGTACAGGCTGAAGGTCGGGAAATGAAAATATCTGGTATGATATGTCTGCCAGTGATGGTAGGAGAGGTGGTAACTATGCAAACATTATATGTAGCAACCACTCTTTGTAGACCAATGATCTTAGGTAGAGATTGGCTAAAAGGAAACAAAGCATACATGAGTTTCAATCCAGTTATGCTAAAATTAGGTGGAAAGGAGATACCACTTGAGAACTGCATGAACAAGGAATCTATAGTGGTAACCATTGAGGATCTTGTTATTCGCCCTCGTACAGCTATTTCTTGTCAAGGCAGGCTGTCTCCCACAGAAGAACAGCGTAGGGGTACTTTTCAAATAACCCCCATAGATGATCCCGCCAATGAAGAGGGGGAGGTTACTCTATGCGAATCAGTAGTGGAAGTTGGTGGGGAAGGCCAGATTCCGATTATGTTGGCTAACACCACTAACACCACGATAAAAATACCTAGGGGCAGGGAAGTAGGTAGGGCGGTATCAGCAAGCATAAGGTAGAATGTGGTAGGTGAGGAAGATTCTGAAGATGGACACACACACACAGTAGTTAATATTGAAGAAATAGTAGTACCCACTGAACATAAGGATAAGATAAGCAAGGTTATAATTGAGAATAGGGACGTAGTAGCCAACTCGGATAAGGAGTTAGGTCAAACCCAGTCAGTTCGGATGAAAATCAACACTGGTGACCATCCACCTATAAGACTAAAACCGTATCGAACCCCACTGCACAAACGGAAACTAGTAGAGGGGGCAGTTAAGGATATGCTGGGAGCAGGCGTTATTGAACGTTCAGTGTCCCCATGGAGTTTTCCAATAGTAATAGTCAGCAAAAAGGATGGGGGGCATAGGTTTTGTGTGGATTTCCGAGCCTTGAATAATATCACAAAACCCCTGGCCTACCCCTTGCCATTGATCGATGACATCCTGGCCCTGCTTGGCAAATCAACATACTTTTCCACGCTAGATCTGAGATCAGGATACTGGCAGGTGGCCTTGGATGAGGCTGACCGAGAAAAGACAGCCTTTGCATGTCACGTGGGACTTTATCAGTTTAGAGTCATGCCCTGGTATTTTTCAACAGTCATGCGCCTGGTATTTTTCAAGAGTCATGCGCCTGGTATTTTTATCAGTTTAGAGTCATGCCCTGGTATTTTTCAACAGTCATGCGCCTGGTATTTTTCAAGAGTCATGCGCCTGGTATTTTTCAACAGCTCATGTCTGTGGTGCTAGGGGGGTTGGAACAGTTTGCTATGGCCTACCTGGATGACATGTTGATCTTTTCAGCCAGTGTCGATGAGCATCTCAGGCACTTGAAGACAGTGTTTGCTCGGTTAAGGAAGCATGGACTGAAGATTAAGTTATCTAAATGTCAGTTTATGAAAAAGGAGACAAAGTATCTAGGATTCGTTATTGATGAGAGTGGAGTACACCCTGATATAGATAAGGTTGAAGTAATCAGAGCTATGCCCGAACCACGGACTGTTAGAGAAGTTAGAGGATTTATAGGGGCGATAGGCTACTATAGGAGATTCATACCAGCGTTTTCAAGGATAGCAACACCACTCATAGCATTAACCAAGAAGTATGCCCGGTTTAGTTGGACAGAGGATTGTCAGCGATCTTTCAATACGCTGAAGGAACAGCTGACAGCCATCCCTCTATTGGCCTACCCGGATTTAAGTTGGCCAATGATTCTGTACACCGATGCCAGTGATCAGTGCATTGGTGCTTGCCTTACTCAGCCATGCCCTGAGAGGGATGGCCCCATACCAGGTGTGCCAGAGGAAGTACCTATTTACTTCTTGTCTCATAAATTGTCACCTACGCAGCAGAGATGGCCCGTGATTGAAAAGGAGGCTTATGCCATAGTTTATGCATTAGAAAAGCTTAACTACTACCTGAGTGGTGCTACCTTCGTAATTAAGACTGACCATAAGCCCCTCCAGTATCTGTTCGAGGCAGACTGGACCAATAAAAAGATCCAACAATGGGCACTTAAGCTAAGCGGGTATAACTGCAGAATAGAATACCTTGCGGGTAGGGAAAATACATGTGCTGACTTATTATCACGGATTCCTAAGCAGCTGGAGCGGGAATCAATCAGCATAATACCAGAAGTGGATGATCGAGCCTATCAGATAAATGCAATCAACTCCCACCAAATAGAAAAGGGGCCAAGTGCTGACAATGTAACCTGTGATGCTTCAAATGCCACAGGACAACATCATTTAATAGAACTAGTCGGCGATTACCAGATAGATGAGGAAATTAGGACACTAAAAGAAGCAATAGAGGCGGGGAAGGTAACGGAAGCATGTGCAAGTAGATACCTAGTACAGGACGATCGGTTATACTACATTTCTAATAAGGACGAGGAAGCTAGACCTCGATTGTACGTCCCCCAGGCACTACAGAATAAGATACTGGAACAGTGCCATGATGCGATAGGGCACATAGGCATCGATAAGACCTACGAGCTAATTAGTAGGAAATATTACTGGCCCAGTCTGTACAAACATGTTACGACATATGCGAATAGCTGTGTCACCTGTCAGACCAGGAGTAGCAGGTGTGAGACAGCCCCTCTTGAGGAGATGGATGTTCCAGCTTATCCCTTTGAAAAGGTTAGCTTGGATATCTCTGGTCCATACGGTGAAACCCTGCGGGGAAATGTCTATATTGTTAGCTTTGTTGATTGGCTAACTAATTGGCCAGAGGCATACGCTGTAGCAGACAAGAAGGCTCAAACTGTAGCTGGCCTGATTTTGACAGAGATATTTCCACGCTATGGGGCTCCCCTGGAGATAGTGACCGACAATGGAGCTGAAAATGTGAATGAGATAATGAGGGAAACAATGGCAAGCCTCAATATAAAACACATAACTACGTCTCCATATCATCCACAGGGTAATACCAAGGTAGAACGTTTCCACCGTTTCTTGGGTGATATACTGTCTAAATTCACTGAGAGTGACAGACATAATTGGGATCTGTACCTAACTCAGGCACTGGCTGCAGTGAGATTCTCGATGTGTGAGACAACAAAGTTCTCACCATACGACATGCTGTTTGGGCGTGATGTGGTCCTACCAGTAGACAATTTGCTAAAACCTCGTAGGAAATACATGGGTGAGGACCACCACCGTCTCATTATTGAACAACAGCATAAAACTTTCATAAGGGCTCGGGACAGGATTAGACGTGCACAGAAAAAGAGAAATCACGCCATCAACAAGGGTCGCCGAAAAGTAGAGTTAGATGTAGGAGATCCAGTATATTACCGGGCTCACAATAGGCAGGGTAAACTAGATCAAAAGTGGAGGCCATACTATAGGATTGTCGAAAAAACGAGTCCCGTTACTTTCGTAATATGGAACCAACTAGTGGGAAAGTTTAAGAGGGTCCATGCTAATGATTTGAAATTAGCCGAGCTCAGAGAGTGGGAAAATCCACAGGTCGAAAACAACGGAAGATCAATTAGGCAATCAACGTTAGCTGCTCCCCGCTCGGAGCTGGACTCCGATATCCAGGATTCCGAGTTAGAATCACCCCCATCAAGTGTTGCAGAGGATGATCACGATCCAAGGGGGGGATTCTATCCCCCTCGGCAAGAACTACATAGGTGGATTTCTGAGGATGAGATCCCACTTGCAGAGTTAAAATTAAGGTTAGCCAAATCCCCAGAGGAAGAAAGAACGGACGATGAAGAAGATATGCTTCTGAGTAAAATACAGGAAAGGTTGCGAAAGGAAAACTTACCACGGGAGGATGGGGCTCAATTTCGCACTGAGGAAATAGATGCAGGAGTTCCACCCTCTCGGAAGTCCAGCCTTTAGTTGTACATCCAAAGAGGATGGTTGCTGCTTAGAATAGAAGGAAGTATAACGGGAATGGGGGTTGTGTCACGGAGTTTTCTCTCCTTATAGTGTGTTCATCCCTAGTAACTCTGCATCCTATTACATTACAGAATGGCTGGGGAGAGGCTTCTGCTACTGCTCATTCTGATGATGCCAACCGGTGCGTGGAGGCGCAGTCAGAGCACCATTTTTAAAAAAGTCCACAGAAGTGGTAATTACTCGATCGAAATGGGTCCTCACACTCATGATCGACCTGAAGCCCTATCACGATCTATTGGAGAGATTAGCGTCCGAAATAGAGAAGGTAAGAGTGATCGGGGAGGAGATAGCTACGGATCACTATTCTGATAGATACCGTGGGATCATGTATTCCCTTAGGCAAGAGATCCAAGCACTAGAAGACCAGTGGAAGGGGATGGGGAACTACCTGGGGGAATTAAAGCTGCTACAGCCTAGAAAAAGGAGGGCAGTGCTTCCCATAGTTAGTAAAGCACTTAATGTCCTTTTCGGGACAGTCTCAGAGACAGAACTGCGGGCGATCAAACAAAAATTGATAGCTGTAGAGGAAGGTGAGAGGGTCCTGGTGCAGGAGGCAAAGAGCAGTTTGTCAATATTAAATGTCACTAGAGTAGACCTAACCAAAAATAGACAGGCCATCAACCGATTAATTAAGGGTGTCTTAGATGTGGAGGAGGAACTGGGAAATGTAACACGGTCCATGTCAATGGAACTTCGGAGACTGAGGGGCTTTGTGAAACGGTTCCTGCAACTATCAATGGCAATCAGCAGACTTCAGCAGACCTCACAGTCACTGCATTTGTCACTTGTACATGTTAGAGCACAGCTAGACATGCTCTTCCTGGGGCACCTATCACCAAGCTTGGTAGGCCCTACTCACCTTCAGAACATCCTACTCAAGATTCAAACTGAGCTTCCTCACCACCTTCGGTTGCCCTCTGATCCCACTAGGGAGCTATGGCGCTATTATAGCTCCTTAGGTTGCATAACTTTGGTGGAGGAGAAAAAAATATTGGCACTAGTGCCCGTGCCACTCTTGGATAGGGATAGTACCTTTGAAGTCTTTCAGGTAATAAACCTACCCATCCCCTACCCTGACCCGAAACAAGAATTAGGCGTTGTAGCTAAGTATAAATTAGAGGCGGAATGTATAGCTCTTAACCTCGCCAGAACACAGTTCATGCTACTCACCAAAAGGGAAGCAGAGAAGTGTAAGACAGATGCACTGGGATCATGTACGTCCAAGAGCCCCATGTACGCCACTGGGGGCCACCGACTGTGTTTAGTTGAGCTGTTTAGAAATAACAAGGAGGGTATTCAGCAAACTTGTCATGTAGAAGTGTCTAGGAGGGCCATGATGCCACAGGCCATAGGGTTGTCCGATGGGGTTTGGGCGGTGGTGCTGGAGAGGGAGTTAGCCTTATCTCAGGTGTGTAGGGGGCGGTCGACAGTAACCATAAGAGCAGCACCCCCTCTGACCGTAATCAGTTTGTCTATGGGTTGCTCAGCTTTCGGGGGATCCATCACCTTACCGCCCTATTATCAGGCGGAGGAGGAATTTGAAACTAGGGACTCTTTCCTCGCCCTCTCAAACGTCTCTTCAAGCAGGTGGGCGGGCCTGTGGGAACCGCTGGCGGAGAAATTGCCCGTCTTAAATAAGGCTAAATTACCCCAGCTTCTGGAAAACATAGATAATATTAATCTACACAAGCTGGTGTATAAGTTGGAGACTGTGGGAAGGGAAAATCCTGCATGGTATGATCAGCCCGCAGGCACCATAGCCTGGGGTGTGTATTATAGTCGTAATTATAGTTGTAGTGGTATTGATAATCCGGGGAAGGCAGTGGTTGATAAGATGTAGGGTGAAAAATATGCCAGAAAAGAGACATAGTGACCAAGATGAAATGTCAACCAGGATAGCAGGGACCAAGGAAACAAAGGACACTGCACTTTTCCCAAGTATGGACCAATTAGACACTGCATGTTCAGTACAGGCACCACTTGAAGAGCCGCTACAA
Source organism: Sepioteuthis lessoniana (assembly GCA_963585895.1). Lineage (NCBI taxonomy): Eukaryota > Metazoa > Mollusca > Cephalopoda > Myopsida > Loliginidae > Sepioteuthis > Sepioteuthis lessoniana. Next base: position 86,575,430 of record OY757904.1, on the reverse strand, counting down.
CTTGGTGTCATAAAAGTGAATGCCTAAAAAGAAAAAAAAAAAAAAGAAAAAAAAAAGAAAGAAGAAAAGAGGAAAGAAAAGAAAAGGAAAAAAAAAAGAGAGGAAAAAAAAAGGGAAGAAAAAAAAAAGGGAAAAAAGAAAGAGAAAGAAAAAAAAAAGAAGGGGGAAGAGAAAGGAAAAGAAAGGAGAAGAAGGAGAAAGGAAAGAAAAAAAAAAGAAAGGGGAAGGAGGAAAAGAGAGCAGAACTTGAATTTTGCCAGACTTTACTATTGAGGGTGAACTTTTTTTTTGTTTGAAGTGATGGCTGGCTGAAAGTCAGCTACAGTGAACTTTCAGTAACTCTGAGAGACTTGTTTTGTTTGTTGCAGGGGGCAGTGAAGACCCCCAGGTTGGGAGGTGAATTCCACAGTGCTTTCCGAAACAATATTCCTGTTACGACACCGATCGAACTGCGGAGATTACTGATGCTCCCACGTCGTAAGGAAAGGGGGGAGACAAGTCCAAAAATACTCCTGAATTGTTGGGTAGGGGTGGTTAAAATTCCCCTGTGTTCTGATGGGTTGGAGAATGGGGCGAAATGTTCGAAAGTTGAATAACGTTGGAGGTGAATGGAAAAGTCCTCCTGAAATTGTTGGGTAGGGGTGGTTAAAATTCCCCTGTGTTCTGTTGGGTGGGGGCGGGGCGAATTGAAGAAAAATTGAATACTGTTGGAGGTGAATCGAAAAGTCCTATTGGAATGAAGAATAGGGATGAGTCAGGAGACCCCAGAATTGTTCACAGGAAGGCAAGGTGGAAGAGCTGAATCCAGCAATATTATTATTACTTCTTTTTTTTTTTTTTTTTATGTGTATGATGATATGGTAAGGGGTGAGTGATCCCAACCACCCCAGTGCAGTGTTGCGATGTTGTTATTTTATACATTTTTTTTGGGGGGGCGGGGACGACCGAACCCCTTCAAAAATTTTGTAATTTCGGTTGTTACTGCCTGTACATTTTTGTTGTTGTTGTTGTTTGCTTAATTGTTATTTTGTTTTCTCCTCGGCCGAGTTGAGATGCATGGTCTCTTATTGTTTTTGTTGAATCTTGTTGCCCACTACTGTTAAAGGCGATAATTGTTATAAATTCTCTGGTAATTTGTGTTTGTAATCAGACAATTTTTAAAAAAAAAAAATTTTTTTTTTTTTTTTTTTTTTTTTTTTTACTGTTCTTTATTCAGTGTTGCCCAAGCAGGGTCATGATGTGCTGAGTGTCTTATTGTGCATAGTGTCTTATTGTTGTTGAATTTTTTATGTAATTTATGAAATAAATGACAAAAATGGTTGGGGGTGTGTGTGACACTATGAGTTGGATATATGCACATATATGTATACACACGTGTGTGTGTGCACCCATACCAGTGTGCGTGTGTGTGTATGTATATATGTATATGTGTGTGTGCGCCCACGCCCACACTCACCTGCATGCATGCACGCGCGCGCACGCGCACATATACACACATATATATGTGGCGAGATGAGTTAGATTCGGCCTGGGTATCGAATTTCAAATGTTAGGAAAACCCATTAACTAGATTAAGGAAATCTAGATAAGAAAATGTTTATACATATAGTTGCGGACGTGTGAAGTACTTGTCAGAACTTAAAAGGGTCTGAATTTAATGTCCCTGTATTGGAGACGGCCAGTCTAGGAACTAATTTTATGTCCAGTTTTTTTAAGAGAGAATTGGCTCCCCAAAAAGTTATGGGTTTATTCGTGGGTGTTCCATTAGCCGGAAATAATAATGAGACATTCTGTATATATACAGGTGCATTTTGGGTCCGAGAGTCAGACTTAGTTTGGGTTCGAAGGGAGTTGATTAGACCGTGACAAAGAAATAACGAACAGCGACATTACCAGCCGGACCCAGTTAGTTAAGATAATCTTTTGCCAGCCGAAACTCAAACTAGAATTAATCATCCACTAAGTGTAACACGCTTCTCAACACCCCTTGACGTTTTAACCACAGGTTGTTGTTTTGTCTTGTTCTTTTCTCTGTGAACCTGCTTCTCGCTTTGATCCGGCCCACATAAGTATTCAGATGAGGACTAAATGACTTATGCAAACTGCAGAAGCGGGTATTATCACATGTTAAACAAAACTAAAATGCACGGATAAAACGTTGCTGATTATTCTAGCTAAACAAAGTCAAATTTATACTAGAAAACATACGGGAATAATAATGAAATACTAATCATTTATACAATAGAGCTAATCGAAAATTCTTAAAAGTAAAATGGTTTTTGGTCCAATTACAGTGTGAATCACGATTTTCTAATAAACATCTGCATGAGTTTACGTTCTGTACGTTTAACTAAACTAAAATGCACGGATAAAACGTTGCTGATTATTCTAGCTAAACAAAGTCAAACATTGTAAAAAAGTAGGCATATTAGCTCCATTTTCATACGTCTTTTAGTTAAAATTCAAAGTTTTGTACTGGTATGTAAAATTAGGTAAATAACATTGCAAATACACTTTTAGTCATAAACATGTATATGCAAACGATATTATGCGTTAACATAAATGAAACTTTTGAAAAACACTGAAATTTATACTAGAAAATATACGGGAATTATCATGAAATACTAATCATTTATACAATAGAGCTAATCGAAAATTCTTAAAAGTAAAATGGTTTTTGGTCCAATTACAGTGTGAATCACGATTTTCTGATAAACATCTGCATGAGTTTACGTTCTATACGTTTATCTAAACTAAAATGCACGGATAAAACGTTGCTGATTATTCTAGCTAAACAAAGTCAAACATTGTAAAAAAGTAGGCATATTAGCTCTATTTTTATACGTCTTTTAGTTAAAATTCAAAGTTTTGTACTGGTTTGTAAAATTAGTTAAATAACATTGCAAATACACTTTTAGTCATAAACATATGTATATGCAAACGATATTATATTTTTACATAAATGAAACTTTTGAAAAACACTGAAATTTATACTAGAAAACCTACGGGAATTATCATGAAAAACTAATCATTTATACAATAGATCTAATCGAAAATTCTTAAAAGTAAAATGGTTTTTGGTCCAATTACAGTGTGAATCACGATTTTCTGATAAACATCTGCATGAGTTTACGTTCTGTACGTTTAACTAAACTAAAATGCATGGATAAAACGTTGCTGATTATTCTAGCTAAACAAAGTCAAACATTGTAAAAAAGTAGGCATATTAGCTCTATTTTCATACGTCTTTTAGTTAAAATTCAAAGTTTTATACTGGTATGGAAAATTAGGTAAATAACATTGCAAATACACTTTTAGTCATAAACATATGTATATGCAAACGATATATACGTTAACATAAATGAAACTTTTGAAAACCACTGAAATTTATACTAGAAAACCTACGGGAATTATCATGAAAAACTAATCATTTATACAATCGAAAATTCTTTAAAATATAATCGTTTTTGGTCCAATTACAGTGTGAATCTTGATTTTCTGATAAACATCTGCATGAGTTTACGTTCTGTACGTTTAGCAAAACTAAAATGCACGGATAAAACATTGCTGATTATTCTTGCTAAACAAAGTCAAACATTTTAAAAAAGTAGCCATTTTAGTTCTATTTTTATACGTCTTTTAGTTAAAATTCAAAGTTATTTACTGGTATGTATAATTAGGTAAATAACATTGCCAAATATACTTTTTGTCATTAAAATATGTATGTGCACACGATATATACGTTAAAATAAATGACACCTTTGTAATTTATACTAGAAAACCGAAGTGAACTCTCATGAAACACTAATCATTTATACTATCGAACTAACAAAAAAAATCTACAAAAAGTAATGGTTTTGGGTCAAATTACAGTGCAAATCTCGATTTTCTTATAAACATCTGCATGATTTTACGTTGTCTAAGCATGGATAAAATGCTGATGATTTAACTAGCTAAACTAAGTAAAACATTGTAAAAAGTAGGTATTTAGCTCTATTTTCATGCCTCTTTTAGTTAAAATTCAAAGTTTTGTACTGGTATGTAAAATTAGTTAAATAACATTGCAAATACACTTTTAATCATAAACATATGTATATGCAAACGATGAAACTTTTGAAAAACATTGAAATTTACACTAGAAAACCTACGGGAATTATCATGAAAAACTAATCATTTATACAATAGAGCTAATCGAAAATTCCTAAAAGTATAATGGTTTTTGGTCCTATTACAGTGTGAATCATGATTTTCTGATAAACATCTGCATGAGTTTACGTTGTGTACGTTTAGCAAAACTAAAATGCACGAATAAATCGTTGCTGATTATTCTAGCTAGACAAAGTCAAATATTGTAAAAAAGTAGGCATATTAGCTCTATTTTCATACGTCTTTAAGTTAAAATTAAAAGTTTTGTACTGGTATGTAAAATTAGTTAAATAACATTTTAAATACACTTTTAGTCATAAACATATGTATGTGCAAACGATATTATGTTATCATAAATGAAACTCTTAAAAAACACTGATATTTATACTAGAAAACCTACGGGAATTATCATGAAATACTAATCATTTATACAATAGAGCTAATCGAAATACGTCTTTTAGTTAAAATTCAAAGTTTTGTATTGGTATGTAAATTTAGTTAAATAACATTGCAAATACACTTTTAGTCATAAACATATGTATATGCAAACGATATCATGTTTTAACATAAATGAAACTTTTGAAAAACCCTGAAATTTATACTAGAAAACCTACGGGAATTGTCATGAAAAACTAATCATTTATACTATAGAGGTAATCGAAAATTCTTAAAAGTATAATTGTTTTTGGTCCAATTCCAGTGTGAATCGCGATTTTCTTATAAACATCTGCATGAGTTTACGTTGTGTACGTTTAACACAACTAAAATGCACGGATAAAAGGTTGCTGATTATTCTAGCTAAACAAAATCAAACATTGTAAAAAAGTAGGCATATTAGCTCTATTTTCATACGTCTTTTAGTTAAAATTCAAAGTTTTGTACTGGTATGTAAAATTACTCAAATAACATTGCAAATACACTTTCAGTCATGAACATATGTATATGCAAACGATATTATGCGTTATCATAAATGAAACTTTTGAAGAACACTTAAAATTATACTAGAAAACCTACGGGAATTATAATGAAAATCTAATCATTTATATAATAGAGCTAATTTAAAATTCTTAAAAATATAATTGTTTTTGGTCCAATTACAGTGTGAATTGCGATTTTCTGATAAACATCTGCATGAGTTTACGTTGTGTACGTTTAACAAAACTAAAATGCACGGATAAATCGTTGCTGATTATTCTAGCTAAACAAAGTCAAACATTGTAAAAAAGTAGGCATATTAGCTCTATTTTTATACGTCTTTTAGTTAAAATTCAAAGATTTGTACTGGTATGTAAAATTAGTTAAATAACATTGCAAATACTCTTTAGTCATTAAAATATGTATGTGCACACGATATATACGTTAAAATAATTGACACATTTGAAAAGTCTAAAATTTATACTAGAAAACCTAAGTGAACACTCATGAAACACTAATCATTTATACTATCGAACTAACAAAAAAATCTACAAAAAGTAATGAGTTTGGGTCAAATTACAGTGCAAATCTCGATTTTCTTATAAACATCTGCATGAGTTTACGTTGTCTAAAGGAAGCATAACTAAAAGCACGGATAATATGCTGATGATTTAACTAGCTAAACTAAGTAAAACATTGTAAAAAGTAGGTATTTTAGCTCTATTTTTATACGTCTTTTAGTTAAAATTCAAAGTTTTTATTGGTACGTAAAATTAGTTAAATAACATTGCAAATACACTTTTAGTCATTAACATATGTATATGCAAACGATGAAACTTTTGAAAAACACTGAAATTTATACTAGAAAACATACGGGAATTATCATGAAAAACTAATCATTTATACACTAGAGCTAATATAAAATTCCTAAAAGTATAATGGTTTTTGGTCCAATTACAGTGTTAATCACGATTTTCTGATAAACATCTGCATGATTTTACGTTGTGTACGTTTAACAAAACTAAAATGCACGGATAAAACGTTGCTAATTATTCTAGCTAAACAAAGTCAAACATTGTAAAAAAGTAGGAATATTAGCTCTATTTTTACACACCTTTTAGTTAAAATTCAAAGTTTTTTACTGTCATGTAAAATTAGTTAAATAACATTGCAAATACTCTTTTAGTCATTAAAATATGTATGTGCACCCGAGATATGCGTTAAAATAAATGACACCTTTGAAAAACACTGAAATTTATACTAGAAAAACCTAAGTGAACTCTCATGAAACACTAATCATTTATACTATCGAACTAACAAAAATATCTACAAAAAATAATGGCTTTGGGTCAAATTACAGTGCAAATCTCGATTTTCTTATAAACATCTGCATGAGTTTACGTTGTCTAAGCGAAGCATAACTAAAAGCACGGATAATATGCTGATGATTTAACTAGCTAAACTAAGTAAAACATTGTAAAAAGTAGGTATTTTAGCTCTAATTTTATACGTCTTTTAGTTAAAATTCTAAGTTTTGTACTGGTATGTAAAATTAGTTAAATAACATTTTAAATACACTCTTAGTCATAAACATCTGTATATGCAAACGATATTATGTTTTAACGTAAATGAATCTTTTGAAAAACTCTGAAATTTATACGAGAAAATCTACGGGAATTATCATGAAAAACTAATCATTTATACAATAGAGCTAATCGAAAATTCTTAAAAAAATATAATGGTTTTTGGTCCAATTACAGTGTGAATTGCGATTTTCTTATAAACATCTGCATGAGCTTACGTTTTGTACGTTTAGCAAAACTAAAATGCACGGATAAAACGTTGCTGATTATTCTAGCTAAACAAAGTCAAACATTGTAAAAAAGTAGGCATATTAGCTCTATTTTCATACGTCATTTAGTTAAAATTCAAAGTTTTGTACTGGTATGTAAAATTAGTTAAATAACATTGCAAATACACTTTTAGTCATAATATGCAAACGATATTACACGTTAACATAAATGAAACTTTTGAAAAACACTGAAATTTATAGTAGAAAACCTACGGGAATTATCATGAAAAACTAATCATTACTACAATAGAGCTAATCGAAAATTCCTAAAAGTATAATGGTTTTTGGTCCAATTATACAGGATGAATCACGATTTTCTGATAAACATCTGCATGAGTTTAAGTTGTGTACGTTTAACAAATCTAAAATGCACGGATAAAACGTTGCTGATTATTCTAGCTAAACAAAGTCAAACATTGTAAAAAAGTAGGCATATTAGCTCTATTTTTATACATCTTTTAGTTAAAATTCAAAATTTTGTACTGGTATGTAAAATTAGTTAAATAACATTGCAAATACACTTTTAGTCATAAACATATGTATATGCAAACGATGAAACTTTTGAAAAACAATGAAATTTATACTAGAAAACCTACGGGAATTATCATGAAATACTAATCATTTATACAATAGAGCTAATCGAAAATTCTTAAAAGTATAATGGTTTTTGGTCCAATTACAGTGTTAATCACGATTTTCTGATAAACATCTGCATGATTTTACGTTGTGTACGTTTAACAAAACTAAAATGCACGGATAAAACGTTGCTAATTATTCTAGCTAAACAAAGTCAAACATTGTAAAAATGTAGGAATATTAGCTCTATTTTTACACACCTTTTAGTTAAAATTCAAAGTTTTGTACTGGTATGTAAAATTAGTTAAATAACATTGCAAATACACTTTTAGTCATAAACATATGTATATGCAAACGATGAAACTTTTGAAAAACACTGAAAATTAAACTAGATAACATACGGGAATTATCACGAAATACTAATCATTTATATAATAGAGCTAATCGAAAATTCTTAAAAGTATAATGGTTTTTGGTCCAATTACAGTGTTAATAACGATTTTCTGATAAACATCTGCATGAGTTTACGTTGTGTACGTTTAACAAAACTAAAATGCACGGATAAAACTTTGCTGATTATTCTAGCTAAACAAAGTCAAACATTGTAAAAAAGTAGGCATATTAGCTCTATTTTTATTTTTCTTTTAGTTAAAATTCAAAGTTTTGTACTGGTATGTAAAATGAGTTAAATAACATTGCAAATACTCTTTTAGTCATTAAAATATGTATGTGCACCGGAGATATGCGTTAAAATAAATGACACCTTTGAAAAACACTGAAATTTATACTAGAAAACCTAAATGAACTCTCATGAAACACTAATCATTTATACTATCGAACTAACAAAAAAATCTACAAAAAGTAATGGTTTTGGGTCTAATTAAGGGTACAAATCTCGATTATCTTATAAATATCTACATGAGTTTACGTTGTCTAAGGGAAGCATAACTAAAACCACGGATAAAATGCTGATGATTTAACTAGCTAAACTAAGTAAAACATTGTAAAAAGTAGGTATTTTAGCTCTATTTTTATACGTCTTTTAGTTAAAATTCCAAGTTTTGTACTGATATGTAAAATTAGTTAAATAACATTTGAAATACACTTTTAGTCATAAACATATGTATATGCAAACGATATTATGCGTTAACATAAATGAAACTTTTGAAAAATACTGAAATTTATACTAGAAAACCTACGGGAATTATCATCAAAATCTAATCATTTATACAATAGAGCTAATCGAAAATTCTTAAAAATATAATGGTTTTTGGTCCAGTTACAGTGTGAATCGCGATTTTCTTCTGAACATCTGCATGAGTTTACGTTCTGTACGTTTAACTAAACTAAAATGCACGGATAAAACGTTGCTGATTATTCTAGCTAGACAACGTCAAACATTGTAAAAAAGTAGGCATATTACCTTTATTTTTATACGTCTTTTTGTTAAAATTCAGTTTTGTACTGGTATGTAAAATTAGTTAAATAACATTGCAAATACACTTTTAGTCATAAACATATGTATATGCAAACGATATTATCTTTTAACATAAATGAAACTTTTGAAAAACACTGAAATTTATACTATAAAAAACCTACGGGAATTATCATGAAAAACTAATCGTTTATACAATAGAGCTAATCGAAAATTCTTTTAAAAATAATGGTTTTTGGTCCAATTACAGTGTGAATCTCGATTTTCTCATAAACATCTGCATGAGTTTACGTTGTGTACGTTTAGCAAAACTAAAATGCACAGATAAAACTTTGCTGATTATTCTAGGCAGACTAAGTCAAACATTGTAAAAAAGTAGGCATATTAGATCTATTTTCTTACGTCTTTTAGTTAAAATTGAAAGTTTTTTACTGGTATGAAAAATTAGTTAAATAACATTGAAAATACACTTTTAGTCATAAAATTATGTATATGCAAACGATATTATGTTTCAACATAAATGAAACTTTTGAAAAACACTAAAATTTATACTAGAAAACCTACGGGAATTATCAGGAAAAACTAATCATTTATACAATAGAGCTAATCGAAAATTCTTTAAAATATAATGGATTTTGGTCCAAGTACAGTGTGAATTGCGATTTTCTTATAAACATCTGCCTGAGTTTATTTTGTGTACATTTAGCAAAACTAAAATGCGCGGATAAAAAGTTGCCGATTATTCTAGCTCTATTCAAACATTGTAAAAGACTAGGCATTTCAGCACTATTTTCATACGACTTTTAGTTAAAATTCAAAGTTTTTTACTGGTATGTAAAATTAGGTAAATAACATTGCCAAAAATACTTTTTGTCATCAAAATATGTATGTGCAGACGATATATACGTTAAAATAAATGAAAGTTTTGAAAAACACTGAAATTTATACTAGAAAACCTAAGTGAACTCTCATGAAACACTAATCATTTATACTATCTAACTAACAAAAAAATCTACAAAAAGTAATGGTTTTGGGTCAAATTACAGTGCAAATCTCGATTTTCTTATAAACATCTGCATGAGTTTACGTTGTCTAAGCGAAGCATAACTAAAAGCACGGATAATATGCTGATGATTTAACTAGCTAAACTAAGTCAAACATTGTAAAAAGTAGGTATTTTAGCTCTATTTTTATACGTCTTTTAGTTAAAATTCAAAGTTTTGTACTGGTATGTAAAACTAGTTAAATAACATTGCAAATACACTTTTAGTCATAGACAATTGTATATGCAAACGATATTATGCGTTATCATAAATGAAACTTTTGAAAAACACTGAAATTTATACTAGAAAACATACGGGAATTATCATGAAAAACTAATCATTTATACAATAGAGCTAATCGAAAATTCTAAAAATATAATGGTTTTTGGTCCAATTACTGTGTGAATCGGGATTTTCTGATAAACATCTGCACGAGTTTACGTTGTGTACGTTTAGCAAAACTAAAATGCACGGATAAAACGTTGCTTAGCTAGACGAAGTCAAACATTGTGAAAAAGTAGTTATTTCAGCTCTATTTTCATACGTCTTTTAGTTAAAATTCAAAGTTTTGTACTGTTATGTAGAATTAGTTAAATAACATTGCAAATACACTTTTAGTCATAAACATATGTATATGCAAACGATATTATGCGTTAACATAAATGAAACTTTTGAAAAACACTGAAATTTATACTAGAAAACATACGGAAATTATCATGAAAAACTAATCATTTATACAATAGAGCTAATCGAAAATTCTTAAAAATATAATGGTTTTTGGTCCAATTACAGTGTGAATCGCGATTTTCTGATAAACATCTGTATGAGTTTACGTTTTGTACGTTTAGCTAAACTAAAATGCACGGATAAAACGTTGCTTATTATTCTAGCTAGACTAAGTCAAACATTGTAAAAAAGTAGCCATTTTAGCTCTATTTTTATACGTCTTTTAGTTAAAATACAAAGTTGTGTACTGGTATGTAAAATTAGTTAAATAACATTGAAAATACACTTTTAGTCATAAACATATGTATATGCAAACGATATTACGCGTTAACATAAATGAAACTTTTGAAAAACACTGAAATTTATACTAGAAAACCTACGGCAATTATCATGAAAAACTAATCATTTATACAATAGAGCTAATCGAAAATTCTTAAGTCAAACATTGTAAAAATGTAGGCATTTCAGCTCTATTTTCATGCGTCTTTTAGTTAAAATTCAAAGTTATGTACTGGTATGTAAAATTAGGTAAATAACATTGCAAATACACTTTTAGTCATTAATATATGTATGTGCACACGATATATACGTTAAGATAAATGACACCTTTGAAAAACACTGAAATTTATACTAGAAAACCTAAGTGAACATCTGCATGAGTTTACGTTCTGTACGTTTAGCAAAACTAAAATTCACGGATAAAACGTTGCTGATTATTCTAGCTAGACTAAGTCAAACATTGTCAAAAAGTAAGCATTTCAGCTCTATTTTCATACGTCTTTTAGTTAAAATTCAAAGTTATGTACTGGTATGTAAAATTAGGTAAATAACATTGCCAAATATACTTTTTGTTATAAGAATATGTATGTGCACACGATAAATAAACATAAATGCAACCTTTGACAAACACTGAAATTTATACTACAAAACATACGTGAACTATCATGAAACACTAATTATTTCTACTATCGAACTTACAAAAAAATCTATAAAAAGTAATGGTTTTGGGTCTAATTACAGTGCAAATCTCGATTTTCTTATAAACATGTGAATGAGTTTACGTTGTGTGCGTTTAGGAAAACTAAAACACGGATAAAATGCTGATGATTTTAAGAGCTAAACTAAGTAAAACATTGTTAAAAAGTAGGCATTTTACCTCTATTTTCATACGTCTTTTAGTTAAAATATAAATCTAATATAACATTGCAAATGTCATTTTTATTATAAATATATGCACACAATCAATATAAACGTTCGTACTACTAAAACCTTTAAGGAATACTCTAAAAATTATGCTTGCTAAAATAATTGAAAATAAAAAAAATAGCATTTTATCAATATTTTAATGTGTGTTTCATTGAAAACTAAAAGTCGTGTAAGTAAATGTAAATCTACGTAAATGATATTGCAAATGTCATTTTTTCAATATGTGTACATGCACACGATGGCAATACTAAAACCTTTGAGGAAAACAATGAATTGTATAATTGCTAAAAAAAGCGAAATATCGAGAAAAATAAGCATTACCAATATTTTATTGTGTTTCATAAAAAATTGAATGTCGTGTACAGAAATATAGATCTAATAAAATAACCTTGCAAATATCCTTTTTGTCATAAATATATGTATGTGCGCACAATATATATGTTAGCAATTCTAAAACCTTTGAGGGAAACTCTTACGTTTTTACTTGCTAAAATAAGTGAAAAATCAAGAAAAAGTAAGCATTTTAGCTATATTTATGTCTTTTTGAAAATTGAAAGTCGTGTACAGAAATGTAAATCTATTAAAATAACATTGCAAATGTCATTTTTGTCATATATATGTGTACGTGCACATTGGCAATACTAAAACCTTTCAGATAAACAATGATTTGTATTCTTGCTAAAATTTTTAAAAAATCAGGAAAAAGTATATATATATCAATACGTGTTTGATTGAAAATTGAAAGTCGTGTACGGAAATATAAATCTAGTAAAAGAACATATCAAATTCATTTTTGTCATATGTGCACACGATATATACGTTAACAAATGTAGTTTTTGTCATAAATATGTGTATGTGTAGACAATATATACTTTAGTAATACTAAAACTCTAGAGGAATACTGTATTTAAATCTTGTAAAGTAACGTTGCAAATGTAATTTTTGTCATAAATATGTGCACACAATATGTACATTAGCAATACTGAAACCTTTGAGGAAAATTCTAAAATCTATAATTGCTAAAATAAGTGAAAAAAAAGTAAGCATTTTAGTTATATCTTAAGAAATTTTGAAGAGACAATTGAAAGTCGTGTACAAAAATGTAAATCGAGTAAAATAAAGTGAAAAATCTTTTTATGAATATATGTATGTGCTCATGGCAATACTTTCAGGAAAACAGTGAATTGGCTACCTGCTAAAATAAGTAAAAAATTGAAAAAAGTTATTTTAATTTGTGTTTTATTGAAAATTGAGAGTCATATACGCAAATGTATATCTAGTGAGAAAACATTGCAAATGTCATTTTTGTTATTCGTTAGGAACACTTTGAGGAAAAGTCTAAAATTTCTACTTGCTAAAATATGAGAAAAATCAGGAAAAAAATAAGCTTTTTAGCTATAATTTAAGACGTTTTTAATTGCAAATTGGAAGTCGTGTACGGAAATGTAAATCTAGTAAAATAATATTGCAATTTAATTTTTGTCAAATTTGTGTATGTGCACACGATATATACGTTAGCAATACTAAAAAGCTTTGATGAAAACTGTAAAATTTATATTTGCTAAAAAACGTGAAAAATCAAGAAAAAGTAAGCATTTTAGCTATATTTTTATACGTGTTTCATTAAAAATTGAAAGTCGTGGACGGAAATGTAAATCTAGTAAAATAACATTGTAAATGTCATTTTTGTCATAAATATGTGTATGTGCAATATGTGTATGTGCAATGCTAAAAGCTCTTACATTTATACTTGCTAAAATGACTGAAAAATCAACAAAAAAGGCATATTAACTATATTTTAATACGTGTTTCGTTAAAAATTGAAATTCGTGTACAGAAATGTAAATGAAGTAAAATATTGCAAATGTCTTTTTTGTCATAGATATGTGTATTTGCACATGATATATACGTTGGCAATACTAAAACTTTTCATGAAAGCAATGAATTGTATACTTGCTAAAAAAAGTTAAAAATTAATAAAAAGTAAGCTTTTTAGTAATATTTAATAACATTTTTCAGGAAAAATTGAAAGTTGGGCATGGAAATGTAAACCTTGTAAAATAACATTAAAAATGTCATTTCTGCCATAAATATGTGTATGTGCACACGAGATATAAGTTAGTAATACTAAAACTTTTGAGGAATACTCAAAAATTCATACGTGCTAAAATAAGTGAAAAAGTATTTTAGCACAATTTAGCACGTGTTTCATTGAAAATTAAAAGTCGTGTACGGAAATGTAAATCCAGTAAATTAACATTGTAATTGTCATTTTTGTCATAAATATGTGTAGTGCACATGTTATATACGTTCGTAATACTAAAACCTTTAGGAGCACTCCTAATTGTATCCTTGCTAAGATGAGTGAAAATTCTGGTTAATGTACGCATTTTAGCTATATATTAATATGTTTTTCATTGAAAATTGAAAGTCGTGTACGGTAATGTAAATCTAGTAAAATAACATTGCAAATGTCATTTTTGTCATAAATAAGTGTATGTGCACTTGATATAATATATTCGTTAGCAAAACTAAAACCTTTGAGGAAATCACTGAGATAAATACTATTTATTTATAGGTTAAAAATCGAGAAAAAGGAAGCCTTTTAGCAAAATTTTGATACTTTTTTTTAGACAAAATCAAAGTCGTGTTTGGAAACGTAAATCTTATAAAATAACATTCCAAATATTATTTTTCTCATAAATATATATGGTGTGAACACCATATATAAGTTGGCAATACCAGAATGTTGGCCAGCCTGCCAACACACCAGCTAGCCAACACACACGAATGATTTTCAATAAATAAATTTAAAATAAATTGGAATTATCCGGAGGTATTTTATAAAGCTAAAAATATGCGAAAAAGTTTTTTATTTTACATTTACATTTCCGTACACGATTTTCAATTATCTCTGAAAAATGTATCAAAATATTGCTAAAATGATTACTTTCACTGATCCCAGCAAGCATAAATATATTGTGTGCACATATATAAGTTAGCAATACCAGAGAGTTGGCCCGCCACAAGACAGATAAAATAGCGGGGACCAGTCAGAAATGATTTTCCATGAATAAACTTGAAATAGATTTATATTATCTAGTGTTAATATAAGAATCTAAAAGTGCGCAGTTTAAGGGAAATAAATTTCCCAATTGAACTTATAAACAACATTTTTCATTTTTTGCTTTTTTGAGAAATTTGTGTAAAATAATATTGAAAATCGTGCACACGATATATACGTTAGCAATACAAAAACTTAGAGCAAAACTCTAAAATTTATACTTGCTGAAATAAGTGAAAAATCAATAAAAAGTAAGCATTTTAGCTATATTCTAATAGAAAATTGAAAGTCATGTACGGAAATGTAAATCTAGTAAAACAACATTGCAAATGTCATTTTTGTCATAGATATGTGTAATTTTCACACAATACAGGAAAATAATGAATTGTATACGTTAGCAATACAAAAACTAGTAAATTGTATACGTTAGCAATACAAAATCTAGTAAAACAACATTGCAAATATTATATGTCATAGAAAAGTGTATGTACACACGATATATACGTTAGAAATACTAAAACCTTTCAGGAAAACACTGAAATTGCTAAAATAGGTTTTAAGTAAGCATTTTAGGTATATTTTGATACGTTTTACAGTGAAAATTAAAAGTAAATCTCGTAAAATAACATTGCAAATCTCATTATTGACATAAATTTGTATATAAACGTTATGAATACTAAAATCTTTGAGAAAAACGCTGAAATTAATACTTGCTAAAATAAGTGAAAAATCAAGAAAAAGAGAGCATTTTAGCTATATTTTTATACAATTTTCAGTGCAAATTAAAAATCGTGAACGGAAACATAAATCTAGTAAAATCCTATGGCAATTTTTATTTTTGTCATAAATACGATATATACGTTAGCAATACTAACATTTGAGAAAAACACTGATATTTAAACTTGCTAAAATAAGTGAAAAATTGAGCAAAATTAGCATTTTAGGTATATTTCGATATGTTTTTAACTTAAAAACGTGTACGGAAACGTAAATTTTGTAAAATGATATTGCACATGTAATTTTAGTCATAAACTTGTGTATATGCTCATAATATATACGATATAAATACTAAAGCCTTTTGAAATATCACTGAAATTTATACTATATAAGTGAACCATCAACAAAAAGTAACCATTTTAACTATATTTTAATACATTTTTTTTAGTTTAAATTGAAAGTCGTGTACAGAAACAGAAATCTAGTGAACTAAGATTGCAAATTTCATTTTTGTCTTAAACATGTGTATGTGCACACGATATATACGTTACCAATACTAAAATATTTGAGAAAAACACTGAAATTTATACTTGCTAAAGTAAGTAAAAATCGAGAAAAAGTAAGCATTTTAGTTATATTTTGAAAACGTTTTTTAATAAAAATTAAAAGTCGTGTACGGAAACGTAAATCTTGTAAAATAACATTGCAAATATCATTTTTGTCATAAATTTGTGTTTGTGCTCACGATTTATACATAAGCAATACCGTGACTTTTGAGAAAAACACTATATCATGCTTGCTAAAATAAGTAAAAAATTGAAAACAATCAGCATTTTGATATGGTTATTTGTGAAAATTGAAAGTCTTGTACGGAAACGTAATTCTTGTTCAATAACATTGCACAAGTCATTTTTGTCAAAAATTTGTATATGTGCACATGATATATACGTTAGCAATACTGAAACTTTTGAGGAAAACAATGAAATTTATACATGCTAAAATAAGTGAAAAATAAAGAAAAAGTAGGCATTTTTGCTATATTTTAATACGTATTTCATTGAAAATTATGTACGGAAATGTAAATCTTGTAAAATAACATTGCAAATGTCATTTTTGTTATAAATATGTTTATGTGCACACGATATATACGTAAATATAAAACCTTTGTGAAAACACTGAAATTTATACTTGCTAAAATAAGTAAAAAATAGCAAAAAAGTAAGCATTTTAGCTATATTTTGATACGGTTTTTAGTAAAAATTAAAAGTCGTGTACAGAAACGAAATCTAGGAAAATAACATTGCAAATGTTGCTTTTGTCATGAATTTGTGTATGTGCACACGATATATACTTTAGCAATACTATGTGACAGAGAGAACACTGCCCCACCCTAAATTTATTGATTAACTAACGATTCTAAGAGATTAGAACGAATTTTTTTAAGTAGATGGACGTCGCGGTGGATTTGTAAATAAGTGTTTTCTTTTGTTAATACAGGCAATAAGTAGAGAAAATTCATATATTTTTTTCACTTTTCTCTTCATTTTATTTCCTATCTCATTTTATTTATTCATTGTTTTAAACTTTTGACCGACATCCTGTGATTCGTTGAGTGGATCTTGCGATAAAAACAGTAATGAAATCTGTGTGGTCTAGATAGGGAAAAAATTCAAGGTAGAGATTGAGACGACATAAGTGGATTTCTGCATTTCAAGTGTTGCTGGTCTGGCTAGAATCAGCGGGGGACACTAAAATTCAATTTTAGTACCTCTTTAAAAAAAAAGTCAACCATATGTGGAGGAAGTTTGACTAACCGGGCAATTTACATATCATTATGCATGGGCGTGCCCTAGGGTTGTCAAAACCCCGCCCTCAATTTAAATAAGCAGTGCGCAGCGCCCATAGAGAGGTAGAGATAAGATCAAGGAAGACGAGAGAAGAGAGATCAAGCGAGAAGGGGTCAGTGCAGAACCCATCCGAGAATTGAGGATAGTACTAGATTTTCGGGCGAAGTCAAGATTAGTCTAGAATTGAGAGCTCAAAGCAAAAGCCGAGACGAACAAATATTTTTATTAAGATAACCAAGAAACGATAGTCGCCTTCCTTGTACCTTCAGTTTGATCTGTTACATTTCCAAACGAACGAATAAGTTTCGTAAGACCTTTTTCTTTCTTCTTGTATTCTACATCCTTCTGTAAATACGTATATAGTTAGATAAAAACAATAGCTTTGAGAAGATTATATTATACAAAAATCGAAAGTGTTGTTTTCTTTCTTGTGTATTTTTGTGAACCGTGACAGGAACAATTTCTCTCCAAACAGCAATTTTACTTCGGCGTGGATTCCAGCCAAAATTAGATTGACTCCCCCAGCGGAAACGATCTGAAGTAGCTAAAAGGCCGCCATTCGGATAAAAAATTCACAACGTGGCGAATGGTATCAGTTATCTCAGATTAACAAGCAGAGCCGAGGTATTGAATGTCGGTGAAAATTCCCAGGCTAAGCTAGACGTATCGGCCAGGGCTGGATTCACAACGTCAGATTTGCAATGTTTTAGGAACTAGATTTACGTTTACGTACACGACTTTCAATTTTCACTGAATGACGTATGAAAATATATCTAAAATGCTCACTTTTTTTCGATTTTTTATTTATTGTGCCAAGTATAAATTCCAGTGTTTTTCTCAAAGGTTTCGGTATTGCTAACGTACATATCGTGTGCACATACACATATTTATGGCAATAATGCTATTTGCAATGATATTTTACTAGATTTACATTTCCGTAAACGAATTTCAATTATCTCTTAAAAATATATCAAAATAGTGTTAAAATGCTTACTTTAAAAAAAAATTTTTTTAAGTATTTTAGCAAGTATTAATTTCAGTGTTTTCCCTCAAAGGTTTCAGTATAGCTAACGTATATATTATATGCACATACACATATTTATGACAGAAATGATAATTGCAATGTTATTTTACTAGTAAATCTAGTAAAATTTCCGTACACGACTTTCAATTATCTATGAAAAATCTATCAAAGTAGATCTAAAATGCTTAATTTTTCTTGATTGATCACTTAAAGTATAAATTTCAGTGTTTTTGTCAAGGCTTTAGTATTGCTAACATATATTTCGTCTGCACATACGAATACTGCACATACGAAAATGACATTTTATTTTACTAGATTTACAATTCCGTATACGACTTTCAATTATCCCTTAAAAATTTACCAAATAGAGCTAAAGTGCTTACTTTTTCTCGATTTTTTACTTATTTTTGCAAGTATAAATTTCAGTGTTTTTCTCAAAGGTTTTTGTATAGACGACGTCACCCAGGGCTTATCGTGTCAAAAAGGAGAGAGAAAAAAAAGCGATTTGTAAGGGGCAGAATAAAGAAGGCTCAATTAAAGTAGTTATTCCCCTTGCAGCGTGCAATTTTAAATTTGTTCACTAACTCCGGTTAATCTACTTTTATTTTAAATTTATTTATTGGAAATCATTCCCCGCTTGTCTTGACTGGCTTGCGTCCTGGTATTGCTACACGAGCGAAGTGCTCCTCTTTGACCGGTTGCTGCAGTGTGTTGGCCAGTCGACCAGCGGTGACAACGACACGAGTCAAGAGCCGCCGGGCTTAGGGAACGTCACCCAGCGCTACTTATGCAAAGCGCTCCTCTGTGACTGATCGCTATCGTGTTGGCGGGCCGATCGGTGATAACGACGTTCTGCCTAGGAGCCACGAGCCAAGAGGCGACGTCACCCAGCAATACTTGAGCGAAGTACTTGTCTCTGACTGGTCGCTGCAGTGTGTTGGCCGGCCGGCCAGTGGTGACGTGACGACGTTCTGCTTGGGAGACACGAGCCAAGAAACGCCGGGCTAGGACGACGTCACTCAGCGCTAATCGTGCCAAAAAAGAGAAAAAAAATAGAAGCGATTTATAAGGGACAGAATTTTTATATTCCTGATAATTAATTTTAGTTTAAATTTATTTATCAAAAATCATTCCTGACTGGTCCCCGCCGTCTTGGCTGGCTGGATGACTGGTCGAGAGGTCGGGTGGTCGGCTGGCTGGCCGGCTGCATTAATGTTATCGGCCGGATGTCATATAGTCAGGGTTAGCGCTAACAGCCGCAGCCAAATTCGACGGCGCTTGGAACAACGGTCGGTTCTGTCGCCACACAAATTCAACAACCAAGCGTGGGTAAATGGTGAGGGTAACTTTGACTCTCTTAATAGCAGCCAAATGTCTCCTCATCTATATAATGACGTGCATGAACGGGTCAACGAGATTCCCATTGTCACTAAGCCTTTTTCGGTGCAAGTCGCTACCGCAGCACAAACGCATCCCCCTCGTCATCATCGAAAACATAAAAGAAGACGTTGTTACCGACCAAGACACCGACGCCGGCGGTTCGTGGTCGTCCTTCTAAGAGGACGAATCGAGTCAGTCAAAGGGTTTAGTCTCAATAGATCGCAGTGTGATGGCTGCTCTACTACCACACCCCTAGCCTGAAGTCAAGTGGTCAACGAGCGATCCCTTGTCTCACGCCCCATGGGGGATTCGAAACGATACGGTGACGGCAAAATCCCCCCTGTCACGGATGTCAAGTCGGTTGGCTCATTCGCGCACGTCGCCGTGTATGCAACGACGACGAGGAACTGCGGCGCGGATAAGAGGGGAAGAAGGCAAGAAACCCCTGACCCCGCCCTCCGACCGCAGCCCCACTGCCGCCGTTACTAGCGACAAGGACGACCGCTAGGGCAGTCTCCAGCGGTATGAAAAGAGACGCCTTTCGTAATACCGTGGTGACTCTGGTCGCTTTCCCGGCTTAGAGGCTTTCAGCCGTTATCGCACAGACAGCTTCGTACCGCCGCTCGTTCGAGCAAGCACGCGAACCGTTGCTCCTTCCCGTGGTTCCTCTTGTACCGGACGGGATAGCTGTGGCCACGGCTAACGTACACTCGTGTCGATCGGTAAGATAAAAGTTAACCTGGGAACAATCCAACACTTGGCGAATTCTGCTTCGCAATGATAGGAAGAGCCGACATCGAAGGATCAAAAAGCGACGTAGCTACGAACGCTTGGACGCCACAAACCAGTTATCTCTGTGGTAACTTTTCTGACACCTCTCGGCGGAACGGAGCTCTCCGCTCTGAAAGGATCGATGGGCCACGTTTTTGTGGTCCGTATTCGTTCAGAAAATCGAGATCGAGCGAGCTTTTGCCCTTTTGCTCCACACGAGGTTTCCGTCCTCGCTGAGCTAGCCCCGGGACACATGCGTTACCGTTTGACAGACGTACCGCCGCAGTCAAACTTCCCGCCCAGCACGGTCCCAGGCAAAGTGTCGAGCTCGGACCTCCGATTGGAGGGGGAGCACGCAAGCCCTTGGCGCTAGCAAGAGGGCCACCGAGCGACCCGTCCCCTTTTTCACCTGGTGAGCGGGGAAACGATGAAAATGGCAGTATTTTAGGGCTGACGACGTCGAACGACGCCGGTACAGCAACGACGGGAAAAAAAAGACCGCAGCCGAAAGAGAACCACCTGCCCCAAAGAAAGGGGAGAGACGAAGAAGAAGCGACCAGGGGTCGTTTCGGAAGAGCTAAAGACGAAGTCACCACCGCCGCCACAGCTACCTCAGCCGTGTAAACGACGACGACGTCAACGACATAGACAACGATGACGTGAAACCCCACCCTGAAACTCTCCGGACGCCACGCCACAACCGAGACGTGAAACCCGACTCCCGTCACGACGTCCTCCCGAACGCCTGGCGGCCGACGCCGACAAAGGCATGTCTCCCGCCTATGCTACACCTCCCGTATCTTCTCACATAGTCGGACAACAGGGTCTTCTTTCCCCGCCGATCGTCCCAAGCCCGTTCACGTGGCTGTGGTTTCGATATATAGTAGATAGGGACGGTTGGAATCTCGTTGATCCGTTCATGCGCGTCTCTAATTAAATGACGAAGCATTTGGCTATTGAAATATTCATACTTATGACAAAAATGCCATTTGCGATGATATTTACCTAGATTTACTTTTCTGTACACGACTTTCAATTATCTCTTAAAAATGTATCAAAACATTTAAAATGCTTACTTTTCCTCAATTTATAACTTTTTTTAGCAAGTATGAATTTCGGTGATTTTTTGTATTGCTAACTTATATATCTTCTGCACATACACATATTTTAGATAAAAATGACATTTACAAGATTTACATTTCCGTACACGACTTTCAATTATCTCTTGAAAATGTATCAAAACATAGCTTAATTATTCTTGATTTTTCTTTTATTTGGCAACTATGATTTTCAGTGATTTTCTGTTAGGCTAACTTTTATATCGTGTGCACATATACACATATTTATGATGAAAATGAAATTTGCAATGTTATTTTATTAGATTTATATTTACGTACACGACATTCAACTACCTCTTAAAAATGTATCAAAATAGAGCTAAAAAGCTTACTTTTCCTTGATTTTTCACTCGGTCTAGCAAGTATAAATGTCAGTGTTTTAGTATTGCTAACTTATATATCGTGTGCATAAACACATGTTTATGGCAAAAATAACGTTTGCTAGGTTTTTTTACTAAGTTAACATTTCCGTACATAACTTTCAATTACCTCTTGAAAATGTTTCAAAACATAGCTAAAATGGTTACTTTTCCTCAATTTTTCGTTTATTTTTGCAAGTATAAATTTCAGTGATTTTTAAGGCTTTAGTATTGGTAACTTATATATCGTGTGCATATACATGTATTTATGACAAAATGCCATTTGCTATGATATTTTACAAGATTTACATTTCCGTAAACGGCTTTCAATTATCTCTTATAAATGTATCAAAATATAGCTAAAATGGTTCCTTTTCCTCAATTTTTCTCTTAGCAAAATAAATGTCAGTGGGTATTGCTATGTTATCTATCGTGTGCACATACACATATTTATGACAATAATGCGATTTTTTATGTTATTTTAGTAGATTTACATTTCCGTATACGACTTTCGATTATCGTTCAAAAATGTATCAAAATATAGCTAAAATGGTTACTTCTAGATTTTTCTCTTGTTTTAGCAAGAATAAATTTCCGTGTTTTTAGATTTTAGTATTGCTATCTCGTATATCGTGTGCACCTACACATATTCATGACAAAAATGAAATTTGCAATGATATTTTACTAGATTTACATTTCCGTATACGACCTTCAATTATCTCTTAAAAATGTATTAGAACATAGCTAAAATGCTTACTTTTTCAGTGAAAATAGAAAAACCTTGGCCAAAAGGCGGAGAAATTAATGTATGCTAAAACTATAAAGAAAAGTAATTAAAATACGCATTTTTGCTATGTTTTATTATGAATTTACAAAATAAAAAAATCTCTGAGGATTTGTTTTCTTATCCCATTTTTTATAGATCAATATCTGGACTAAAAATGGTTTCTGATTGTTTGTCCAATAAGAGACAATTAGGAGTCATATTATATATTTTTTGTACATATTCTTGTGAATCTGAGCTTTCGATAACACTGCATTTATCTTTGGTTAGACCTTTTGGAGATTTCAATTTTTTATCTTGAATTTGTCTAAATGGGCTTTGTAATGGTTTTGAGGCATTTGAATCTTATGCCTCCTGTATAGGACTTTTTAAAGGCCTCAACCTTTTTGGTCTTTTCAATGGTTTAACCTCTTCAGAATCAGAGGTTGAAAGTAATTATTTCATTTCTAAATCTGAAGTTTTTGTAGGACTTTGAGACTTTAGAGGTTTTGACTCTACCTCTGGAGTTTGAATGGGACTTTTTGTAGGTCTTTAATGGTCTTGCAGTATTTTCTTCACTATCTAGATTCTGCACAAATCTAAATTCTAAGTCTGACCTAACAGGACTTTTCACTAGTTTTAAACCTTTATTTTCAAGATCTGGACGAACTAAGCTTTTGGGAGAAACCAAACCAGCATCTAAACTTTTCTCACAACTTCCATAAAGCGTTTGACTCTTCTCTTCTAAATCTATGGTCTTGGATTCCAACTTTGGTTCTATCTGCAAAGTTTCCATATCATTTTTCTTATCAACTGACGTTAGATCCAAATCGTTTATTTCAGGATCTTTTGTGCTGACCTTTGTACTTTTGTCTTTGAACCTCTTGGTACCAAATTTGGCTTTTTAGTGGGACTTGGACTGAAATCTGAAGATCTCTGTCCTTTAGTCTCAATGTCTAAACTTTTGCTTCGAATTTTACCAAACTCAAGTAACTCAGGGTTGGGTAAGTACTTAGGCCTCACAACACTTTCAAGATCCATGGCTACATTTATCCTCTGCTGGGTTTCTGGAGTGGAATGAATCGTAACTGGTGTAGACTTGGTTCTCGGCTTTGGAGGCAATGTCTCAACAGGAATCTTAGGTTTCTTTTTCATGACAGACTCAATTATTATTACTTCTTCGTCCCCTGGTATCACTTCCTCTGTTGGAATCACTTGGTTTAGGGTTTCCTTCGATTGTTCAGTGAGGCCTAATCTAGCTGTGCAGGAGACAGTGGTACGTGGAGATAATTGGATATTATCCACTGAGTAAATATTGATCTCACCACTGGCTTCGCTACCCAGTGAGATTTCAGTTCCTTTTATTTTTAGTGGATTTGGACTAAAATTTATCTGGGCTCCATTTTTTTTAACCAGTTGTCGCCCAGTATCATGGTTTTTGAACCACTTTTTACCAAATTTGTACCAGGTCAGGCGCAATGTAGAGCTTTGACCAAGTTTTAATACCTTCTACCTTAACAGTTAAGTGTACCATAGCGCCTAACTCCACCTTTTGTCCGTTAGCCTGTTAAATCTGAATCCCTCATCCGTATAGTGTCAGCCCTTAGGTCCTTTAAAACTGATGATTTCAAAAGTGAGACTTCCGATGTAGAATCTTCTATCTTCCTACACATAATTTCGACCCTTGGGTCCGAACCTTGGGTTAAAAATTCATACTCTTCCGCTCCTTTTCTTTTAGTACTTTTAACTATATCCTGATTTTGTGACTTTGGACAGTTCTGACACTTGTGTCTTTCTTTCTTCGAAAATTTGACCTGATTACATTTTTTGTATCTATTTTGTTTTCGTTGGTGCTTTGGTTTTTTGTTTTGCCCGATAATTCGTACCTCCCTCAGGGCAACATTTTTCGTCACAATTCCTGTGCTCTCGCTGACTGGATCTGTGTTCTCTACCTTACCTCTTATAGCTCATTGTGTACGTTTTTGACAACTATAACAACCACGGCTCACCTCAGACCATTTTCCCTGTAATCTTCTGACTTGGATGCCCTTAGTAATGTATGGGGACCTACCCGTTCCTGTCGCCAACCTCCCCTGCCCGGAAATCTATGAGTATGTTTTTCTTTTATTTATTATTCTCCCTTGCTGATAACAAGGCCTCTGACAAGGTTGTCGGATTAGTTCTCACAACATCCTCTTTAATAAAGGAGTCCATTAATAAAAAATTTAGCTAGCTGTACTTGCATGGCTTAACTCCAAGTCCCGATACGCTAACTTTGCAAGATTCGACATTCTGCTCGCTAATTCGGCGAGAGATTCGTCTTTTTTTTGCTTTACTTTCATCAAAGCCAGAGTGGTGTCAGTAGAGTTTACACACTCGTGTCGTTAGTTCCTCGAACAAGTCTTTACTTGGAATGTCTGGGTGATCGTCAAGAGAGTTTCCGATCCATTCAGACACAATAGCATCTGAAAAATCATAGGCTAGGTTTATTAACTCCGAATCTGTTAGCTTGTAGGTCCGCTGCTTCTTTTTTTTAATGCTGCTTGCCATGGTTTCAGGTCGGTCGGCCTTCCAGTAAATATTGGGCTCAACGATCCGCTTGTTGCTGCTATGTGTATGAGATTTGGGTTGGTGTTAGCCATTAGATATGCTTTCTTTTAAAAAGGGATACTAGTTTATTTAGCCATATATCCAACTAATGAACTAACAATTTTGACAACGAATAAAGAGAAGCGAAGAAAAACAGTCACTTACCCTGAATCAATAGATTTTCTTTGTGTGACGAAGTTTTTCAATGTTTGGCTGCGTTGTGGAGATCTTTTTCGGTCAGGTCCTAGTGTGGCGTGGCTGTATCATTGGAAATTCATCTTGGACGAGTCCTGTGTATGGTGTTGTTGGGCCGTGGAGTTTACTCAAGGTTGATCCTGGTCAGGGCACCAGATGTGGTCCTATGCTAGTCACGGAACCCAATTTGGTGGGACTACTAGTCACAGTACTTGTTGTGGCTATTGTGTTCGTGACTACCACATTAGCTTTCGACTGTTTGCTTTGTCAAATCCTTTCATGCCCTCACTGTATTTGAAAGATCCACGGAGGTGGGGGCGACACAATTCAGCCGGGTCTTCTTTTGACGGTCAGGTAATATGAGTGGCTAGATTGTCTGGCAACTCAAAGAATAGAGAAAACCCCGTTGTTTAATACAACAAAAATCGTTTTTATTGAAATACGTTTGTGAGACAATAAATAACAAACAAACGAGGTTTGTTTTCCTGACAAACAGAAGAAGAAAGAATATCGAGAGAGGAAGAGTGACGATGAAGGTGCAGGTAGAGTAACACTAACGTCTCTAAAGTTTGGGACTTTGAATTTTTGTAACGTCTGAAGGTTGTTCGGCGTGCCCTCGGGTCTAGAATGGAAGAGATGATTCTTTGGCAGTCTTGAGTTTCTTCTTGGTTCCTTTTTCTCATTCTCTCTGAGGATTTGTTTTCTTATCCCATTTTTTATAGATCAATATATGGACTAAAAATGGTTTCTGATTGTTTGTCCAATATGAGACAATTAGGAGTCATATTCCCATTGGTCAGCCAATCCTAGTTCATGATTATATCTTACAGGTAGAGGGAAAACCCTTTTTAGATGCTTTGACCAATGGGAACTGCTTTAGAGCAATGGGGTTGAACAAAAAAATTCTCATGTCCAGCTCACCTTTATTTAGGGTGGAGCAAAATTAAATCTCCCTTTTGACAGTGACCTTCAAGATAAGAACAAGAAAACATATGTTTTACGAAATGACCCGTTTCATCATTGTGATTGATGAAGTTAGTTTATAACCGAAAAATTAAATAAATCTGCTAACCTTTAAAATCAAAAACAATTATCTTGCACTTAACTGACCTTTAAAATCAAAAACGATTGTCTCGAACTTAAATGATATTTAGGAACGATCAACAGGCTTTTTAGGTCAGTATAAGTCTTAAACAAAAAGATACTTATTTCAAGGATCTTTTTTGTTTTCGAATATATTTAATAAATTCTAATTTTCACATATCACGTTGAGTCAGAGCCTAACCATAATCCTAGCCCAAACCCTAAACCTAACCCTAAGCATAAACCTGCCTAACCCTAACCCTACATTGCAAATAGTATTTCTATCATTAAAATATATACCTGAACATGATATGATTTGAGAAAATAGAAAAGCCCTAGCAGAAAGCAGAGAAATTCATGTACGCTAAGACTAAAAGGAAAAGTAATGAAAGTATGCATTTTCGTTATGTTTTGCTATGTATCTACGAAATAAAAAAAAAACAGGGTACGGGTGTGTAATCATTGTAAAATAACATTACAAATAGTAATTCTATCATTAATATATAGAACTGCACACGATAAGATCACTGAAAACTTTTATAGATACGGTGAAATTTACGTATGCAAAAACAATAGAAATACGTCAGAAAGCAACTTATTTTAGCTATGTTTTGCATCTAATTCACTAGACTAAAAACCAGTGCATAACTTGGGAAATTTAGTAAAATAACGTTGTAAATAGTATTTCTATCATAAAAATATATACCTGAACATGACATGATTAGTAAAAATAGAAAAGCCTTTGCAAAAAGCGGAGACATTCATGTACGCTAAAACTATAAGAAATAGTAATGAAAGTGTCGCGACCTGTTCACCAACATAAACAGATCGGATAGCTCACACCCCTACAAACACGACATCCGGCTACGACCGGAAATGATGCCGCCCTATACGACCTTGACCAGCCGTTACAGCTACGAAAAGGGAATAAATTACATCTAACAACATTTACAGAACACGTCTGCCAAAAGTAACTCCATTAAAATGGAGTAAATTATCTTCTCTAGCCTATCTCAGGCTAAAGAAGGACTTTATTTTTACGCCCATTTTTAATAGACGAACTTTATATTTATGTAGCCCAGCAGTGTGACATGCCTTTCCCTTTAAATAAACAAGCAACGAGATCAAATTTTAGTGTTCATTTTTACTAAGTTCTCTCTTATCCTTTTGACCGCTTTGTTGCTTATTTGAATGCTTTTGCTTATTTGAATGCTTTTGCTTATTTGAATTCTTTGCATATTTGTTTGAATTGCTCTTGATTCTTTGATACTTTGTCTTGTTTTTTTTATTATTGTTTTGTCTTGTTTTTGATTATTTTGTTATCTTAATTGTCTGTTCAATGTATATATGTCTTGCATGTTGTGGATCGGTATTGAGTTACTACCACCTTTTTTTATCTGGAAACTGGATGCTAGTTGCTCCCAAGTTCCCTACCTTAGCTTCAGTTGCTGGGCGGCAGCACTGTCCCCAGTTTCCTGTCCTCAGTTTCCATATCTACGTTTACCCTCCTGATTGCTATCTTGCAATCATGGGGGATTCTTCCCTTTCTTCCCCTCCTGAAGAAGTCTCCAAAGCGGCACCCCTTGTCAGCACAAATGAAGCCCTCCCAAGGCAGTCGGAAGAACGAGGGGAACCGGGCACCCAATCTCAAAATACCCTGTTAACCAGTCTGATTGGATCCAACTGGCGGTCACTACCGGTCCACTCTGAGTCAACAAGTCCAACACAGCCGTGACAAAAGTCGAATAACCCAAGTCCTACCAAATCACTGTGGAAAGTCTAGCAGAGAGATCCCGAAGATTATGAAAGGGGTAGAGTGGGGGCAAGTATGCAGAATACTTCAAAGGCAATGAAATCTTGCCCATCCCTGAGATCGTCCAGAAAATCGAACCTCGGATTCTCTCTCTGGTCGTGACAGATATCAAGACGAGACGACTGGTTGGACTAAGAAAGAGGGTTTTGAGGAATTACTCCGAAAAGCTGGCGTGCCCTGCTAGTACTTCTGTCGCAGGAGTTTTGTGATGTGGGACGTTCTGCTACCCTCAGAAGAGTACGCTGCCAAAGTTCTTCCGGCTGCAGCTGGATTATATGAGTACCTCTAGCATTCGAGTGACGGTGTGTAAGGTCCCGACTTTCATCACTGGGGAGGTTATGGCCACTTTCCTCAGCGCTTATGGCCATGTTGAGGAAATAAACCTTCTCAGATCCACCGCCCGTATGGCCTACGGGGACTACACATTCCGGCTATGTCTAACAAGGGAGGGCTTCCAGGACATCCTCGAGACAATCATCAGCAGAGAGAAGCAAATGATGGTGGTGGTGGAAGGCAGACGACTGCACTGTTTGGCTTTAAACAACCACCACAGCCACCATCAGCAGTGAGCAGCCAACTAAGGAGACCAAAGGAAAAGATCCGGGTTAGGTCCAGTCCAAAAGCAATGATCAGCCTAAGGCTGATGAAGGTTGGACCGAAGTGACCCGGAAAAAAAGAAAAAAACCCAAAAGCAGGGGAAACTAGTTCAGCTGATACTTCTCCAACTAAGGACACAGCACCAGATTTAAGATCCGCATCGGAACCAGTCCCAGCAACACCAACATCAGAACCAATTTCAGTTATACCAATACCAACACCAGAACCAGTTTCAGCTTCAAAACCAGCTTCAGGTTCAGAACCTTCGCCAGCGACACCAGTGTTACCAATGACCAAGGTTTCTGCCAAAAAGAAACTTAAGCCAACACAGGAGACACTAGTACAGGAAACACCTATTGACACCGCCGTCAACTTGAAGAGAAGAAGGGACAGCGGAGAAGGGACCTCCAAAAAGATGTGCTCAAGTGCACCTCCTCATGAAGACCCTTTGGAAGGCCCATCTAACGCATTTCTACAACCTGCCTAACAACCTGCCCAACATGAACCTCCACCACGGCAATTTTCCCCACAACAACTTCCCCCACAACAACCTCCCCAACAACCTCCTCCCCAATATCAACCTCCTCAAGATGGACCTCCCCAACAACCTCGCCAACAACCTGCCCAACAACAACAACCTCCACATTATCAACCTCCCCAACAACCTATACAACAACAACCTCCACATTATCAACCTCCCCAACAACCTATCCAACATGAACTCCCCCAACAACCTCCTCAACAACTTCCCCAACAACCTGCCCAACAACAACCTCCCCAATATCATCCTCCCCAACGTGAACTTCCCCAACAACCATATTTACTAACCCCTCCGCTCGGGCAGGATATGACACAAGGTCAATTTTTAAGCGGAGTTTCACAGGTTTGAATTAAGAGTTTTCCTTCTCCTTGACTAGTTGCCTCACCAAGGCTGAAGAACCTAGTCTGTCCTACTATTTACCCATAGCTGGGGGGAGAATAATTGGATTCATACCTTTCCCAAGGGTATTAGTGCTATGTGAAATGCAATCAGTCTCGTCTAGGATTTGAACTCGTGTCGCCGTGTGCATTTCCTACGACGATAACCATTACACCACGGGCACCTCCAATCCTTAGAGCGTGACGCACAAATGTGTCCCCCTTGCACTCCATCCCGTCCCTCACTCAACTTCTCCTCCTTCTCATCTCTGGAATTGTTCAAGGATCGCCCTCCGGCTGAGTCCGAGGCGAGACCTCCCTCCCAAAGTACCACGCATAAAACAAGCCGGCGAAGGGCCAAATCCAGCTCACCAGACATAAGAAGGCAGCGGCTCTGTGCTCAGTAGAGCCGGAAGCAATTAGGGACTTCCAGCTTCGAAAGGCACTGAAGCCGCTGCAGGATCACGAAAAAATACAGAAGAAGACGTATAATCCAGTCAACTTTAGGGGTGTACCCATGGTGACCACTTTCGTCCGTTCAGCTGGCGGCCGGACCAAGGGCGTGTGGAAGTTTCTGGAGACGGCTAGCCAAGCTGATGTGGGCGTGAGGTTGGCGGAATTGGAACACCCCTCACTCAAAAATATGATAAACAGTTGCAAAGGAGGGTTCCTATTTATGTTCACCCCTCTCTTTACAGATCTCTAAAGGTGAGGTTCCCGCTTGATGTCGGAGGATTGTCCAAGGATGGCCGAGTAACCACTGAACTCGGCACCGGCTCCTTAAGACAGGCAATCGGCATCCTCACGTCCGAGGATTTCCGGCCCATCGTTGACACTGAGTAGGTAAGTGGGTCAGTATAGCTCTAAACATTTCTAGTTTGAACGCGAAGGGACTGAGGGATGCAAGCAAGTGCGCAAACTTGCTTGCTGAACTCTCGAACCTCTGTGTGCATGTTGCTGCAGTGAAAGAGACGCACTTCATTTGTGAGGCAGATTGTCGGGTGCTGGAGGACGACTTCGTGGTCTTTTCAGCAGTCGGCAGCCGCTGTGGCGCTGGCGTCTCTCTGCTAGTAGGACGCAGCCTGGATGCGATTGTCAATCTTGTCTTTGCAGGTAATGGGGGCCGGCTGTTGGTGGCTGATGTTACCGTAAAAACCTTCGAGTTTCGGATAGCCACGGTTCATGCGCCCAATATTGCTGCGGAGAGACGCTCCTTCTTTGTTGGGGTCGTTCCTGGATGCTTCGAAGCGGACTGTTCTAGTGGGTGATTGGAATGCGATCCTTGATCCCAAAATAGATTGGGCCGGTCGGGAAGATGTGACAGCAGCCTGGTCGAATTTTTGGTCGAGTTCGATTTGATCGACAGGTACCGTCTGGATCACCTTGAGAGGGAGATGTGGACGTGGTTAGGAAGTTCGCCCTCTGGCCAAGTTCGGTCTTACCTGGACAGAGTGTTAGTTAGTAGAGCTGACAGTGACCTAGTTACTTGTCCCACGTTCCACTGGTTAGGGCGGACTGACCATAAAATTGTTCGGGTTCAGTCTGCAGTTAGCAAATAGGCCTAGTCTGGCCAGATACTGTAAGTTCAATACCTCCTTACTGGAGATATGGGACTTCCGGATGCAGCTGGGAAACCTAATTCAGCGGGCGTTAGTGTGGGCGGTTATTGGGAATAGGTGGTGGAGATCCCTTAAGTATAGGATTAGGGATTTCGCCATCAAATACAACCAACAGCTCCAACTAAATAGGGCTAAGAAGGCGAAATCTTTAGAAGATAGACTCTCCCGGGCAGTGGAAGGGGGGACTCCATAGCCGTAGATCTAGCCAAGGGGGACCTTGAGCGCGAGGCTAGCGAGTGCTACAAGCGTTTCGTTGTTAGAAATAGGCTAAAAAGAGTTTCGAACGAAGCCGTGAAATGTAATGCATTTATGCGTAAGGAAGAGTTACGGAGGTTCTTTGGTCGGTACATCGAATGCGTTAAGTCCCCTGACGGGTACGAGCTGAGATCGAACCGTGAGATACGTGAGGCTTTTCGGACGCACTTTCGTGATCGCTTCGCTCGCTGTCCTGTCCTGACCTCCAGGTTCAGGAGTTTCGTAACTATTTAGCTGACTTCACCCGTCTTGAGGAGGCGGAAGCGGCTAGTTGTGAGGGTGTGGTTACTGAATGTGAAGTCCGTGATGCGTTGAAGCAGGTCAGCCTTGACAAGTCGCCAGGACTGGATGGTTTGCCCTACGAAGCGTACTTGAAGATGTCACACATGTTTTTCCCTATTCTGACGGATATATTTAACCATTGGTTTGCCCAGGGAGCCATTCCTTGTAGAATTACCAAGGGTGTGATCACATCGCAGAAGAAAGGCGGCAGGCATGTTTGGGAGGAGCTAGACGATTACAGGCCCATAACTCTGCTTAACACAGAATGAAAGATTTTTGTTCGGGTCTTGGCGAACCGTCTGCAGCTTGTCATTAGTGATCTGATCGGTCCTGAGTAGAACTATGCTGTGAAGGGATGATCGATCCAAGACAACTTCCATTTGGTGCGCCAGATCCTCGAGGGAATAGAAGACGACACTGAAGCCGTGCTGATCAATTTAGATCAGTCCATGATCATCCTTCGATGGGGTGGACCATCGGTTCTTGGCGACGGTCTTGGAGACCGATGGATTCGAACTGGAGTTCCGCAAATGGATCAGCATGCTGTACCACAACTTGCAGGCGGTGGTGCAAGTTAATGGAAGGCGTTCGAGGACTTTTGCGATCAAGCGATCGGTCCGGCAAGGCTGCCCCTTGTCCCTTCTTCTCTGTCTTCGCTTTGGAGCCCTTTTTCGTACGCTTAGGGATGAGAGGGCTCGTCTGGCCCTGTGTGGAATCTCCCTGACCGGCAGCGTCCGAGCAAAGATTTCTGCGCTCGCCGTTGACATCACTGTCTTCGTGTCCCGCCGACTGGACATAGTAGCGGTAAAGATGGCGGTCGAGAGGTACGAGAAGATGGCAGGTGCCAAGGTCAACTTTGACAAGAGCGAAGGTTTGCGGTTGGGTGCTTGGAGAGGTGGCGTCCCCCTGCCAAGACCCTTCCGCTGGAGTGAGGGGAGTGGTTTGGGCCCGGCCTCCAGCTGGAGCGAAATTGGTTGGAAGTACAGGCTAAGGTAGAAGCGCAGGTGGCTACCTGACTTCGAAAGCGGCTGTCCTTGAAGGGCAGGGCAGAGTGCGCACCGGGTACATCATCCTCTTGATTCTTTTCCGTTTGTCCGTACTCCGTCTGCCAATGGATCATCGCGTGGCGCTGGAACAATCCCTTTTCAAACTCTTTTGGAAAGGCCAAAGCCCGTTGGTCCCTAGACAGGTCTGCTGTCAACATCCTCGCAATGGGGATCTAGGGATGCCGGATCTCGAGAGCCATTGGCTCGCCGAGAGACTGGCTTACCTAGGCCGATCATTAACGACGGACGTGGTATGGGGCCTTAAGGTGAGGAATGCTTTTCCACGCCTGAGGTCGAATCCCGAGGCATTGTCGTAGGCCGAAGGATGAAGCACTGTTTGTCCGCTAGTGCTGCAGGGCCACTCGACCTACTTCGGTCGAGTGACCTTTTTCGGTCACGGAAGGAGATTATCAAGGGTTAGTGGCGGGTTCCTTTTCGGATCCTCTGGTAAAGTGGCTCGGCTAGTCGCTGGAGGAGATTCGCTCACAGTGAAATTGGGCGCCAGGCTCGAGCTTCTTGAACAACTCCGAGTTCTCGCTCACCAGGTGGCTTGCTCGGATTGCGTTGGCCCTCAACGACTGGGCTTACAGAGCGTGTTTGGCAGACATGCTGCAGCAGTGGTTCAGAGGAAACGGCTTTGCATGCCTTTTACTACTGCGAGCGGGTTCGCCCGTTCTGGAGTCACGTCGAGGAGTGGACGGCTCATATTAGCTCTAGATATCTCATGCTGCTCGACGTTGGGTACGTTATGGACAATGTTGGTCCTCCGTTTCTGGGAGAGAAGCGTGTGGTGTTTCTCGCGATCCTAGCTGTGGCTAGAATGGTTATTTGGCAGATGTATGAGTGTGCAAACTTTTCTCATCGCGATCTGATCTTGTTCTTTAGTGATCAGCTTTGGGTAAAAATTAGATGCGATAGAATTCGCTTGAATCGCATAACATTCAGCAAAAGGTAGGTGCATGCAGCAAGCCTGGTCGTATGCCCGGGGGCAACGTTGGAGTTATCCTTCCCACCTCTGCTTGAGCGTGGCGACGATGGTCCGGGTCCCTCGGGACCACACCCAGGGTAAGTAGGAACTTAAGTACTTCTTAGAATTCTTGACCCCCTAGTTAGTTGTGTGAGGTGTGTCATTGTCCCTCTCGGTTAGATGCTAGTTTTTTCAAGATCCCCCACATTCCCTTTTTTCTCCCCTTACTACCTGTCAGTCCCCAGCCTCTTTTGAGGATCTTGACTGGATATTACTGTATCCCATGTTGTCCCCTTTCCTGGCCGCACCCTTTCCTGTTTGTTCTTTTATCCTGATTAGTTTTTAGGCTCTTTTTTAGGGATAGCTCTGCTTGTTTTTGGTTTACTCTGAGTACCAAAAAAAAAAAACAAAAAAAAACAGTCGACTTTCCATATCATAGAAGGGATGATGGGAGGGAAACCAAACAGAGTTTATTTTTTGTTTACTCGGAGCCTTTTCTCCAATCCCTCATCATGTATCTTCCATTGTCTATATGTCATTTCACTTCATCAGTAGGGTTTTCATTGGGCGAATTTTGTATTTTGGTTATTGTTGCGCGCCTGGTGATGTAAGAATATATCCATTTTATAGAATGATTGGATAATGATTGTGGGCGATGAGTGTGACTAACTAGGGCTCCAAAGAATAATACTGTTTTCGTCCCTTCCCCCTCCCCCAAAATTTTTTGGGCCTTGTGCTCACTGAAAGCATGTATTTTTATATTTTTAGAAATAAGAGAGTTCGTTTTACGAAGCTCTCAGGAGCCCGCTCTCAGAGCGAGGCTCCCCAAGGCTGAATCCTACATCTCGTGGTCGCATTCGCCTTAACCAACTGGGTCGGTTCCGTTGTCCGTTCGTTCGCCCGGCTGCGCAGCGCTAAAGGCACGGATTAGCCTTTAGCTACCGCTTCCTTATCTGCGCAGCGCTAAGATACTGCTAATCTTAGCTGCGACCTCCCGGCCTGTTCGCCCGATAGGTTCGCACAGCTTTGACACGGCAAAATATTAGCTACCGTTTCCGATACATCCGCACAGTTAGGGGCACGGCAAAGTCCTTGCCTCACCGATTCGCTCGCTCGAATTCGCATGTGCTAAGGCATGGCAAACCTTAGCCACGGTTACCCTGTCCGTTTACTTAGTCCTCAATTCTAAGACACGGTTAAGTCTTAGTCACACCTCACCCGCTCACTCTACGCGACCAAGCTGCCAACACCAACTTCGACCACGACACAATGCGGCATCAAGTCCATGTACGACTCGCTGTACGGACAGCCCTAGCATTGCAGCATCTAGCCCACGTACGACTCGCTGTACGGGCTAGCAACCACATCGACCCCCCCTCCCCCGCTTAATCCAATATACTTCAAAAACCGGGACGTCGATCTTCCAATCTCGACTAATATCAACTACCCGCATGGAAACGTCTAGCTGCAGCTGTACTCGACCAACATCAGTGACCTACGTCGAACGTCTAGCTGCACCTCTACAACTTGACCAACATCAACTACCCCCATCGAACGTCTAGCTGCACCTCTACGACTTTACCAATATCAGCTACCCGCATCGAACATCTAGCTGCACCTATCTACGACTTCGACCATACCAACTACCGACACCAACAATCTAGCTGAAGGCACAAATACAACTATCACGAACTTAACATATGCACTTGAAAATACGACAAATAAATTGTCATCTTTGTTATATTGTTACATCGCCTTTGTTTCCTTCATTGTCTTTTGGCTGTCATTATTCGCACGATTAACCTTATAAATCATTTGCAGGGTCGACGTGATTATCGGCTCCGCAACAAAAGTATGCACTTTCGCTATGTATTGCTATGAATTTACAAAAATAAAAAAGCCCGTGTACAGTTGTGTAATTCTAGTAAAATAACATTACAAATAGTATTTCTTTCATGAATATATAGACCTACACACGATATGATCACTGAATTTACTAAAACCTTTTATTAATACGGTGAAATCTACGTATGCAAAAACAATAGAAATAAGTCAGAAATCAACTTATTTTAGCTGTTTTGCATCTAATTCACTAAACTAAAAGACCAGCACACAACTAGGGAAATTTATTGAAATAAATTTGCAATTAATATTTGTATCATAAAAATATATACACGCTTATGATTTGATTAATGAAAATAGAAAAACATTCGCTAAAAAAACTCTAACCCTTACCCCAACCCTAACCCCTAAACTTAACCCTAACTCTAACCCTAAACCTAACCGCTAACCCTAACCCAAACCCTAACCCTTATACGCTAACCCTAACCCTAACCCTATCTGAACATGATATGATTAGTGAAAATAGAAAAGCCTTAGAACAAAGCAGAGAAATTCATATGCATATATAATACATAGTCCTGCACACGATATGATCAATGAATTTACTAAAACCTTTTATAGACATCGTGAACTTTTCGCATCCCAAAACAATAAAAATAAGTAAAAAATTTACATGTTTTACATAAGTTTATTATGTAATTGATAAAACTAAATTAAAGCCTGAACGGGTAATTAATTCACGTATATGTTGCAGAGGCCGATAAACATACCGGTCCCCCCGCAAACTTTTGAAATATAAGTGATTGACAACGAACTAGGCAAGAACGACAAAACAAGAGTGTTGTTTCGAAAAGCCAAACTTTATTATGGCGAATCGTAAATCGGTATAGCATACGGCGAACAGTCTCCGCGGCTGGATGGTGATCGTTGGAGCAGGATCTAGTCGCTGGTGCAGGTTTGGATAGCTGGTACAAGACTGGTGGTCGTTGGATAGGTGGTCGCTGGTGTAGGACTGGTATCTGCTGATGCCGGAAGGTGATCGCTGGTTCAGGACTGGTAGCTGTTGGTGCAGGAAGGTGGTCGCTGGTTCAGTATTGATAGCTGTTGGTGTCTGCTGGTGCAGGAAGGTGGTCGCTGGTCCAGGACTGGTAGCTGCTGGTGCAGAACAGGCAGTTGCTGTGCAGGAAGGTGGTCGCTGCTGCAGAAAGGTGGTCGCTGGAGCAGGGCTGGTAGCTGCGGCTGCAGGGAAGTGGTCACCGGTACAGGAGTGGTAGTTGCTGCTGCAAGGAAGTGGTCGTCGGTG
This sequence comes from Sepioteuthis lessoniana, assembly GCA_963585895.1. Lineage (NCBI taxonomy): Eukaryota > Metazoa > Mollusca > Cephalopoda > Myopsida > Loliginidae > Sepioteuthis > Sepioteuthis lessoniana. Next base: position 86,537,979 of record OY757904.1, on the reverse strand, counting down.
CAAGAAGGTAGCTGCTGGTGCCATCTCAGAGGGTTAGACTTTCTGAATTAGCCCTGAAAAGTACTGTTAGGTTGAGAGGCTGATAGTTGTGTCTGCTGCATTTTGCCGTCTCAGGAGATGTTTGGATAGACTTTCTGAATTAGACCTGAAAAAGGCTTTTAAGCAGAGAGGCTGGCAATGTTCCTGCGTCGTCTGCTGGCTAGAATCAGGACGTCGGCTTTAGGGGAAGCCTTGAGCTGGGCCTCATGGGCAGCTGTTGCTGATTAGGCTTCGGTCTTAGAGTGACCAGGGGAGAATCGGATTTCTCTCACACCCTTGGCTGACGTCCAACCAAACTGATTTGACCCGGTTTGATACTGCTGCTTTTTTATTTACTGTGCGCTACAACGCTATGTGGTCTAAGTAGAATGAATTTGCTATTTAGTACCAAATAATAGTGAGAAACTTCATTCCACTTCGACCATTTTTTTTTTATTTGTCCATTATTTGGGGACTGTCCTTAGAAACACAGGCTGAATTTAATATTTTAAAAAGACGTCCTATGCGAAGCGATTTAGCTCCTTAATGATTCGTTCCTAAATACTATTAGTTGACGACATCACTGTCTCATCACTTCTTGGAAGTGGGGTTTGTTTATTTTGTTTCGTTTGGTTTATGAGTAGCGGGTTGACTACGATATATATCAACATTACAAATAGCATTTCTATCAGAGAAATATTTACCTTCTCACGTTATGATAACTGAAATTTCTAAAACCGATTATAGATAAAGTGAAATATAAGTATGCTAAAACAATATGAATAAGTCAGAAATCAATTCATTTTAGCTATGATTTGTATTTAATCTACTCAATTAAAAAGCCAATGCACAACTATTGAAATCTAGTAAAATAACGTTGCAAATAGTATATCTATCATAAAAATATAGACCAGAATATGATATGATTTGTGAAAATAGAAAAGTCTTAGCAAAAACCGGAGAAATTCATGTACGCTAAAACTATAAGGAAAAGTAATGAAAGTATGTATTTTCCTAATGTTTTGCTACGAATTTACAAAAATTAAAAAACCCGAGTGCAGGTGTGTAATTCTTGTAAAACAACATTACAGGTAGTATTTCTATCATTAATATATTGACCTGTAGACGATATGATCACTGACTTTTATAGATACGGTGAAATATACGTATGTAAAATCAACAGATATAAATCAGAAATCAACTTATCTTAGCTATGTTTTGTATCTAATTCACTAAACTAAAAACCAGTGCACAAGTATTAAAATCTAATAAAATAACATTACAAATAGTATTTCTATCATTAATCATATCGTCTGCAGACGATATGATTACTGAATTTACTAAAACCTTTTATAGATACGGTGAAATTCACGTATGCTAAAACAATAAAAATAAGTCAGAAGTCTACTCGTTTTACACACGTTTTGCGTGTAATTGACAAAACTAAATAAAACCCTGTACAGGTATTTAATTCATGTATATTAACATTGCAAATAGTATTTCTATCACAGAAATATTTACCTGCATACGATATGATAACTGAAATTACACGGTGAAATATACGTATGCTAAAACAATAGAAATGATTTTGAAATTAACTTATTTAGCTATGTTTTGCTTCAAATTCACTTGTAGTCAACCGGCTACTCATAAACCAAACCAAACAAAACAAACAAGCCCCACTTCCAAGAAGTGATGAGTCACTGATGTCGTCAGCCAATAGTATTTAGGAACGAGTCGTTAGGGAACTAAATCGCTCCGCACAGGACATTCTTTTTAAGTATTAAATTCAGCCCGTCTTTCTAAGGACAGTCCTCAATTAATGGACAAAATAGGTTGTAATAAAAAAACATGGTCGAAGTAGAATAAAGTTTCTCACTATCATATTGTAATAATAAGCAAACTCATTCCACTTAGACCACATAGAGCAGCAGCGCACAAGTGTGTGGGAGAAATCCGATTCTCCCCGGGTCACTCTAAGACCGAAGCCTAATCAGCAGCAGCTGCCTATAAGGCACTGCTCAAAGCTTCCCCTAAAGCCGACATCCTGATTCTAGCCAGCAGACGACGCAGGAATACGACCAGCCGCAGACGACGCAGGAACATTGCCAGCCTCTCTGCTTAAAAGCCCTTTTCAAGGCTACTTGAAAAGACATCCCGAGACGGCACAATGCAGCAGACACGACTATCAGCCTCTCAATCTGATAGCCCTTTTCAGGTCTAATTCAGAAAGTCAAACCTAATACCCTCTGAGACGATACCAGCAGCTGCCTTCTTGCACAGGCGATCACTTCCTTGCAGCAGCAACTACCACTCCTACACCGGCGACTTCTTCCTAGCAGAAGCAGTAACCAGCCGTGCTCCAGCGACCACCTTCCTGCACCAGCAACTGCCAGTTCTGCACCAGCTGCTACCAGTCCTGCCCCAGCGACAGCCTTTCTGCAGCAGCGACCCCCTTCCTGCACCAGCAGCTACCAGTCTTGCCCCAGCAGGAACCAGTCTTGCACTAGTGACCACCTTCACACAGCTGTGATCACCTTCCCAACCAGCAGCTACTAGTCCTGAACCAGCGACCAGCTTTCTGTACCAGCAGCTACCAGCAGCTACCAGTCCTGAACCAGCGATCACCTTCCGGCATCAGCAGATACCAGTCCTACACCAGCGACCACCTATCCAACGACCACCAGTCTTGTACCAGCTATCCAAACCTGCACCAGCGACTAGATCTTGCTCCGACGATCACCATCCCGCCGCAGAGACTGTTCGCCGTATGCTATACCGATTTACGATTCGCCATAATAAAGTTTGGCTTTTCGAAACAACACCCTTGTTTTGTCATTCTTGCCTAGTTCGTTATCAATCACTTATATTTCAAAAGTTTGCGGGGGTGATCGGTGTATTGATCGGCCTCTACAACACATTAATTTAAAAACGAGGGCACAAGTATGTAAATCTAGTAAAATAACATTGCAAAAATATTTCTATCATCGACATAGTCCGGCACACGATATGATAACTGGATTTACTAAAACCTTTCATAGATGCACAGTGAAATTTACGTATGCTGAAACAATAGAAAAGGTCATTAACCTACTTATTTTAGATATATTCTGCATCTAATTTACAAAACTGACTAAAACCGTGTACGGATATGTAAATTCAAGTAAAATGACATTGCAAATAGCATTTTTATCATTTTTTACCTGTACATGATATGATTACTGAAATTACTAAAACCTTTCATAAATACGTATGCTGAAACAATAGAAATAAATCAGATATCAACCCATTTTAGCAACATTTTGCTTCTAATTCACTGAACTAAAAAACCGGTGCACAAGTATGTAAATCTTGTAAAATAACGTTATAAATAGTATTTCTATTAAAAAAATACACGCACATGATATGATTAGTGACAATAGAAACGCCCTTGCAAAATAAGGAGAATTTCATGTACGCTATAACTAAAAAAAACACAATGAATCTATGCCTTTTCGCTATACTTTGCTTTGAATTCAGAAAACTAAAAAAAAAAAAAAAACTCTGCAAGAGTGTGTAATTCTAGTAAAATAACTTTGCAAATAGTATTCCTTTCATAGAAAAATATATCTGCATATGATATAATTACTGTAATTACTAAAAACTTTTATATATAGACCCATTAATTTACGCATGCTACAATTGTAGAAGTCATAAAGCAACTTATTTTACTTAACGTTTTGCATCTAATTCCCAAAACTAAAAAAACCGCGTTCGGTTATTCAAGTAAAATGATATTGCAAACAATATTATATCACTAGAATTACATAAGCGTACACGGAAATATTACTTTTGTGAATTCGTGGCAAAACATAGCGAAAATGTCTATTTTTTTACTTTTTCTAAAATAGTTTTAGCGTACATGAAGTTCTCTGTATTGTTAAAATATTTTCACTTTTGTCACCTAATCATATCGTGTGCAGGTATATAATAAGTTTCCAGACTTTTTTTGTACTGGCATTTAAAATTGTCGTAGACTCTTGAAAATTCAGTATCTTATTGCTATACATCTTAGATGACTGACCAATTTTTATGATTTCAGCTTCAAATCAACAGCTACAGCAACTATTGGAATACACCCTGATTGTCACAGCTAGTGAATTTCAAAAATGCAATCTGGACGTGGGAACACTTTAGAAGAACGATATGCAATAAAATTCTATTTTAAACTTGGAAAAAATGCCACCACAGAAACGTATGGAATGCTTCAGACTGCTTTTGGAGCATCTTGTATGAATCGAGCATCAGTTTTTGAGTGGCATAAGAGATTCAAGGAAGGCAGGGAGTCTGTGAGGGATGATGAGAGGTGTGGGAGGAGTAAGGAAGTCAATACACCAAAGTTGATTGGCCAAAAGGTTAGGGTTAGAGTTACTATGTTGAGGTTTTAAGGGATTTCAGGAATAGATTCCGTCGGAAGAGGCCAGCACTCTTCAAATTGGGTCAGTGGCATTTCCACCAGGACAATGCACCAGTCCACAACTCCATCCTTGTCACAGACTATTTGACCAAGATGGGCATCAGGACAGTTCGTCACCCTCCCTATAGTCCAGACCTTGCTCCTTGTGATTTTTGGTTATTCCCTAAGCTCAGAGGCTGTCGTTATGAGACAATTGAAGAGATGAAAGAGGCAATGAATTTTTTATTAGTTTTAAATATACGTTGAGTGAATTAGATGCAAAACTTAGCCACAATATGCTATTTTCTAAATGTTTTTCTATGGTTTTAGCCGACGGAAATTTCACTGTAAAAGGTTTTTTAGTATTTTCCCTTATTAGATCGTGTGCAGGTATATATTTCTAAGATAGAATAGTAATCTTACTAGAATTATATACCCATACACAGTTTTTTTAAAATTTGTAACAAAATATAGCGAAAATGCGTACTTTAATCGCTTTCATAGCGTACATGAATTTTTCCGTATTTTCCGTAGGCTTCCCTATTGTTACTAATCAGATAGTATGCAAGTATATTCTTTTATGATAGCAATACGGTTATGTAAAATAACATTGCAAATAGTATTTCTATCATCAAAATTTTTGCCCAAACACAATCAAATTAAGAATTAGATTGTGTTTGGGCAAAAACTTTGAAACACTTTTCATGAAGAACACGCTGCTACTAGCTTCACACACAGAATAACCAGCCTTACGGCCAATCACACGAGCTACTTGCTACAGTGACACACTTTCAACAAACTAAAGGACCAATCTAATTAAGAATTAGATTGTGTTAGGGCAAAAACTTTGATGATAGAAATACTATTTGCTATGTTATTTTACATTACCGTATACGTTTTTTTTGGTTTTGTGAATTAGTGACAAAACATAGCGAAAATGCCTAGTTTTTGACTTAAAAAAAATAGATTTAGCGTACATGAAGTTCTCCGTATTTTTCAAAAGCTTTTCCATTATCACTAATAATATCATGCGGAGGTATACATTTTTATGATAGAAATAATATTTGCAGTGTTTTTTTCTACCAGAATTACATAACCGTATTCGGGATTATTGTGAATTCGTAGTAAAACAGCGAAAATACTTACAACTTTCACTATTTTTATAGTTTTAGCGTACATGAATTTCTCTGTATTTTTCAAAGGCCTTTCTATTGTCACCAATCGTATCGTGTACAGGTATATATATTTTTATGAAAGAAATACTATTTGCAAAGTTATTTTACTAGATCTACGTTGCTGTGGTAATTTTATTTTTTAGTTTAGTGAACTAGATGCAAAACGTAGCAAAAATGAGTTGCTTTCTGACTGTTAAAATCGTTTTAGCATTTCACTTTTGTAGCAGTCACAGATCTATTTCCTCTCGCAAATCAATGCTACCGCCAACCGATTTGGCCACACACTGACCAATCAGGGGCAGAGCGCAGATTCCTCCTTCCTCTCTAGAACTATTTTTTCTAACCCTTTTTGGAGGTCGGTCGACAGTTAGAGAGCACCAAGTTAGCAGCCAAGACAGACCTCTCACACGTCCTCAGCTACGGACATTACACTTGGAACACCTTCCATGAAGAACACGCTGCTACTAGCTTCACACACAGAAGAACCAGCCTTGCGGCCAATCACACGAGCTACTTTCTACAGTGACACACTTCGAACAAACTAAAGGACCAACATATTATCCGGCGACACTAAAAAGAACCTTTTCTCACTCTGATTCGTTTGCTTCTGCTACTGTAATAAACCTTTCGTTGTTGTGTTTCCAAAGAAGTTTCGTTATCTATTTGTATTGTCAATTAATTTATAGTGTTATGGTCTGACGTTGCGAATCTAGCTCTGGCCGATACGTCTAGCTCCGCCTGGGAATTTTTGCCGACATTCAATTCTTCGGCTCTGCTTGCCAATCCGAGATAACTGTAGCTATTCGCCACGTTGTGTATTTTGATCCAAATGAAGTGTTTTAGTTACCTTAGATCGTTTCCAATTTTGGCTGGAATCCACGCTGAAATAAAATCGCTGCTGGGAGAGAGATTGTACCTGTCGCGGTTCACAAAAGTACACAAGAAGAAGGAGAACAACACTTTCAAATTTCTCAAAGCTATTGTTTTTTTATCTAACTATATATATATTTACAGAAGTGTGTAGAATACAAAAAGAAAGAAAGAAAAAGGTCTTACGAAACTTATTCGTTCGTTCGGAAATGTGACAGACAAACAAAAGGCGTAAGGGAGGCAACTATCATTTCTTGGTTATCTTAACAAAAAAAAACAAAAAAAAAAACAAAAAACCCCCAAAAACAAAGAAGAAATTGTTCGTCTCGGCTTTTGCTTCGAACTTCAATCTTGGTTTCGCCCGAAATTCTCGGACTATTCTCGGATGGGTTCTGCACTGAGCCTTTCTCTGCCTCTCTTGATCTCTCGTCTTCCTTGATCTGATCTTTACTGATCTATGGGCGTCGTACTCTGCTTATATAAATTAGGGGCGGGATTTCGATGATCTCTGGGCACGCCCATGCATAATTATATGTAAACCGCCAAGCTGACCAACTTTCTCCACATATGGTCGACGCTTTGTTTAAAGCAGTATTAAAAAATTAGATTCCTTAATTATTTCCCCAGAATCGTTAATTAATCAATCAGTCTGGGGGTGGGGTGGAGTTCTCTCTGTCACAATGGAACCATTTCAACACTTAACTTTATCTATAAAAGCTTTTTGTAATTTTAGTAATCATATCATGTGCAGGTATATATTTCTATGATAGAAATGCTATTTGCAATGTTATTTTACTAGGATTACATAGCCATGCAAGGTTTTTTAGTTTTGTGAATTCGTACCTTTTTATAATTATAGTTATTTTCCATTAAAATTTTAAACTTGTCTTTCATGTAGTTTAAAAGAGCATAGATAAAACGCAGTGAGCATAAAACATGAAAACCTTTTTCAACATTTGTAAATAATTTTTAATCCAATCATTTCCATTGACAACCCGTCTAGAGGATAAGGATGGTCTCAGTGCTCGTTGCCGTTCGTAGGAATAGCTTAATGGTTAGGTTATAGATGTAGCTGGCGACGGTCGAAGATGTGGACGAATTTATTGCAGAGGCTGGATGATCGATGCCCAAGCTTTTGCAATCCTTGGTTAAGGGAGTGTGTGTCGACGTGGCCTCAAAATGCTGGTGACAATCCGAGCAGAGTTGTCGCTTGTCTGCTGCTTGGTGGACCAGGAACGTCTGCTGGATGTAGCTGGAGCTGGTCTGCAGGTGCTGTTGCTTAGTGGCTCAGAAACAGCTGTTGAAGTTGGAGCTTGTCTTCAATTGTCCGCGGCTTAGTGATGCTAGAGCTGGTGATGCTGGCTTGCTGCAAGTGTGGCTGGCTGCTTCGTCGTCGTCTCGTGGTATCTGCGAAGGAGTGTAGAGAGGAGATCAGAAAAGACTTTCTGAAGTTAGACCTTAAAATGACTTTCTGAAATTCTACCTGAAAAGGTCTGTTTGAATGAGAGAGCAGCGGTAATTGGTTGGAAGCTGGCATCGCTGTGCAGGGTCTGCGGCTGAGATTGGTTGGTTCCCACGTCGGCAGCTTTGGTTGGTGGTAGGGAGGCAGACACCACGTTTGGCGGCTTGCTGTTGGGAGAGGAACAGACACCAATCAAACGGGCCTTAGCCCAGCCACGCATCGATTTTTGTGGTCGCTGCTTGCAGGAGGCACCGGCAACTTCTTTTCTGGGCTGAGTTAAGGGGCTTACAGAAGCCCCTTAACTATCACGTACAGGAAGTTCCTCTGTTAAATATAAGTAGTAATGAAATACTTCATTGTTCTTCGAAGAGGAGCCTTTTAAATATGATCTATTTTATCTTGTGGTTACGAACTGTTTCCTAACGGCTGGCAGAATTAATCTATTTCAAAAAAATAGTTCATATGTTAATAACAAGTTCACTCACGAACGTAGGCACGACGTTGTTGCAGGATGGCGTCACGGGGAACTTGGCGTTTTATCTAAACCGGAGATTTTTGCTTTGAGAAGCCAGGACGGCTACGATAATTTACATATGTAGCAGGGCCCATAAGGATGTCGACTCTACTTGACTTATAAACGTGAATTAATGTGAACAGCTAAGACAATGAAGAGACAAACTCAGGGCAACAGTATAACAAGAAAAAGGTACAAATTTATTGACCGGATTATGTACAGTTCGGTGCTGGAAAAGTGATCAACGGGAGGCTGGTTGATCGTTGGTCCAGGACTTGGTCGTCGGCAGTAGGCTGATCGTTGGCAGGGTCGTCGGTTTGGTAGGTACTGGTCGTCGGTGTGGTTGATACTGGATATCGGCAGGGTCGTCGGTTTGGTCGCTAGACTGCGGGCTGGTCGGACTTGAGGTCTGGAGTCGGAAGCTGTCTTTAAGAGCTAGGCTAGAACTAAAAGGCTGAAAACAAATAAGACATGTTTATTGAGTATCTCCCGAGTACTCGGGTCAGAGGGTCTTCGAACAGCGGGAGATTTGAGGATAGAGCTGGTGTCGGGAACAGGCAAAACGGCAGGCAGACGAGGTAGCGGCAAGGACGGCAGGGATAGGCAATCAGTAGGATAGGCACTGCTAGCTACAGGGATTTCCTAGCAGCCAGCGGCTCGGAACAAAGGTGAAGAGACCGGAATGTTCTTTCCTTCAACCGGTCCATGTTTGGTTCGGGTGAACCGCTGGAATCGGGAAGTTTCTGTCCGCCTTCTTCGTGTTTGCCTCCTGGCCGTCTGCTTTGACGATTCCTGTGAAATGCTCTAACCAGAAACTGGAGGCCTCCTTCTCTTTACAGGGTCGCGTTCAGTTCGGGTGAACTGCTGAAATCGAGAGGCTCCTGCCCGTCTGTTTCGTGTTTGGCTCCTACCCGTCTGCTTAGACGAATCCGGGGCGGGGGGAATCGCCGGAGATACTCCAACCAGAAGTTGGAGACCTCTTTCCTTTACCAGCACCGGGTTCGGTTCGGATGAACCGCTGGAATCAGGAGGCTCCTGCCCGTCTGCTTCGTGTTTGCCTCCTGGCAGTGTGCTTCAACGATTCTGGAGGGAATCTCGGGAGATACTCCAACCTGAAGCTGGACACCTTCTCTTAACAGGGCCACGTTAAGGAGCTGATACGTTCGAGGATCAAGTTGTGCGATCGCTGCTGAAGCATTTCAGTGGCGAGCATCGACCACGGAAAATGGGGTCTCAGCCAGAACGACTCCAAATGGCTAGATTAACCACAAAGGAGGGACTATCCCTATGAGGGAGTGGATATAAACTAATGAGATAAAAGAAACGCAGGAGAGGGCGTAGCGAGTAAAGAGTAGTATAGATTACAGTAATGTGGGTTCAAGATCCTCAAAAAGATAGGACTAGAAGAAGGTTAAGGTGATAAAAAATGGAGGGGATAGGGAAGATCTTGGAGACTAAAAACTAAGTGGTAGGGTCAATAACACACCTCGTACAGCTAACTAGGGGGTAAAGGGGTACAAGAAATCCTACTCGCAGGCGTTGAGGTCCCGAAGGATCCGAAACATCGTCGTCATGTGCAGGAAGAGGAGGGAAAGATGATTCCAACGTTACCCCCTTTCGTACGACCAGGCTCGCTGCATACAACCACTTTTTATCGAATGTTATGCAGACCAAGCGTTTTCTATCGTCTAATCTTGACTCAAAGCTGATGACTAAAGAACAAGATCAGATCACGATGAGAAAGGTTTGCACCGTCATACAATCCTTGTTTCGCGTCTCCCAAATCTCCATTCTAGCCTCTGCTAAGATCGCGAGAAACACCACACGCTTCTCACCTTGATACGGAGAATCAACATTGTCTACGACGTAACCAACGTCGTGCTGCACGAGCTGTTTGGGACTGACGTGACTCCAAAACGGGTGAACCCGCTCGCAGTAGTAGAAGACGTGCAAAGCCGTTTCCTCTAAACCACTGCTGCAGCGGAAACAATCAGGCATGTCTGCCAAGCACGCCTGAAAGCCCGGTCGTTGAGGGCCCGCGCTATCCAGCTCCCAATTCCATTGAAAGCGAATCTCTCCCAGCGACCAGCCGAACCGCTCCACCAGAGGATCCGAAGCGGGACCCACCACTAACTCCCGATACAGGAGGCTGAGAAAGGTCACTGGACCCAGGAAGGTTATGGAGGGCCTTACGGCACTCTCGGGCGAACGGTACTTCATCCCTAGGCTTACAACAGCCTTCGGCCATGGGATTGGATTTCAGGCGAGGAAAGACGTCTCTCACCTTTTGTCCCCACAGCATGTCCCTTGTCAAGGATCAGCCTAGGTAAGCCACTCTCTTGGCGAGCCAGTGGCTCCCCAGATAAGGCATGCCCAGACCCCCAGTTCGAGGACGTTGGCAGCAGACTGACCATAGACCAACGGGCTTCGGTCTTTCTTAAGTAATCTGAAAAGAGATCGTTTTAGCGCCACCCGATGATCATTGTGCAGGGGAATTATGCTAAACGATATAGGGGTAGATGTACCTGATGCAGACCTCCGCCCTGTCATGTAAGGACAACCACCTTCGAAGCCAGGTATCCACCTGTGCTTCTACCTTAGCCCATGCCTCCAACCAATTTCGCTCCAGTTGGAGGCCGGGCCTGAACCACACCTGAGAATACGGATGGGTCCGTCACTCCAGCGCAAGGGCTCTGGCAGGGGAAAGCCACCCCTCGAGGTACCCAGCCGCAGACCTTCACTTTTTTCAAAATTGATCTTGGTATCTGCTACTTCATACCTCGCAACCACCTTCTTCATAGCCAGTATGTCCAGTCGGCGGGACACAAAGAGAGTGATATAATCGGCGTACGCAGAGAACTTCGCCCTAACGCGGCCGGCAAAGGGGTCTCCACGCAAGGCCGGACTAGCCCTCTCATTCTTAAGCCAACGGAGTAAGGGCCCCAAAGCGAGGAAGTTGAGAACAAGGGGCAGTCCTGCCGGACCGATCGCTTGATCGCTTGATCACGAACGCCCCCGAGCGTCTGCAGGTTGTGGTACAACATGCTGTTCCATTTGCGGAACTACGGTTCGAATCTCCAGAACCGTCGCCAAGAACCGATGGTCCACCCTGTTGAAGGCCTTAGACTGATCTAAATTGATCAGTGCGGCTTCAGTGTCGTCTTTTAACCCCTCTAGGATCTCGTGAGCCAAATGCAAGTTGTTCTGGATCGATCTTCCCTTCACTGCGTAGTTCTGCTCCGGTCCAATCAGATCACTAATAACAAGCTGCAAACGGTTTGCTAAGACTCGGGCCAAAATCTTTAATTCTATGATGCGACACTATGAGTTGGATATATGCACATACATGTATACACATGTATGTGTGTGCACCCATACATGTGTGCGTGTGTGTGTATATATATATACGCCCACGCACATGTGTGTGCACACACGCACACCTACGCACATACACACACACATATACACACACATATATATGTGGCAAGATGAGTTAGATTCGGCCTGGGTATCAAATTTCAAATGTTAGGAAAACCCATTAACTAGATTAAGGAACTCTAGATAAGAAAATGTTTATACATATGGCCACGGACGTGGGTAAGTGTTAATTACTTGTCGGGTACTGGTCAAAAACTTAAAAGGGTCTGAATTTAATGTCCCTGTATCGGAGACGGTTAGGCTCGGAATTATTTTTATGTTCATTTTTTTTTTAAAGAGAGAAATGGCCCCCCACCAAAGTTATGGGTTTATTCGTGGGTGTCCCTTGGCCGGAAATAATGAAACATTCTGTATATATACAGGTGCGTTTTGAGTCCTAGCAGTTAGACTTAGTTTGGGTTCGAGGAAAGTTGATAGGCCGGAACAAGAAACAACGAACAGCGACATTACCAGCCGGACCCAGTTAGTTAAGATAATCTTTTGCCAGCCTAAACTCAAACTAGAACTAATTATCCACAAAGTGTTACACGCTCTCCATCCTTCCTTGGCGTTCTAACCACAAAGTTGTTGTGTTTTTGTTCTTTTCCCAGTGAACCTGCCTCTCGCTCGATCCGGCCACACATAAGTTCTCGACGTTGGGGTTAGTAACTTATGCAACGAGCTGCAGAGGTGGGTATTCTCACAATGGGTCTGTAATCATCTAACAAACATGCGTGCCACATTTCTTCGGCAATATGATCACACCTTTGGTAATGCTAGCAGGAGTGACTCCCTGGGCAAACCAATGGTTGAACATATCCGTCAGAATAGGGACAAACCTGTGTGACATTCTCAAGTACACTTCGTAGGGCAAACCATCCAGTCCCAGTGACTTGTTGAGGTCGACCTGCTTCAACGAATCACGGACTTTGCATTCAGTAACCAAACACTCACAGCTAGCCTCTTCCGCCTCCCCAAGGCGGGGGAAGTCGGCTAAATAGCTACGAAATTTCTGAACTGGGAGGTCAGGACAACGGGCAAAGCGATCACAAAAGTGTGCCCGAAAGACCTCGCGCATTTCACGATTAGACCGTAACGCGTGCCCATCCGGGGACGTGATTAACTTTATGTACCGATGGGGAAACCTTCGCACATTTCTTATGCATGAATGCGCTACATTTCATGGCTTCGTTTGAAATTCTTTTAAACCTAGTTCTAACTACACAAATCTTGTAACGATCGCTAGCCTCGCACTCAAGTTCCCGCCTAGCTAGATCTACGGCTAAAGAGTCCCCCCCTCTCCATCGCGCGGGAAAGTCTGTCTTCTAAAGACTTCGCCTTCTTAGCCCTATCTAGTTTGAGCTCTCGGTTGTATTTGATGGCGAAGTCCCTAATCCCCTACTGAAAGGATCCCCACCACTTATTCCCGGTAACCGCCCCGACTAGCACACAGTAAATTAAGGTTTCCCGTCACCTGCAAAGACTCCCCAGCACTGCAGTGGGTGAAAAGACCAAAAAGTGAAGTGAGTCTCTTGCACTGCAGCAACACTAACACAGAAGTTCGAGAGTTCACCAAGATAGCGCACGCACTTGCTTGGATCCCTCTGTCCCTTCGCGTTCAAGCTGGCAACGTTTAGAGTCATTCTGACCCACTTACCTTACTCAGTGTACACGATGGTCCGGAAAACCTTAGGGGTGAGGATGACAACAGCCTGTCTCAGGGAGCTGGCGCCGAGTTCAGTGGTAACTCGGTCATCGCTGGACACTCCTCCAGCATCCATGGGGAACCGTACCTTTAAAGATCTATAAAACGAAGGGTAAACATAAATCGGGACCCTTCTCGTGCATAACTTTGCATTTTTCTCAAGGAGGGGTGCTCCAATTCCGCCAGCGCCTTCTCCAGGAATTTCTGTACACCCTGCCAGCCGAGAGGACGAAGGAGGTCACCATACAATGGATTCGATACCTTTTTCTTTTAGATTTTTAAAAATTTTTTCCAGGTCCAGCGGTGGCTTTAATGCGTTTCAGAGCTGGAAATCCGAGATGGCCTCTAGATCTGTTGAACATAAAGTCACTGCTTCCTGGATATTGTCTCTGTTAGAAGGCGAAACTGGGACGATTAGAAAGTTTAGGATGGGTCTGAAGGAGAGAAGGGATAGAGGGTGAGTGGGACAGCTCAAGCGAGACAAGAGGCGGGCTTTTGTGAAGGGGTTAGGTGATCTTGGGAAGGAGTTGGGTGATACGTTGGATGATTTGGTGGATGAATTTGTGGAGGGGTTGGGTGAGAATGAGCTTTTTGTTGTTGGACTTGTTCTTGGGAGGGGGATTTTTCCGACTGGGGTTGTTGTTGAGGCTGGGATTTTTTGCAGTGTTTCTATTGATGTGTTTCTATTGATGTGTTGACGGGATCCTTTGGGTCACTGGAGAAGGATGTGATGGAGTTTTGGCTTTGGTTGGGATACTTTCCCTTGGTGCAGGGGCCTTTGTTGGCTCTTCTCTCTTTTTCTTCCTCCGTCTTCGAGTGACCCGTGTCCACTCGTCGCTGGTTTCTTCATTGGTGACGTCAGAGGTAGTGTCTTTGGTAGTCTTTTTATTAGTATTTAGGGTGGCGTCGGAGGTATTGGTAGCCTTTTTGGTGTTTTCTACACCACCAGGCAGCTGTGTCGGTTGGCTGTCCTTTGGGGCAGGACCTTTGCTAAGATGGCCCACCTGCTTACAACCCCGGCCCTCCACCAACACCACCATCATTTGACGATCTCGAAAATAGAGTGTATATGGGATGGTCTGGAAGCCTTCCCAATCCAAACATAATCAGAATACATAGTTTCCATGGGGTGTCCTGGTAGTGGCTCGAAGCTGTGTCATTTCTTCTACTCGGCCAAAGGTGCTCAGGTACCACTTATCCGGGTAAATATAACATACTGTTACTCGTATTCTACGAGTACCCATGTATCCCGGCTAAAGCCGGAAGAACTTAGTATTAATGCAACTTTCCGCCAGCTTTGCCGCCTGCTCCTTAGTGGGTAACAGCACATCCTAGGTCGCAAAGCTGCAACGGCAGAAGCACTGTTCGAGGAGTTACTGCGTTCAACAGTACGCATTAACTCCTCGAACGAGTCTTTTTTCAAGCCTGCAAATGTCCTTGTCTTTATGTCAACTATGACAAGCGAGATAATGCGGAGGTCCAGAGCTTCCGTAATTTCAAGGATAGGTAAGATAGCATTGCCCTGAAAATAAGGGGCATATTTGCCCACCCTGTCTTTTTCATATTCTTCTGGAATTTTGGTTGGGATTTTCCAAGAGGCTGATGAAGTTTGTGTCACCGATTTCTGCTCTGGTGGAATCGGACGGTCTGAATGAATTTCGGAAGCAACTGGAAGGCCAGCTGACAGTTTGCTTTGTAGGGAAGGCTTCATTGGTGGATGAAGAAGAAGAGGAGGCTTTAAGAAGATGTTTAGAATTACTGGGAGATAGGCCCTCCATGGTTGCAAAAGGTTTGCAGGAGGGTCGAGTAAATCTATTAAAACTAAGTCCCTAACTAAAAAAATAAACAAAAGAAACTAGAAACTAATGCGGACCGTGATGTTATTTATTTCTAAAAAGAAATAAATAAACATTCACGACCGTCAGTTACAGATGAGATCTAGCAACTGGGCCTAGTGGGGAGTAACAAGTATCCAGTTGCCAGACAACAGAAAGTGGGTGGCAGTAACTCAATACTGAACCATAAAAAACTGACAGGGACTCAAATACATAGCACCAAACGGGCGTACTACGCTCTCAAACGGCCCTCTTTTGGGCCACGCAAGTTGATTTATTTCCTAAAAGATGAAAATTACAAAATTAGCAAAATTTAGGGGCACATAAGTTGAAAAGGGGTCGAAAAAGGCCGGAATTTATGCCAAGAAAGGAAAGCTTTCTCGCTGGTTTTTGTGAAATGTTTATAAATTATATCAAGGTAAAAAACATGTTAAAAGTAAGTATTTATTTCCCTTATACGTTTTTATCTAAATGATATTTCTTAAAATGATTATATCTTGCTAGTATTTTCCTCGAAGTTTGTCACTATTTTTAGTTTAATCACATTATTCCTTCTATTTTTCATTAAAGTAATTTGAAAATGATTAACTTTATTATTCAAGGTTTAATTTTAGTTTTATTTAAAAGATAGTAACATCATAATTATCAATATCAAATGCAAAATAACATTACATATCAAATTAATTTTTAATACATTCAAAAAATTCAAAATCAACAAAAGTTGACGACCTTAAGCAACTTTAAGTTATACAAATGAAAAGTTTTATTAAAATCTAAAATTATTTAAAAAAAACTTTTTTGCGTGAAATTAGTAACTAAATCTCTTGTGGAACTAAAGATAGTGGTCTCCCTTTTTGGGAGCTGTGAGTGGAGCATCCGAGAATCACGTGACGTTTTGGTCATAAAACATTTCGACAAACGAGTCCTATCACTCTTGGGTAGTAGACACCGAGTATTTGTCGCTGCCTCCCACCAGACACGACTTGACACAAGGTCAAAAGCCCGAAGGCCAATCAAAGTGGGGATAAAGGGGAGGGGAGGTCGGGAACGAGCCAGTAAACGGCTTAAACTAGACGCTTGGTCTAGTGCCGTGCATGGGGGACAAAGGAGACAAAAATGCAGCTCGCCCACCCGAAGGTAGCCTAGTCGAAACTAGGTGCCTAATTAAAGGCCCCAAGTCTGCCATTGTTCCTTTTCCAGGGCCACGCTCCGGACCGAAGTCCAGAACAGGCCCCGGGGCGCTCGCACCGGCCGGAAAGGACCTGCCTTTCGTCTCCACTTTTACAACCAGTACTTGCGTGCAGATTCGTGAGGTGTGATGTTAGCAAAAAGCAGGCATCTTCATTGTCAGTATTCACTCACTCACACAAACACACACACTCACACACACACACACACACACACACACACACACAATATATACATATATATATAATTATGATAAATTAGAATTTAGAAAATGTATGCGCGATATATATATATATATATATATATATATATATCGCGCATACATTTTCTAAATTAGCCCCAGACCTTATTGCTCAGTTTATTTACGTATTGCTGATCGGGCGATAGCCAGCATCATGGAAACAGTAGACATGTTGAAAATTGAAAATAAGTGAAAACCATTTATAGACTAAATACCAGGGAAATCTATTTACAAAGGGGGTTAACTTGCACAGTAAGTAGCCTCCCTTACATCGTCTTGCTAAGGTTTTCTTTTTTATTTCATTAGTTTTTCTTTTTCTTATTTCTTATCTTTTATCAGTTAAAAATTCAATTACTGACAGATATTATAAAGTAGTCACGAACTAAATGTTTTTCTTCATTATCTATCCATGATCGACTTAACAATGTTTTTAGAGTTATCGACAGTTTCACGAATTCTGTAATCATGATAAGCGTTTGACGAATGATAAAAATTTAGAGAAACTATCAGAAACACTTTAGTAAGTCTATCCACGGGACCAAGAGAAAAAGAAATAAGCTGTATTTATATTTCATCTTTTTATTCTTTACATTGCACACACACACACACACACACACACACACACACACACACACACACACACATATATATATATATATATACATATATATATATATATATATATATATCAGTCATCTTACAATAGAAAAATGAGAAATTCTGTTGTTATGGTAATAAGAGATATATTATGTACTCTTCTTATTGTTAAAATATGATTTAATGTAACGTCAAATATAATAGATTTTTATATTCATTCAATGGCAAAAAGAATTTTATATTTAAGACGAGTTGGGGTCGTTTGAGGCAGAATTATTTTTTCATCTGAGATGCTGAAAAATCTTTATACTGAAAATATTGGGTTAAAAGTTCACTATCACTATATAAATAAACATTTTTATCGTAAGAATTTTTTCAATATATCTATACATTAAAAAAAAGTTTTATTTATATTCTATTATATATATATATATTTGTTCCTTTGAGAGTTTTTCACATAAGCGTTTGCTGATGGCTTTCCACTGAAGTCATAGCAAGTCTCCTCAGATCTCAAGGATTCTTCTTAGAAAGAATGGTTTCCACTCGTTTGGATGGTTTCCACTCGTCCTCTTATTTCTAAGTCTTCTAGTCCCTGTACCAAAAACATCAGGGCTGTCCCATTTTAACATACACGAGACTATTCTTGAAATAGACAAGGGAAGAACTTGTACAAATGAACCGGAGAACGAGAAAACGAACGATTATGCATCAGACCTTACATCCGTGAAATGACAAAGACAGACTGCATGTGTCAAAAAAAGGAGAAAGGAACATCGATACAATGCTTCAAAAAATACATAAAAAGAGCAAAGAAAAACTAATTACAGCAACCAGAATTAATACAAAGAACACAATGATCAACAGAACAACAATAACCAAGAAACAGAAATAGGGAGAGAAACAAATGTATGGATATTTCAAACAATAGAGAAATCTCACACTGAGATGTTCTCACTCTGAACATGGCTAAAAACTTGGACATGGCTTAGAAAGGGAAACTTTAAGAGATAAACTGAATCTTTTCTAATAACAGCACAAAACCACGCCATAAGAACTATGTTAAAGCAAAAATACATAAGACATAATGAAATAAGAAATGTAGAATTTTCTATTTAAGAGGAGTTGGTGATAGAGACGAAACGATTTATCACATAATAAAGGAATGCAATAAATTGGCGCGAAAACAGTATAAGACTAGACACAACTGGGTGGTGAAGGTGATCCACTGCGAATTATGCTAGAAGTTTAAATTTGACCATATGAACCAGTGGTGTATGCACAAACTAGAATCCGCCCTGGTGACGAGATGCACAAAATTCTCTGGGATTTTGACAGCCAGCTGACCATAACTTGTGATAATAAAAAGAATAAATAAAGACTATATGGATATTTCTAGCAAAAATCAAGCGTACTTGCAAGTTTCTTCAAATCTCCGAGACTCTTCTAAATATTCTGGCCGATTTCAACAATGTTGTAGTTTGGATGGTTTCTTCTTGTCTCCTTATTTCCAAGTCCTCTAATCCTTGTATCAATCCTTTGGTGAATGTATCGAGCGCACTAATTACAGTTCCATAGTTTTTTTCAGTTCCCTAGCAAGGTCTTGGTAGTTATCTCTTTTTTCACTTTCCTTCAGTTTTATCATGTGGTCAGTCGGAACGGCAAGGTCCACTCTTCGGCAGGTTCTCTTTTTTGTTGTTGATTATTACTCGGTCTAGTTGCCTAGCTGAGATTGGATGATCAGTTTGTTTCTCAAAATCCCAGAGAATTTTGTGCATCTTATTTTCTTGGAAGGATTCTGGGTTGCGTAAATAGCATTTGTTTGTATGATCAAATTTAAACTTCTGGCACAATTTCCAGTTGATCACCTTCCCCATCCAGTCGTGTCAAGTCTTTTAAATTTTTGCGCTAACTTACTGCATTCGCTTAGTATGAGATTGATTGTTTCGTCTTAATCACCACATAATCTACATCTGCGATTTTGTTGTGTCTTGTCTATTCTTGCTTTGACGTATGGCGCTGTTTTGTGTCGCTGTCAGAAGATATTCAGTTTCTCTCTTAAGGTTTGCCTTTTTTAGCCATGTCCAAGTTTTCTCGTGTGAGATTTCGCTTGTTTGTTGCTTGAAGTATCCATACAGTTGTTTTTTTTTCCTATTTTTGTTTCCTCGTTTTTGTTGTTTTTCTATCTGTATTTACATTACTAATACTGCTATTGTCTGCTGTAATTAGTTTTTCTTTGTTCTTTTTAATGATATCCACGTGTTAATGCACCAAGGCAGTTATCAATATTAGTGAGTCCTCTTCCGAGATGACATAGGCATAAGGGTCATTTCTTGATACACACACAGTTTGTCTATGTCATCTCTCGGATGTAAAGCCTTATACAACTACTTTCTTGTTCTTTGGTCAATTTGTCTGAGTTCCATCCGTGTCCATTATTATTATTATTATTGTTGCTGCCCATGTTGTTGTTTTCCTTCATAGCAAATGGAACAAGGCTATTTCCTTTTCCTTTAAAGACGAGCACCTGAATTATCAGCTGATCCGCGATAATCGGGCCGATGTAAGATGAAATACACGGACATTTTCCTGAAAACACAATCCTCATTGCTGCTGAGAAAAAAGCGGATTGACTCGACTAGAACAAATTTTAACCAGTGTGTCAAAAAAAGCAAAAAAAAAAAAAAAAAAAAAAGCAAAAAAAAAAGCAAAAAGAATAGACATTGATGTTAATTCTGTGAAAAAATATTTTGTTGCTGAAAACTTACTGTATCAAACGGTGTTATAGTACTCTCTGTACATGTAGATCATGTAGAAATAAATTGACGGTATTACTTTTAGAGCGCCCCTTGTACGATACTGAATAGAAATTACAAATGTTCAAGTTAGAATTATATTGTTTTCTGTCTGTCTTTATCACCACATTCTGTTATGTCTGACCGATTCTGTTATGTCTGACCGATTTTGGATTTAATATAATTGGTCCGTGTGGTGTTCTTTTGTGCTGCTATTAGAAGATATTCAGTTTCACTCTAAAGGTTTCCGTTTCGTAGACATGTCCAGGTTTCTCCCGTGAATTCTAGCCAATTAATCGCTTAAAGTATCCATTCAGGTCTTTTTTTCCCAATTTCTGTTTCCTAGCATTTATTGTTGTTTTGCTTGTGCCCATGTTGTCATTGTTATTAGTGGGTGCTATCTTTCTTTGTGAAATATAATGACCGAAGGATTTCGTTTTATATATCCTGCCTTTGGGTTTAGTTAGGCTGAGAACCTTTCGTTTAGCGCATGGGTTAGTTAGGTGAAAACTTGAGCGCAGGTATTGACGTGCACGCGGGGAGGATGTGTCGTTCACAAATGTCAAAATAAAAATCCCAGATTGAGAATATGACCAGGGATGTGAATGACATCACGCACCGGAAGCGCGCGCGGAGGATTTGGGGGATTTTGGAAAAAGTCAGTTAGTTGAGTTCTGCCTCGGAGGGAGAAGGTTGACTTTCGCTAGCTCGCCGTGGCCTTGTGTCGGGTGCGCACGTAGTTTGGGGCAGATGGAAAAGTCAGCATAGAAAG
This sequence comes from Sepioteuthis lessoniana, assembly GCA_963585895.1. Taxonomy (NCBI): domain Eukaryota; kingdom Metazoa; phylum Mollusca; class Cephalopoda; order Myopsida; family Loliginidae; genus Sepioteuthis; species Sepioteuthis lessoniana. Next base: position 86,516,958 of record OY757904.1, on the reverse strand, counting down.
AATGTGTATCTCTCTCCTTATGTCGAAAAACCTTTAAACTCAAGAGTAATAAAAAGTTTCGTACTTGAACTAAGAAGTCGTAAGTATTTTTCGTGTTTCGGGATTCCTAGATTCTATGTATATATGTTATGAACAATCTATGTACGTTTCACATATCCGTATCATGGGCATGTTACATTTGCTCTTTGTTGTGTAATTCTCGTTTTGATGCATTAACGCATTGGTGAGTTCTTTTCTTTCTCCTTTTTTGGACACATACAGTAGTATCAGAGTCACCAATTCTTTTTCATTTTTTGCAAACAGCTTGAGGTCTTTCATGTACATAAGATGATACATTTTTCTTGTAATTTAGTAAATTTATTGACTCTAATGCATATCCTACGTATGTAATTGAGTGTTATTATTGCTATTACAAAAATTTATGGCAAAGATGCATCATCCTGAAATTTTTGGATTTTTACCTCCGCTAGTTTTTGTTGTTAATTCCACTCTCCATGGTCACCTTGATAAACTATAAAGTTTATCGATTTCGTCAGCTATCTTGTACATTTTGAGAAACTATATTATCCAGCTTAACTGTAACATATCTTATGCCATTTTTTAGTCAATCCTTGCCATATCTATAAAAGTTTAAAAGAGATAGATGGTTTTAAGCCACAATTTTTGTAACATTGCTGATCTTCTATCACAAGTGCAGTTAGTATAGCAAAAAAGAGCTAGTTTGCTGCATTCGCTTCTTATGTAGTTGATTGTTTCGTCTCTATCACCACAAAACCTGCATCTGCTGTTTTGTTGCGACATATCCATTCTTGCCTTGATATGATTGATTCTTATACCGTTGTTTCATGTTGCTATTAAAAGAAATTCGGTTTCTCTCTTAAGGTTTCCCTTACTTAGCCACGTCCACGTTTTCTCATATGAGATGTTGCTTATTAGTCGCTTAAAACGTCCATAGAGTTGTTTTTCTTTCCCTTTTTATTTTCTGGTTATTGTCGTTCTGTTGATCCTCGTGTTGTCAGTAGTGTTTCTGGAGGTTATAATCAGTCTTCCTCCACTCTTTTCTATGTAGTCCTCAAGGTGTTGTATTGATGCGTCAACACTGTCTTCAATGATTGTAAGTTCCTTTTACTCCTTTTCGTGATACATAGTTAGTCAACGTCATCTATGGGATGTAAGGCCTTATGCATGGTCATAAGTTTTCTTGTTCTCCGGTCCATTTGTTTAAGTTCTTCTTTGGTCCATTTCAAGAATAGTCCCGAATATCTTACGAGCCCAGTTATTTCTTCCTTTGATAAGGTTTCTGCTATATAGTTTTTCTCGAGTAGCTTACTGGTTCTCTTGAGATACTCTGTCTTCATTTTTTCTTCCATCTCCTCTTGTTTGATGATGTCAGGTTCCAATATTCCCAAGTATTTGAAGGTTTCCTTTTCTCCGAGTGTTCTAATTTTTTCTTGATTTGGTAGTTCCTTACTATCATTGTTATTATGATTTACTCATTGAGAGTTTTTCACATTAGCTTTAGCTGATGGCCTTTCACTGCAGCGTGAGTGACAACAAGTCTCCTCAAGTCTCCAGGACTCTTCTCAGTATTCAGGCCGTTCTCAATAGTGCTGTAGTTTGGATGGTCTCCACTCATCCTCCAACCTCCAAGTCATCCAGTCCCTTTAATAATCCTTTAGTTACTGCACCAATCACGGTTGGTACAATTGTCCCCTTCATGTCCCATAGTTTTTTCAATTCTCTAGCAAGGTCGAGGTACTATTCCTTCTTTTTACATTCTTTTAGTTTTATTCTGTGATCAGCCGGGACAGCAAAGTTCACAATTTTGTAGATTCTCTTTGCTTATTATAAGGTCTGATCTTCTGGCCGAGATTAAGGGATCTATTTATATGTCAAAGTCCCATAGGAGTTTATGTGTGTCATTCTGTAGGACAGCTGCTGGGTTGTGCATATATCATTTGTTCGTATGGTCAAATTTAAATTTCTTGCACATCTCCCAGTGGATCACCGTGGCCATCCAGTCGTGTCTAGTCTTATACTCCTTTGGTGCTAGCTTGCTGCATTCACTTATTATGTGATTGATGGTTTCGTCTCGGTCACCACATAACCTACATTTGTTATTTTGTCGCGTCTTATCTGTTTCTCTCATAAAATTTCCTTTTCTTAGCTACGTTCAGGTTTTATGATGTTGTTTATTAATTGTTTAGAACGTCAATGGAGTTGTTTTTCTTCCCATTTTTGTTTCTTATTTATTGTCATTCTGTTGTCTATCGTGTTGTCTGTCTCGTTTCTGATGGCTGTAATCAGTCCTCCTTTGTGTTTTTCTATGTAGTCCTCGAGTCAGTGTATCGATGCGTCAACGCTGTCCCCAATGCTGGCAAGCCCTCTTCCTCCCCACTTTCTTGATACATGTAGTCAGTCAAAGTCGTCTATGCATTATCATTAGTTTTCTTGTTCTTTGGTCAATTTCTTTAAGTTCTTCTATGGTCCACTTCAAAAAGGGTCCCGAATATCTAAGGTTCTGCTAGATACTTTTGTCTCGAGTAGCTTTCTAGTTCTCCTGAGATATTCTTTCTCAATTTTTTCTTTCATCTGCACTTGTTTGATGGTTTCAGCCTCCAAGTATTTGTAAGTTTCCTTCTCTCCGACCGTTCTAATCTTGTCTTGTTTTGGTAGTTCCATTCCACCAGTTAGATGTCATTTGCCACTTTTCATTACTAGCATGGCATATTTTTCTATGCCAAATTCTATTTCTATTTCGCTAGTAGTTAATCCATCGCTAGATTTTTCCCCCTGGTCTTGCTCTCATTTTTATTATTATTCTTATTTACTCCTTTAGAGTTTTTCGCATCAGTGTTAGCTGCTAGTCTTTCACTGGAGTTTGAGTGACAACAAGTCTCCTCAAGTCTCTAGGACTCTTTCAGTATTCTGGCCGTTTTCAATAATACTGTCGTTTGGATGGTCTCCACTCGTCCGCCGACTTCCAAGTCATCCTGTCCCTTTAATAACCCTTTAGTTACTGTGTCAAAAGCACCAATCTCAATTAGTATAATTGTCACCTTCATGTTCCATAGGTTTTTCAACTCTCTAGCAAGGTCGATGTACTTATCCTTCTTTTCAAATTCTTTTAGTTTTAATCTGTGGTCAGCCGGGACAGCAAGGTCGACAATTTTGCAAATTCTCAAGTTTTTGTTGATTATTATAAGGTCTGGTATTCTAGCCAAGATTAGGTGATCCGTCTGTATGTCAAAGTCCCATAGGAGTTTATGTGTGTCATTCTGTAGGACAACTGCTGGGTTGTGCATATACCATTTGTTCGTATGGTCAAATTTAAATTTTTTGCACATCTCCCATGGTAAAATTTCTTGCACATCTCGTATGGTCAAATTTAAATTTCTTGCCCACCCAGTCGTGTCTAGTCTTATACTCCTTCTGTGTTAGCTTGTTGCATTTGCTTATTATGTGATTGATGGTTTCATCTCTCACCGCATAGCCTACATTTGCTATTTTGTTGCGTTTTATCTATTCTCGCTTTGATATAATTGGTTCTCATGGCGTTGTTTTGTGCTGCTATTAGGAGAGATTCTGTTTCTCTCTTCTTAGCCAGGTCCAGGTTTTCTGGTTTGAGATGTTGTTTATTAGTCGTTTAAAACGCCCATATTTGGTTTTCTTCCCATTTTTGTTTCCTAGTTTTTGTCATTCTGTTGTCTATCGTGTTGTCTGTATCGTTTCTGATGGCTGTAAACAGTCTTCCCTCGTGTTTTTCTATGTATTCTTCGAGTCTTTGTATCGATGCGTCAACGTTGTCTTCCTCCCTCTTTTATTGATACTTATAGTTTGTCAACGTGGTTTCTGGGATGTAATGCCTTATGCATTATCATTAGTTTTCTTGTTCTTTGGTCCATTTGTTTAAGTTCATCTCTGGCCCACTTAAGAAAGGGTCCCGAATATCTAACGAGGGGTACAACCTATTTATTCCTTTGATATGGTTTCGGCGAGAGAGTTTTATCTCGAGTAGTTTTCTTGTTCTCCTGAGATATTCTTTTTGAATTTTGTCTTTTATTTCCGCTTGTTTGATGCTGTCAGTCTCCAAGATGCCCAATTAGGCATCTTGGAGGCTTACAGCAGCTAGTAGGTTTTATTTTCTCCCAGCGTTCTAATCTTGTCTTGATTCGCTTGTTCCATTCCGTCAGTCATATGTCTTTTGCCACTTTCATTACAATCATGGCACATTTTTCTATGCCAAATTCTAGTTCTAAGTCCTTACTGTATATTCTGTGTTTATTAGAGTTTCCAGATCTTTTTCATTTTTTGCAAATAGTTTTATGTCATCCATGTACATTTGGTGATTGATCTTTTCCTGCGATCTACTAAGTTTGTAACCGGCTGTGCATTTTTTGAGTATGTGGTTAAGTGGCATCATGGCACTTATGAATAGTAACGGTGATAGTGCATCTCCTTGGAAAATACCTCTTTGGATCTTTGCTTCAGCTGAGCTTCTTCCTCCTGCTGACAATTCCACTCTCCAGGTTTTCATAGGTTTCATCTGATATTTTGTACATTTTGAGGCATTTTGTACAGCTTTGCGGAACCATATCATATGACCTTTTGTAGTCAATCCAGGCCATAGCTAGATTTTTCCGCCTGGTCTTGCTCTCATTTAGGATGCGTTGATATATATTAAATAACTCTGCTGTGCCTCTGGATCCTTTGCGGCATCCTTTCTGTTCCACAGGGAACAATCCGCAGCTTGTTAGCGAGTAGTCAATCTCTTCCCTTATTTGTGCTGTTAATATTTTCCAAATCATCGGTAGGCAAGTTATCGGTCTGTAATTGTCTGGAACGGTTCTTTTTGCTTGGGTCCTTTTGGATCAACGTGGTCTTTCCTTTGGTCATCCACTCAGGTACTTGTGCTCCTTGAAAGCATCTGTTCATTTCTAGTGCTAGTGTGTCGTGAATGGAGGTGAAATTCTTGAACCAGAAACCATGTATTCCATCATGCCCTGGCGTTTTCAAATTTGACATTTTTTTAGTGTCGTTTTGAGTAAATCGATGTGTATTTCCGCTTGGTTCATTGGCCTAGTGAGTAGAGTGTTCGACAATGGTCTGGGAGACTGAGGTTCAATCCCAGGTCGGGTCATACCAAAGACTTTTAAAATGGTACTTGATACCTCTTTGCTTAACACTCAGCATTATAAGGTACGTATCAAGGGTAAAGTGAAGCAATCCAGGGAAAGGAGTAGCGCCCTCCCCTACACCTCGGTGTTGTAGCTCTTGAAAAGGGAGCCTTCAGATCGTCCTCGACTATGGGTGCCATCTTTACTTACTTATTATTATTATTATTATTATTATTATTCCTTGAGAGTTTTCCATATCAGCGTTAGCTGATAGTCTTTCGCTAGAGTCTGGTTGACAACAAATTCTTCTTCTTCTTCTTCTTCTTCTTCTTCTTCTTCTTCTTCTTCTTCTTCTTATTATTATTATTATTATTATTATTATTATTATTATTCATAAAGACTCATAGCAGTTTTAACACAATACTTTGGGGACCGCAATAAAAATGATTACGGGCTGAAATGACAATAATGAACGATGTTTTTTTTAGGATTCAAATTTAATTTTTAAATGTAAATTATTTAAATCACAAAAGAGTTTGGGTGAAAGCAAAAACTTGTAAGAGAAATATTATTTTTTAAATTTCGCCAATAAAAAGGTTTATATGAAAATTAATGGCAAATCTCTAAATTCTGTTAATCAAAATGCTCAAGAGACATTTTTGTCATCTTTTTATTATTCAAAAATGTTTTTACATTATTTTTAATTTTAGTGTGTATTCGAGTTGGGTAAAAATGATGAGTGGATGGGTTGTGTGAATTTATTTTTTGGTCGCACATTTTATGTTTATATCGATTCTAGATGGTGAATAAATACTTGAAGGACGGTGTAAAGTGATGGGTGTGTATTTTGAGGAAAAACCACAGATTGAAATGACAGGTGATGAATAGATGAGAATTACACGTTGTAATTGATTTCACATCAAAGACTGAAAAGTGGTCAGTTGGCGTAAGTGGGGTGTAAAATGATGAAAGTGTTATTGAGGAAGGGAGGTTAATGTTGTGGTAATGTCCAGTATGAGAGGTGTAGAATATGAGTGGCTGACTAACCTGTTATTACAGTAAAATGAAAATCGGAAAGAGTGCATGGAAAATGGATGTGGGAAATGGCAGCTCAAAGAAAGAAAGAAAGAAATGAACAAGCGAACAATTAAAAATAAATAAATAAAGAAAGAAAGAAAGAGGTGAGAGGACAAATACAGAGAAAAAAATAAACTAATGATCAAATTAAAAGAAAGAAAGAAAGAAACGAATAAACAAAAATAAGTTCAAAATGAATGAAAGAAAGAGCGATGAAAAATAAATTAAGGAAAGAAAATAAATAAATGGGTGGGGACATATGATAATTTTCGACGAGAAGTAGAGTAAGAATATGTGGATTTTTTAAAGCAAAGTGGTCGCTACAATCCGCCTTTCACTTCAAACCCCATGCACCTCTATTCGGTGATTTCTGCAACAAGGGCCGCCATTGCTGTCACTACAACAATGAAGCCAATATGACTAATGACCACTGGGTGTGCTACTGAAAGTGGTTCGCCTAACTAATCAAACGGTAAATCAGTAGATCAAACTCCGCAAAGGAACTCACTCAGACGTGCGTTAATTCTTAATTATCCTCAAGCCTTATTTTAGACGATGAAACAGGAGAAAAACGAAATGTTATTGTTATTGATAACTTAACAATCTCGCACTTGAAAAAAATTCTCACCATTTTTTCTTTTTTTTATCGCCGCTTCAATAATAATAATAATAATGGGAAGAATTTGGTCATAATAATTGTTGCTATTACAAATGAGGAGCCACAGAAATATTGACAGACACATTTTTGGCATAACTAATAATGATTCAAAGCAGCGTCACTGGAGTCTCAATGACAACAGTTGTGGTCTGGGTGATCACGGTTCTTCCTCTGATTTCCCGTTCCTCCATTCTTTTCTCTTAGTCCAAGTACACCAACTACAATTGGTATCACTGTCACATTCATTTTCCTCAGTATTTGTTAGTTCTTTGGCAAAGTCCAAGTATTTGTCTATTTTTTCATAGTTTTTCTGTTTGTTCTTACGTGGCTATTGATATTACTGTCTACTGTAATTAGTATTTTATTTCTCTTTTTGTGTATTGATGCATCAACACAATCCTTAGTAGCCTTGAGTCCTTTTTCTCCTTCATTTCTTGATACATATAGTCTATGTTATCTCTTAGATTTAAGGCTTTGTGAAATTATCAGCTTTCCTGTCTTTTGATCCATTTGTTTAGGTTTCTACCGTGTGCATTTTAAGAATAGCCCTGAGTATATTACAAGGGTGATTTCCCGAGTGTTTATCTCTTTGATGAGATCTCTATTGCAGAGCTTGGTTTCAAGAAATTTTATTGTGCTTCTGAGACTCTTTTTTTCTTTCATCTCTGATCGTTTGATATTCCTTAGTACTTCTAATATTCTTAAGTACTTGAAGTTTTCCTTCTTTTCAAGGAAAAGAACAGCTAAATCAGGAAAGTATTGAACATACTTTCCTGATTTAGCTGTTCTTTTCCTTCCGTTGTTTATCTTTCTCAACTATTCATGATTAGGATGGTACATTTTTCAATTCCCATATTTGGATTGTATATTCTTATTGTTTGTATCAGAGTCTCTAGTTCTTTGATTTTTGGCAAATACCTTGATATCATCTACTTATATAAGGTGATTAATATTTCCTTGAGATTTTGTAAATTTGTTAGCCGCTGTGCACTTCTGATATTGAGCAAATTTGTATCTCCCTCTGTACATTACTCTTACATCATTGCTATAACAAATATCAGAAGATGCCTTTGTGGATTTTCACTTCTACTAGGGTTTGTACTTCTGTTGCTGATTCTACATTCCATTTTCTTTTGGCTTTCGTGATCAAGTTTGGAAATTTTACGCATTTTCAAACATTCCGAATCTGCAGGAACATATCATAGGCCTCATTATAGTCAATCCATGTAGTCATGGCTACATTTTCCCGCCTTGTTTTAACCTCTTTGTGTGTGTGTGCTAATCTATATATAGAAGATAATATGTTCCTCTTGTTCCCTTACAGCACCCGTTCAGTTCTTTTGAAGACAGTTCGCGACTTTCAAGCGAGTAACCGATTTCCCCTTTTATCTGTGATGTTAAGATTTTCCACATCATAGAAAAACACGTAATTGGTCTGTAGTTGCTTAGAGTGCGTCCTTTTAGGGGGTACTTTTGGATCAGGGGAGCTTTCCTCTTTGTCTTTCCTTCGGGTATTATTTCTTCTTGTCGATATTTTCTCATTTACTGAGCCAATCTATAATGGATGGAGGTGAATTTTTTAGAACCAGAATCAATGTATGTCATCGTGGTTTAGAATTTTCCAATTTGGTACTTTTGTGAGTGCTAGTCATTATGAGTCTAAGTGTATGTCAGCCAGGAGGCATTCTTCAAAACCTGACTATGCTTTTTTCATATTATTTATCAAATCGGCTTTTTTGTTATGTTTGTGATGTGGTATGCTATAGAGAGTGTGAAGGGGAGGTCAATATCCATACCCCTCTAGCTTTGAATCAACAGGCGTTAAGAATGATCGGAAGACAGGGACCAACTGTTAAAGTGGTAGGGGAGAGAAATGGTGAACTAACTATATCCCTTGCACTTTAGCCTGTTGAAGCAACAGACGACAGAGGTCAAGGTCAGTCGAGTGGGGTGATTCGGCGAGGTGGTGGAAGAAGAAAAGATGATTGATTGGTCGATAGAATCTTCACGCCAATAGGCCGGCACGCGTTAGAGAAATTTAAAAGAGGCTCTTCAGTTTCGTGTGAAACAGCTTTAAGACAAGTCGCTGTATTCGATGAGCTTCGAGAAAAAGAAATGAATCACCCGTAAAAAGAACAAAGTTTGGGATCTGAAATCCGTCAAACCGTTTTTTCCCCAAATTTTAGATATTGGAAAGTAGTGTGTATTTTAAAATACACACTACTTTCCAATATCTAAAGACTGTGAATGTTCTATTTCATCAATTATTAAAAATATTGTATGAACATTTCTATACGCCTCAGTCCGGCGTCTTAGATACTTTTATTCAAGTAAAAGAAAGAGAAAAAAAGAGAAAGAAGGCAAAGGACTATTGAGAGACATTTTTGTTAAAATATTTTTGTTAAAATATTTTTGATAAAATATTTCCGGTGTTTGAAAAGAGAAGAAAAAAGAACTGTTTCTTGAATTTCCTCATTATTTGCTTTGATTGTCGCATATTAAAATTTTAGCTATATCTTAAATGCACCCCTATTTTGAAATGTTTTGGTAGTGTTCTCTTCCTCTGTTGAATTGATTTTTGCATGTATTTTATATCTCGGCTTCATTCCGCCTTCATTAATTCTCGCTAACACGTCTCGTTGCATCCCTAAACAATATAAGAAGATTTGGAAATCTATCTACAGTCAACTAACCAAGAAGTTCGTTCCTTCGTGGTACGAAGAGGCAAGAGGGCAAGGACTTGGTAACGTATTTAAGAACGAATCGGCAACCCCTTTACCGACGCCAGAGACCGGTCCAATCTCGAACCAGCATTCACATTATTTGTTTATTTCATATACGCGATATAGATTCTACGTAACATGTTCTTTTTCACTCCGAAATTGTTTTGTGTATTTAATTGCATTATCATTCTTGTTTGCTGCTGTTGTTGTTTTTTTTTTGTCTTTTTTATCTTTTCACTTCATTGAGTCCTTGTATATAGATTTTATTGTTTATAGGTCTTTTTAGTCTCATTTTCCATCCAGATTTTCTTTTTCTGTTCAGGTTCCTTAGGAGGATGTCAATTTTATCACCGATAAGTTTTTCTCTTAAATCAATTAAAATCGTTTTGTTCGGTGATAATTTGATAATTTATCTGCCGTTTCCATTTCTACCTTGACTTTATTCCAGTCCTGATCTCTATGGCATGATAATGTAGTCTTCTTTTCAGTCATAATTAAAAAAAATTAATTTTACATTGTTTTTTTCTTCTAGTACTAATATTGATGTTTGGTAATGGGTTCCATAATACTTTTGTTTTCAATATTTTGCATTTCAGCTCCTCTGGGAAACTCTTAAGTATATTCTTCACATCTTACCTGTCCACAGATTTCTAGAATTTCGTTGTTAGTAAAGCAGACTTTCTTAAAATCGTTTTGGATTGGTCAGCAAGTCTTTGACTTTTTATATGTAGCGGATTCAGTCTAAATTTCAATTATCCTTTTTCTGTAACCTCTTTGTGTCAGAAAATATACAAAATATCCGGCGAAGTCATAATCCACATAACGAAAACTATACTATATAGGAAATGAAAATCAATTTTCACTTTCATTTATGTACGTAAAGAGGAAAAGTAAGAATGGAAAAAAGTGGGAAAATGAATATGAATTTTAGTTGTGATATTGTCCTCTTCCTATTCCCAAGTCACGTGACTGGAATACTTTTGACAAAAAACATTAGAAATATTCAGAGAAAGTTAGAAAAGAAACGGTTGCAGTGAAAACAAAATGTAAAAACGTCGCCTCAAATGTTTTTTTAATTTATTTTCATTGATGTGCTAAAAATTATTCGTAAAATCACGGCTGTACAGTGAATGTAATTTTTTAAATTTCAATTTTAAAATTCATATATACATACATACATACATACATACATACATACAAATATATATATATATATATATATATATATATATATATATATTTGTATGTATGTATAGAAGAAGGGAAAGAAAAGGTAAGAAAGAAAAAGTGGGAAAATGAATATAAACGTAGTAGTAGTATTGTCTGGTTCCTATTCCCAAGTCAGGCGACTAGAACTCTTTTTGAGGAAAAAACCGTTGCTCAAAAAGTGTCTGATAAGGATGGTGTAAAAGAATTGGAATAGTTGAAATGCTGAGCAAAGATCGGGCATTGACGAATACCACAAAATTGTCTGGGTTTAAACAAGTACCAAGTGGCAGCTTAAGTAATCAATTAAATAATCCGTTACATTTCTTTCAAAAATAAAAGGTGATCGTTGATCCTTAGTAAGTTAAAACTTAGTAAATTTAGAATTTAGTAAAATTGAAATTTTTAAATTTGCTAAGAAATTTAGAAATTTGTGAACCACTTGACTCGTTCATTGGCCGAGTCATGTTCGCCAATGGTCCGGGAGACCAGGGTTTAATCCCAGGTCGGGTGAAACCAAATAATTAAAAAATGGTACTTGATACCTCTTTGCTTTGAATCAGTGAAATTTGATACAAGCCAAAGACGTGCTAACCAAGCTAGAATGATATTTAAGAAAGTTTGGTTGTCTGATATTCAGATACCAGAAATTCATGAACCAGTAAACAGTGAAGAATATGAACATGATCTCCCAACCCGAATCAAAACGCTAAATACTGAAAAGTAAGACCCGCCCCTACGTGAATTGAAAAGAAAAATGCCGAAAACACCACACTACAAAACAAACGTTAACGCAAGAAGACAAAACATATATAAAGTTACAAAAGAAAACCACAACTGAAAATAAGACTATATTGCCATTCCTCTAAAACCAAGACCGGAAAAATTCAAGGTAGGAACCAAAAAGTTATACTTATTAACAAATATCCCAACGCACAACATCACTGGACTAAACGAGCTAATATCTGCGGGATCTAAATGAGATAGTAATGAAACTGATGTTCCACTAAGGAACTCGAAAAGAAATACAAAATCTGGTTGCAAGAAAGACAATTAAAAAACCAAAAAAAAAAAACCTGCGACAACAAGCCAAATACTAAGGAGAAATACGCGTGGATATGTGTGCGAGACGAGTAAACAAAAACAATCGACTTTGACCCCTTCGCCCGTCTCATCCCTACCCCGCCTCAGAGGATTCTCAACTGACCGTCTCTGGCACTAAGTTCTGAACTGCCCTACTGAAATATAAATTCTGTTTCTATAATATATCTTAAATGTTTCATAATCTAATGATATAAGGACACGTGTCTTTAACCTTCATGCCAACTTGGCCGCAATTAGTTTACTTTTCCATATCCGGTAACCCGCAAATTTCATAACAGAGCTCTTGTTATGACACCCTGACTGTCGTCTCCTCTCTTATGACACGCATGACAAGTGCACCGTATGACCTTCTCAAGTTACACTTTATCAATACAAATGAGAAAATTACCTAGTATAATCAATTATCATCTTTAATTATATTACAATCCTTCTCATCATATCCCACGAAATTTTTCCCATGAAAAAATTCTTAAAAACTATATAACAATGTTAAACGATTTTTATCAGCAATTAGTAAAAATTTAGTTAGTAATTTCTCTCGTGTTATGACGACTAAAATAATACAAAAAAACCCCTAACAGTTAAAAAGATTAAAAGATACATCCAATTATTTAAACGGTTTGAACTTAAATATTTGTTCCCTGCTGCTAAAAGTCATTAAAGTTCTGTTTTCGTATCTTTCTTTTTTTGTTTTTTTTTCTCTTTTCATTCATTTTTCTTTTTTCTTCTTTCTCATTCTTTTTCCTACGTTTTTATGTCTTTCTGTTTCACTTCTTTTCGTTTTCTTCAAAGACGAAGCTGTTGTTTTTCTTGTGTCTCTTTTTGTGTGTTTAAAATTTTTTTTGTATCTGTTTTTTTTTTCTTTGTCTCTTTTTTCCTTTTCGTTTTTATTAAGCCCACTTTCATTTTCTTTATGTTCGAATGCTTTTTACTTTGCAAATTATCATTTATTTTTCTTACCACTGTTCATGGCTCCATTTCTTTTCTCTTTCCTGTTTCTTTCTTTCTCTACCTGTAAATCACTTCTCCATCTTATTCTCTATCTCTTCTCCGTCTCTTTCTGCTTACCCAAGCTATAATCCCTCCATTTAATTAACAGGTAACCTCACAAAACTAAGAATGGTCTGTATCCAAATTGTCGTCTACTTTTTTCTTTTCCGATTAAAACATCGTAGTACTCATTTACTGCTCATCTCCAAATAACCCAAACTTCTCCCTTCTTCTTTGACCTTTTTCCGAGGAGAATGCTGCAAGAACTATTCGTTCACATTTTCACAAGGAGTAATATAGCAATAATGATAATAGATTCAATGAATATACAAAAAGAGCTAATAAAGACTGATTACAGAAGCTAGTTACTGCCCTAAAAGCCTAGAAAAGAGACAGAGAGAGCTGGTAATCAAAGGACAAACCGAGACTATTAAGATCAGACCTTTCATTTTCATCAGTATAGAAGAGTTCTGGAGATCTGAAGAGACTTACTGTTATTCAGACTTAAATAAAATCTGTTAAAATTGGTGTGAAAAACCATCCAGGAATAATAATAACATGACAAAGGGAATCGAACTAACAAATTAAGAAAAATCTGAACGCTCTGAGAAAAGGAAACCTACAAATACTTGGGAATATTCAAAGCTGACACCATCGAACAAGAGATGAAAGGAAAACTTTTTAAAAAGTATCCCTGGAGAAACTTTCTCCAGAGATATTTTTTAAAAAATTTTCCTCGAGACATAGCAGGAACCTATAAAAGGGATAAATACATAGCAGGAACCTTATAAAAGGGATACATACCTGGGTTGTCGCCCTCGTAACATACTCATGACCATTCTTGAAGTGGACCAGAGAAGACCTTAAACAAATGGACCAAGAAAACTTCTGACCATGCATAAGGCCTTACATCTCAGAGATGACATTGACAGACTATATATTAACCACCAAATGTACATGAACATCAAACCGTTTGCCAAATAGGAAAAAGAACTGGAAACCCTAATAGAAGCAGTGAGGATATATAGCGACGATATAGAGATGAAATTTGGCATAACAAACGTGCTTTACGAATAATGAAAAGCGGAAAATGACAGATGACGAAAGGATTCGAACTACCAAATCAAGACAAAATCAGAACGCCTGGAGAAAAGGAAACACACAAGTACTTGGGAATATTGGAAGCGGACACCATCAAACAAGCGGAGTTGAAAAAAATTACAAAAGAATACCTCGGGAGAACGAGAAAACTACTCGAAACCAAACTACATAGCAGAAATTTCATTAAAGGGATAAACGCCTGAACGTAAGATACTCGGGACCATTCTTAAAGGGGATAAGAGAAGAACTTCAACAAATGGATCAGAGAACAAGAAAGCTCATGACGATGCATAAGGCCTTACATATCAGAGATGATGTTGACAGGCTATATGTGTCAAGAAAGAAGGAGTAAAAAACTTGCCGGTATTGAAGATAGCGTCGATGCATCGATACAACGACTAGAAGACTCCATGAAAACGGGGAGGGAAACTAATTACCGTGACCAGAAACAATACAGACAAAAAAAAAAGTCTTAATAGAACCAAAATAACCTGAAAACAAAAATGGGAAGAAAAACAACTCTATGGACATTTCAAGCGACAAATAAGCAAAATCTCACACGATAAAACTTTGACACGTCTAAGAAAGTGAAAACTTAAGAATCTCTTTTGATAGCAGTACAAAACAGTACAAAACAACACCATAAGGACTAACTACGTCAAAGCAAGAATAGACAAGACGCAACAAAATCTCTGATATTGATTATGCGGTGATAAAGACGAAACGATCAATCACATAACAAGCGAATTCAGCAAGCTAGTATAAAAAGAGTATAATACTAAACACAACCACCCATCAGACCTAAAAAAACTCATCCATTAACAATATGAACTTATCACTGCGCAATCTAAATATATTTGCATGCTTAAGATGAATGAATGCATGTATCTACTTCTTCCTTTCAAGCTCGGATTAACGCTGCTACTACCAAGATGCAAATCTCCAGATGAGAGGTGAAATAATTGTCGACATTTCCCCTTATGGAAGCGCCTTAGGCATGGGGTAGTAAGCACAATCCTATCCTCTTTTTTTTTAATATGGAGCTAGGTACTAAATGTGATAGCCCTTTGAAACTTGGCTAATTTATCTTCAAAAAACACTTGCCTAATCAAAAATACTAATTCAAAATGGACCTCTCTATAAGATTCTTTTAAAACGTTGTGTATTTCAAGCAGTTAATATTTAACGCTATCAACAATTTTAAAATATGGCATTATTTATACAATAAATACGTCATAGCAAATTCAGTCGGCGATTGAAAAGGGAGCAGCATAATTTCTATTATATATTCAAATACGTGATTTGACTATAGAAGCTACATGACAATGTTACGCGTACTTCTATGAATACAAGATCTGGTCATGTGAATTTTAGTATACGTGTATTTTCGTTTCGAAGTGTATCGGTTCGGACTATTTGACATTTGACTATTCGGACTGTTCACGATTATCAGTCAGATAGGAAAGAAAAGAAGATCGTTCCGAGTCAGCTTAGCGTCAACATCAGAAGAATTATGAGAATCAAATTTTCCTTGAGTCCATCCAGTTATACAGTGTTCAAACGATTTGACAGAAGAAGAAAACTTCTCTTTCGTTCAAAGTCTCTCTCTAATGAACTTTCAATAAAGCTAAAACCTAGCTACTAAAACCTAGTGCTTGAGTTGTATTTCAATCGACCTTGTGTACTGTAGTAAAGAGGCTTCGTAAATACAGAGTTCAATTTTCTTAGACAAAGATCACCGGTTTAAAACTTAAGAAGAAAGAAGTGTTTGGATTATCATAAAGTTTCGTAAACTGAATTTATAATGAATGGTACTCTGTCTATCAAATCAATGTTCTTATTAGCTGATGAACCCGTCTATGTCGGTTAAAAAGGTTAAAACTTAGGCTACATCTGGTTATAATGACTATAAAACGATTCTTTAGTACTGACAGTGAGATAAGTGTTTTTCCGTCAGTCAAATTATGCAAAACTAATGTTGTATAGTCATATGCAGATTCATGCAGAACACAACGACACAATGATAATGACGACAAGGCAATGAAGACGAGCGACACAGTTCTTAGAAAAATATACCACTCACTTTATTTGAAAGGGTTCGTGTGAGAGGGAGTTGGAGACCGAACAGAACTGCAATATATTGACCCCAACTCTTATGGCCATCAGCGTTGTGTCTTTCTCGTTCTCCAGTGCTGCTCAACAGGAGGCCCGGGGGCCCAGCTCTCTGCTGGATGCTGGCTTTCTCTACTGCATCTCTTCACCAACGGGTTTGGTCTCTAA
This sequence comes from Sepioteuthis lessoniana, assembly GCA_963585895.1. Lineage (NCBI taxonomy): Eukaryota > Metazoa > Mollusca > Cephalopoda > Myopsida > Loliginidae > Sepioteuthis > Sepioteuthis lessoniana. The sequence continues at coordinate 86,500,702 of OY757904.1, read as the reverse complement.
AACTCATCTCCAAACTAGTCTCCAAACTGGTCTCCTACTAACTGACTTCCTGTCTCACCGAGTTATTTCATAGTTCAATCGCCCACTCAATCTTTGGCATGTTTGATCGTCATCAAGCGTAAATAACTGTCATGCAGTTCACAGCTCACTCTCTTCCGGTGCATCAGTCTATGACTGTAGCGCGGGATTTTACCTTGTCCCATTTTGTCAGCCAAGCTCACCCACGCCAATGGAATATGCACTTCCGCCGTCTTTGGAATGGCATGTTTGGCCGGGTCGAAGGTCAATATACAACACACACACACACACACACACATATATATATATATATTTCCCCAACTTTTCCTCATTGGGTATAATGGATAGTGAATTAGTCTCGAAGACCATTGTTAGTGAGCTCAGTTCCCACTGAGTGCACCTTATTTCTTTCCCTGTGCCCAAATAAATTAACCAAAGTAAATTATTAATTTTCTCCCATCCTCTTTCTTTCTCTTCCTCTTTCTTGCTTTATCCCTTTCCTCTTCTCCTTTTCCTCTTCTTTTTTGCTAGATCCATAAGAAGGGTCGCTTAACACTATTATTAGCTGAAGTTTGACCTGAATTTTTCTCAGTGAAGTTTGATTCGAATTTTTTTCAGTTCGATTTGTATTTATCTAACTCCTCGGCACAACCAGGACGCGATACAAGATCAGTTTTAAGCGGAGTTAAACAGGTTTGAATTCTGAGTTTTCTTTCTCCTAGACTGGTTAAAGACATCAGAGATAGAATAGTTAGATCATACCTTTCCTAAGAGTAATTAGTGCTATGTAAAATGCAAGCAGCCTCGTACAGTTTTTAAACTCGATTCACCGTATGCATTTCGAACGACAATAACTACCGCAAGAATCTCCGTTTTGAAAAATAAGTATTTGTTGTGTAAAATAAACGTTTTATCAATGATTAAACTATGCACTTATTTATTTTCCTACTTACATCTTTCGCGGTCTTTTTGTCTGCTTCCTATTCATTCATTATTTGCTCTTTACCTATCTTCTCTCTTTCTTTCTCTCTCTCTCTCTCTCTGTTATCAACTCACAAACTCACTTAGTCTCAGTGTATCTTTTCACATAATGGTTGCTTCATCATCATAGATTTTTGCCATCTCTTGATTCTCTGACGCTTTCTCTTTCAAATGACTTTCAATCCAGCGGCAGTGTTGTAAACCTTGAGGCAGAGATGACAAAGTTAGTTCTTATTTGATGCAGTACCTGTAAGAGGTTTCTGTGTACCACCATGTGACCTTTCAAACTGGACAAAGGTTTGCAAAGTTTAATACAAAAGACGCAAGTGATATCACTTCACCTCAAAGAAAGTGTGTCCCGTTCTCATCTCTCATAAGACATAGGATATCGCCCTGGTTCCCACTTGTGTCTACTGGAAGCTTGTCAAACAATTGTTCATTGAATAGAACACGCACCTTCAAATCTCTGTGTAGCTATTTAATGATGTTGACAAAAATTTCTCAAGAATGATTAAAAGTAGCATTTTTTCAACCGCTTCTTATAGTTGCAGATGGAATTTTTACCTTTTTTTCTATACAATACTACTAAGATGCCATCAACCCAACCTTGGAGAGCTGCAAACCAAACCAACTTTCAGTGATAACGTTATGTATAGATCAAAGTGTGTTTTCAGTACCAATATTTCGACAGGGATGCCATCCAGGCCAGGTGCTTTGCTGATATCAACTCGTTTTATAGCAAATTTAATTCCATCCAGACGTGGCAGTCGGTTAATCCTCGTAATGATTTCACAATGAGGAAGGATTTCTATGATTTCTATGTCGAAGGATTATGAAAGACACTTCTATCTTTGTAAGACTGCAGGTTCCTTAAATGCAATCTTTTAAAACTAATGGAACAACAGCAAATGAACATGAAACAAGGACTTCATGCAAGAGATTATAAAACAATTTGGAGTTTTTAGACTTAAATGCCTGCTGAATACTTGCTGAACGCCAGATTTGCACCAACCACTCATTTTCCATTCTTTCTGCTCTTTGTAAGTCTTAACATCAGAAAATTTAAGCGGTCCTGATTATGAAGTTTTGCATGTAGCATGCACTTTTTCATCAGGAGTTCATTAATAAAGGCGTTGTTACTGTCAAAGCTATTTTGTTTTTTTTAGAATGCCACAGCCATCAACAACACAAACTTGAGACTTAAAGTCTTCCTATGTTCCGTCAAAAAACTGATTGTTGGAGGCGTCTTAAAAGATTTATCGATTTAGACATTTTTTCTTGTTTTTTTTTTCACAGATTAAACAACTAAGCAATAAGGCTATTTAATATCTCCAGTTTGAATAACAGGGTATACATTTCACTGGTAATATTCAGTTAAGTAAAAGTAATTTATAGGGTGAATAAAATGTTCTGCAATATTTTGGTAACTTTAGTATATGTACCGCCGAATAATGATGTCAAGTGTTGGCTCTGAGTATGTATGTTTGTTAGAAATGAATTTGAATGTATTTGTATGCGAGTAAATTTAGGTTTAGCGAGTTCCGATGTGAATCTGATCATGCATCGTCCGCGCACATTTGAATATGCAATAGAATAGCCAAGAACTACCGAGGTACAACCCTTGCATCCATAGCGGCCAAGATCAACAATGCTTTTCTATGCAACCACGTTGAACACAAAATTGAGAAGTTACTTAGGAAGAACCAAAATGGCATTTGGAGAAATCGATCCACGACATCACAAATTTTAACTATCCATCGAATTCTAGAAGGTGTACGTGCAAAAAGCTCTGAGGCAACAATATTATTCGTCGACTTCTCCAAGGCTTTTGACTCCATATACAGAGGGAAGATGGAGCAAATACTTCTCGCCTACGGCCTTCCTCATGAAACCGTCGCAGCCATAATGATGCTATATAAAAACACGAATGTAAAAACCCATTCCTCGGTGTGCAACAGGGAGACACATTAGCCCCATACCTGTTTATCATCTACCTAGACTACGTGCTTAGAACATCTATTGATAAAATGAAAGACAACGGTTTCAAGCTGACAAAGGAAAGAAGCAGAAGATACCCCGCACAAACAATTACGGATGTGGACTACACCCTACTAAAGCCTGATTGTCACAGCTGGTAAATTTCAAAAATGCCCTCTGGACGTGAGGACACTTTAGAAGAACGATATGCAATAAAATTCTGTTTTAAATTTGGAAAAAATGCCACAGAAACGTATGGAATGCTTCAGACTGCTTTTGGAGCATCTTGCATGAACTGAGCATCAGTCTTTGAGTGGCATAAGAGATTCAAGGAAGCCAGGGAGTCTGTAAGGGATGATGAGGGGTGTGGGAGGAGTAAGGAAGTCAATACACCAAAGTTGATTGGCCAAAGGGTTAGGGTTAGAGTTACTATGTTGAGGTTTTAAGGGAGTTCAGGAAGAGATTCCGTCGAAAGAGACCAGCACTCTTCAAATCGGGACATTTTCTCCAGGACAATGCACCAGTCCACAACTCCATCCTTGTCACAGACTATTTGACCAAGATGGGCATCAAGACAGTTCCACACCCTCCTTATAGTCCAGACCTTGCTCCCAGTGACTTTTGGTTATTCCCTAAGCTCAGAGGCTGTCGTTATGAGACAATCGAGGAGATGAAAGAAGCTGTGACGAAGGTCATTGACACGCTCCATGGGTCCTTCCAGAAGTTGTTGGAACGGTACAACAAGTGCATTTCAGCCGGAGGAGACTAGAGTGAGACTTCGAAGGGGACTAGAGTTTCATGCATGTACTATCAATAAAAGTGCCCATACGATAAAAGTCTGGAAACTTATTTAATGATTCCCGTATATATATATATAATGCTTGAATTCATTCACCATTATATTTTTTAATGTGTCAAAACGTTTAGTAAGCAAATTTTTGCCAACAAAGTTGAAAATGCTTTTTGAAAAGTACTGAATTTTGATGACAGCTTTGTCCGAAATGGGCAGTGATATATTAGAATATTGTCCCTCTTCACTTGCCTTTGCTTATATATATATATAAAAGTGAAAGAAAATAATGACAGTTCGAAAATCAGATTAATACGTTTTTCTAGATTAGTATAATCAAAATGTTCTTGATTTTATCGCCAAAAATAAATCTACATTAAAGAAGGAGTAATAGTAAGGAGTGTTATATTTCTATTATATATATATATATATATATATATGCATGTGTATGTACGCATGCCCTTTCGTATGTATATGCATGCATATATATATATATATATCTTATAATTCTGTGTGCATGAGTGTGTGTTATATTTTGACCTTCGACCCAGCCCAAAGATGCTATTCCAAGGTGATACACCGGAAGGAAGTGACACATTCCAATGGCCAGTAATCGAAAGAGATCGCGTGGGCGGATTAAGGCTTATGATATGGGACAAGGTGAAGGTCCCATTGTGCCACTACAGTGATGCACCGGAAGAGAGTAACCTCTGAACTGCATGACAGTTATTTCCGCTTGATGACGATTAAACATTCGATTTCAAAGATCCAGTGGGCGATCGTGTGGGCGTTGTATTATTATATAATTGAGTTGAGTTGGGTGCCAAAGCAGTTGCCAGCAGAATTCCAGACAGCTAGAGACGAGATGTGGTAAGAAAGGCCACACCCGACCGAGGGGTCCCTCGGAAAGCCCCGATGGAGTAGACCCCAACATCAGGAGAACAAGAAAGACGGTCATAACGGTGGGGTCAAAATATGAAGTTTATGTTCAGTCTCCATCACCCTCTCACATGCAAACCTTGAACAACCCTTTCGAACCTTGCAATAAAGTGAGAGGTAAATATGTTGTTAAAGAATTCTTCCTGCGTTATCCTTCATGCATCTGTCTTTGTCGTTGTGTCGTTGTGAATTACTCTACATATATATGTGCACGTATGTAGATGTGAATCTACATATGTGACTATATAACATGTGTATATTTGCATGTTAGGCTATGTATACATGTCATATGAAAAATAAACCTGTGTATGCTTATATATGCATATATATATATGCGAGCGTATACGCACTTATCGGTGAAAAATGTGTGTTTGTATGTATGCATATATATGGCATTTATGTGCATACATGAATGCATATCTAAATTCAGTTTCGTGTATTGATATTTATATGTGCACACATCTGTATTAAAGCGTGTATGTGCATCACTCAGTGTGAAATGCTTGTTACTGTGTATGTGTGTGTGTGTGAGAGAGAGAGATGTGTGTATGTGGATGTTCTGGCTTGAAAACTAAGTGGTTCGGGTGAAACTCTTTCCTGTTATTGAAACTAATCGTCACAATTTATGGTGTGGGCTCGTCTTTGATTATTTCACACAGAATTGACCAAGCCCTGCGCTTATTATAGGGCTGAATATGCAAACCCCTGACCCCGCCCTCTGACAGTTTTTTTTTTCATCTGGGTAGCTCGGTGGAAGGCGGAAAAGAGGTGCAATAAATGGCCTTTTTCACTTTTTTCTAGTTCTTTCCATTCACTTCATTTTACGCACTTACACGCCACTCCACACACACGCTCACACACACGCTCACACACACAAAAACTATTTCGAAACACAATTACAAACCATTCACACTCTTCATCTCTATCTTTCATCATTTACTCTGACTCTTTCATCATCTCCATACATTTAAAAAAAATTTATTAGTAATAGTTGCAGTAGTAGTGGTGATCGTCTTCAATATTATTATTATTTACTTAAGATTTTTCACATCAGCGTTAGCTGATGGTCTTTCATTGGAGTTGGAGAGACAACAAGTCCCCTCAAGTCTCCGGGACTCTTCTCAATAATGCTTCATTTTGAATGGTCTTCACTCATCCAATCATTTCCAAGTCCTCCAGTCCTTGTACCAGTTCTTTAGTGACTGTATCAAGAGCACCAATTACAATTGGTGTAACCGTCACTTTCATGTTCCATTGTTTTTCAATTCCATAGCCAGGTTGAGGAACCTATCCTTCTTTTCGCTTTCTTTCAATTTTACTCTGTGGTCAGCCAGGAAAGCAAAGACCGCAATTTTGAAAGTTCTCTCTTTTTTGTTGATTATTATAAGGACCGGTCGTCTGTCCGAGATTAGGTGATCCGTTTGTATGCCAAAATCCCAGAGCAGTTTGCTCGTTTCATTCTCCAGGACAGATTCTGGGTTGTGCATATGATCGAATGTTCGGTTGTTCGTATGATCGAATCTAAATTTCTTGCACAGTTCCTAAAAGGTCACCTTACCTACCCAGTCGTGTTTAGTTTTATACTTCTGAGCTAATTTGCTGCATTCGCTTATTATGTGATTGATCGTTTCTTCTCTGTCACCACATAACCTACATTTGCTATTTTGTTGCGTCTTATCTCTTCTTGCTTTGATATGGTTTTCAACTGCCAGGGATTCATAATGATATTAACAATCTCATTGAAATTATCATTATCATTACAAATCTCTCCCGATGCATATTATCATCCTCTTTATTATTATCATTATTCTTATTATTATTTGTAGTAGTAGTAGTAGTTATTCTTAATCTTGTATTCACCGTTGATATTATCATTATTATCACATTTTAAACTCAAGATTTCAATTAAAAATGAGATTATTATTGTTATTTTACTTTTTACAAGTTTTCCCACCAACGTTAGCTGATGGTCATTGAATGGAGTCTCATGAGGTCTCCAGGATTTTTCTTAGAATTATGGCCGATATCAACAATGCTGTAGCTTGGATGGTTTTTATTCGTCCTTCGATTACGAACACTTCCAGTCTTCTATGAAATTGTATGCGTTTAATTCTGGTTTGCGCTTAAACCAATAGGTAGTATCGTCAAAATTCATTTTCTTGCACCTTTCCCATCCAATTATGTCATTTTCCTTTGTACTAGGTTGCTACATTCGCTTATTATATGATAATCATCTTTGTCACTACATAATCTACACTTGCTATTCTATTGTGCATTACCAATTTTAGCTTTTATACAATTAGTCTTTCGGGTGTTGTTTTATGCTACAATTAAAAGAGATTCGCTTTATCGCTTAAGGTTTCCTTTTCCTAGCCATGTCCAGGCCTTCTCGCGTGAGCTTTCACCAATTTGTCGCTTGAAATATCCATGCAGTTGTTTTTCTTCCCATTTCTATCTTTTCTTTCCCATTTCTATCTTTTCGTCCCATTTCTATCTTTTCGTTCTGTTGACCTTTATGTTGTCAGTACTGTTTACTGGTTGCTGTAATTATTCTGTATCTGATTTTTTTTAATGCTAGCGAGTTATCTTCTCCTTCTTTCTTTGACACATATAGTCTGTTTAGGTCATCTTTTAGACGTAAGGCCTTGTGAATAGCAAGCAAGAAACTTCTAGACAACTTCCTTGCTTTGGGTACAATTATCTGAATTCTTTCCTAGTTCATTTTCGGAATGGTTCTGAGTATCTTTCAAGGTGTTTATTCCTTTGATGAAATTTCTGCTACAGAGCTTGGTTTCCAGACGTTTTTTTCGTTCGTCTGAGGTACTCTTTTATTATTTTTTTCTTTAATCTCTTCATGTCCTTGTACTTCTTTTTCCTTGTTATTTATCTAATTGACTTTTCTGTTATGATTTTTCTGTTTTCATATTTTACTCCTCTTACTTATTTGTTGTTTTCTTTCGTTATTTTGGAATGTTTTGTTTTGTTTATATTGCTTGGCCCTGTCTCGATATATTCTAGGTCTCCATTCTTTCGTCAATATCCTCTGATTTATCTCTTAAGTAGTTAGACTTATCTTCTGTTTTGTTTTTATCTTTTCCTCCCAACATACCCTCGTGGGTTTCTCATTCCTAAGTACTTTCAGTTTTTGCATTAGTTTATTTACTTATCCTTCTAGCCTCATTTGCCGTCCAGGTTTTATATTTCTTTTCCTAAGAATAACACTTTTATTACAAACTTGCGTAAATTAGCTTGTTTAGTTCAGTCATTTTACCTGTCGGGATTTTTGAAAATAATTTCGGTTTCTACCTTGACATTTTCCAATCTTGGTCCCTGACGCATGGTAATGTAGTCTTGTTTGAAGTCATGATTTCTTTATCAACACGACATTCGTTTTGTCTTCAAGCGTTAACATTTGTTTTGTATGAGGTGTTTCGGTTCTTAGAATTTGGTTTTCCAGATCTGTTAGAGGGCTTTTGTGGAGGTGCCCGTGGTGTAATGGTTATCGTCGTTGGAAATGGACACGGCGATACGAGTTCAAATCCTGGACCAGGCTAATTGCATTTCACATAGCACTAATACCCTTGGGAAAGGTATGAATCCAATTATTCTCCCTCCAGACTTGGTTCTCCAGCCTCGGTGAGGCGACTAGTCTAGGAGAAGGAAAACTCTGAATTCAAACCCGTCAACTCCGCTTAAAAATTGACCTTGTATCATATCCTGCTCGAGCGGTGGGGTTGGTATATAGGAGGGCTTTTGCTTCGCAGTATTTAGTGTTTCGATTCAATTCAGAGGATCTCTTTTTTTCGTAAGAAATCTACGACAGAATATGGATATTGTTGAATGGTTGGAATGGGTGTATGTGAATACTGAATTATAGCAAAGACCTTTCTCTCTTTTTTTCTGAGTCTTTTTTTTTTTGACTCCATTTATGTTAATTTTCTCTTTTGTTAAATAATACATCTTTGTTCACCTCTTCCAACCTTCATTTACAAAAATTCATAAAATCTTTTAATCTTTTCTTCTCTGTCTATGATTTCTTTAGTGTTTTTTTCTTTACATCGCTCAAGATTATTTTTCTTCTAACTTTCTTTTCTTCTCATTCTCACTCACTTCTCCTTTTTCACGTAATTTATTCGTCATCCATTTTTATTTTTCACTTCTTTTTCTTCTTCTTTGACTTTTGTTACGCTTTCTTTATTTACCGGATGCTTCTACTTTTCTTTCTTACATTTTTAATTAATTTTCTTTGGTCGTCCTTTGGCCATTATTATATGATTCTTTTTTTCTTCTATCTTCTTTAGTGTAAAAACAACGAAACCCCTCTCCCAATTGCAATCAAATTGATTTTATATTTTCGCCACCTGCTTCCCCAGCCATCAGCTTCTCTCCTCTGCTGAAATCATGCAAATTACGCCTACCCATCCACTGTCTAAGAGCACCTGACAAAAGAAAAAAAAAAAAAGAAAAAGAAAAAGAAAAAAGAGAGAGGGAAATTAATGTCGAAGTAAAAATTTAACGCTAACTTGAAAGAACTCATTATAAACGCCACTCTTAACATTCATAAACGCTGCTACGAATACGCTGCACTTTCTAAATGAGCAAATATATTTTGGCAAATCTATTTTATGCTTTTATAAAGCATACATATATATATTAGATATTGACTAAGCTTAGCTGTGGCAAAAGGATAGACGTATGGAGCATCCAGTTTGAGTGGAACTCACTAATAAAGGTTTTCTAACGTAACTTGCAAGCCATTTACTCTGTGCAAAGTGCCCATATACATGTGTGTACAGACTAGCTGCTGTGTCTGTCAGTGTTTGTCCGGATGCGGGTTCTTCATAAAATTTTGCCACCAAAATACCCGCTTATTCGCGTCTCAAGCAAATTTTTGAGTAACCTGGACATAATTTGACAAAAGTAGCAATTATTTCCTGATAGACAACTAATTTGCATCTTTTAACTTAGAAATTGCTTATTAAAAAAGAAAATAAGTAGATTATTAGAAAAAATTGGTAAAAATGAATAACTATGCTCTATTATTCATTTTCAATCTTATTTTTTGAATAACCTGTGTTTTTTTTTTTAAATTTTAATCTTTATTTTTTCTTAATTAGCGATTCTCTTGAAGGTTTTAATAATTATCCGAGACAGCAGCAATGTTGTTATCACCACTGACCTTCTCCCGAAATGGCAACTCATGGTAAAAGGTAATACATTTATCCAAAAAAGTGAGTTTACAAAGTCGAACATTTAGTTTTCCTTGTTTTATAATGTTTAATTTATTTTTGTAAGGTATATGTTCTGTTATTAATTGACCAAATTTGACAGAAATCGGGAATAATTTATCTCAATGTTTATTCACCTCGGTAATAATATAAATATATACGGAGAGTATTGCAATAATATTCTCCGCCGAAATAAATTTATTATGACGACTTAACCGAGTTTGAGTCTCCATTAAATTGTACTATATATATATATATATATATGTGTGTGTATGGAAAACCGGAAATAAGTCCGACAGTAAGAAAATTGGTCAACAGCTACGATGAAAAAGTTCAGTCAGGAAACTGATGCTACTCATCTATAATGGTGGCTTCTATCGATGCGGTAAAATAGTCAACGAAAGATTACCATGACCCTAATTAAAATTGTAAGTCCTAACCGCATCGTACTTCACGTGGGTAAACAAGGAGCGTGTTCTGCTCTGGCCCCAGTGCTCGAAAATTACAGAGCCCACACCAAACTTACTAAGATGCAAAAGCATGGTCAGCATGACATTTAACGTTAGGACTTTAAACATAAAAAACCAGCTATCTGAGCTGACAATATCTTCAGCCAAAGATAATATACACGTCGTATGCATGCTACGATATAGTAAAATAGAAATAAAATACCGGGAATGGATGGACATTTGTCGCAGCATTTGCATGGAAGAACTCTATTAATGCCTTCATAGGTGTAGGATTGTTTCTCCGTCCTTGTGCATGAAAGTCAGTAATTTACTGATTTTAAGCATAGGAAGAATACAACCGAAAGCAAAATGTATTTCACATCATCGTCCCTCCAATGCCAGTGATTAAACAGACATCACTACTTTCTACAACGAGCTATCTTCTCTTATCTGACACATTCCCTAACACAAAGTTTCGATTCATGGTAGAGACATGAATCCCTATATAGTCAAAGCTGGAAATAATAAATTCTGCTTACACGACTTGCCAAACAGAAATGGTGAATATTTTGCTGATTTTTCACAGGAGAATGCGCTTATATGCCTAAACACTAAATTCGAAAAAAAAAAAAAAAAAAAAAACGGGGAGTAAACTGTGGACCTACACCAACCCTAATAACTGGCATATCTAGATTATATATTCATAAACAAGAAAGGGATAAATAACACTATGTACTGGAAGGAATACTCCTCTTCCGATCACAGAATAGTCTCGGCAAAGATTCACCTGAAACAAACAGTTAAACATTTACATCATAGTGATATATGCAATCAATATTCGGTAACTGTATGAAATAAGTTTGTTACTCTATAAGACATCAGAAAGACATACCCCGAATGACGAATACGAAAACTTAGTTACCGTTTATATAGAAGCAACAGTAGAGTGCATATCAACCATCCGAAATGTACAGTTCCATGCAAGTCAAAAGCAGTTAGGGAAAAACGCGATAACTTAATAAAAGAAAACCAACAAATGCCAACGCGCAAAAAAGTTAAGAAAGTCCATCGAGAACTAACTCGTACCAAAAAGAACGGCTGAAACACATCCAAGGCCAAATCAATAAAATCAGAAATTCGGTAAAAGATAGGCAATCACGATTAACATGGCAGACAGCAAACGAGGTGAGTGTAGGGAAGAGCACTTCGAGAGCAAAACTAAAAGGTGTCAGCCAAGAAAGATTTCAGAAGTGGAAAGAATTTTCAAGAATGTACTCGAAAATCCAACTGAAATCATTGACAAGCTTTTCAAAAGTTATTAATAGCTAATCAGATATCAAACTTGGACAATTTACAGAGAAAGAACTTCATGCACTATTGAAAAAAATAAACGCATAAAAATGCATGCCACCACGAAATATCTCCTGAAGTCTGGAAGACAACGAAATGACACGCTACTTTGATTATGCTACGCTGTTGTATATATAAAACTCTATAGAGAAATGGTCAAAAGACTGGATCCTCCTCTTCCATTAGGAATGGCAACCTTGGAATCACTAAGAACTATAGTGGCATAACATTTCTTACTGTAGCTGCTAAAGTTTATGTAGCCCTACTTCTCAATCTTATTCAACCTGAAATCGAGAAAATTCTCAGGAAAAATCAGAATGGCTTTCGGGGGAATCTATTCACAAGCTCATAGTTTCTGACAACAAAAGCAATGGTTCGATCACCTGATGAAGACACCGACTTCGACATTGTCACTGGAGTCTTGGAATAGATACATTAGTACCACATTTACTTATGATATGCTTTGACAACATACTTCGAACATCAATAGATCTAATAGAATAAAATGGTTTCACATAAAAAAAAGCAACAAGCTGACGATATCTCGTTGAAACACTCCCTGCTGTTTGTCTTGTGTTATATTCAATGATGAGGGAAGAAGGAAGAACAACTCTTCTTTAAAAGACTATATATGTCTTTTTATTCTTTCGTAAGAGGTTGAATCTTCTGTGGTGTGTGAGAGACCGACGGAGACAGGGACAGACTAAGATTGCTATATTGACCGATAACTTCTCTTGATCATAACACGCTATTTCATATTCAAGACCCCACTTTGCACTTCTTTCGCATCTCGGCCGGAGTTGCTAAATCGGAGGCCAACAGGGGCAGAGGCCCTCAGCTGGGCTCTCTCACTGACTGCAAGCTGGCTCTGACTCTGGCCTTCAATGTATCCAACTGACTCAACTGCCGCGGGCATCTTCATATATCATTTCATAACCCCCACGTACTTCCGATTTGATCACGTGGTCTTCTTCCACTTAGGTGCATGTCTGATTGACGGCTCAGTCAAGGGTCAATATGTAACATTCCTCCTCCTCTTATTTTTAAATGTCTACCTGTGGGCATTTTCCTCACGTCCTTCTCCATCTCTCTCCACACCCACATCTTACAAATAATGTTCAAGGACAACAACAGCAAAAATACAACAATCATTACACATCTTAGAAGGCAATCTTTTAATCACGTGACAATTACCCCGTTCTAATTCTTATCTGAATTATTTCTTTATTCTTTCTGTTGCGGCGGAATCACCTACTAATGGACTCAACCACTCCCCATAATACCGGAAGACGCAGCAATACGAAGTCAGTCTCGCTCCTTATTTTTGGATTTCTGTACGTTTTTTACCAGTGAAAAGTAAGCGAATTTTGTTGAATATTATTGTTATTGTTATCGTTAAACTTGTTATTATCGTTATTGCTTTGTGACTCCCCGCAAACAATTGTCATTGTTATTTGTTTTTGAGGAGGGTCAAACCTTGACTCGATTTTTTGTTTATTTTGAAAAAAAAAAAACACCGTCATTTTTATATCGGATCATTCGCTGTTTTCTGCATTTCAAAATCGTCTTGCCTGCTTTCATTTAAATCATTCGAGTTCATCTCCTCCTAGTTGTGTCCCACAACTGTGGAGGAGCATAATTAACAAAATTCACCCGTCGGCATTTTTGAATCAAGACCCTCCCCAATGCCGGAAGAAGTATCATATGATCTTTCTTCTTCGTCAAATACAATTCCACAGGCCCAAAAATCTCAAGTAACAACTGACTCTTGGTCTTCACAGTGTGTGAATAAAAAATCAGCAAGTTACTACAAAAGGAACAGGGTCAAAAATATGCTAACTACTTTAAGGATGGAGAAATCCTACCGATACCTGAGCTGGTCGAAGCCGTGGAACCGAAGACCCTGTCCTTCATCGTCACGGATCTAAAGACCAAGAGACTAGTTGGATTAAAGCAGGAAACCTTCGAGGACCTTCTAAAAACTGCAAACATCCCAGGTAAATATTTTTGCCGCAGGAGCTTCGCTACCTGGGATGTTCTACCCTCGGAAGAAGTAGCAAAAAAACAAAAAACAAAAACAAAAACAAAAAAACTGGTCGGTGGTAATATCACCACACATTTCTTCCGGCTTCAACCGGAATATCGAGGCAAACGATATGCAATGTTTCAATGCAACTAAGTGGTGACGTCCTCACCGCTTACTTAAGTATATATGGCGGCATGGAACAAGTCACCCAGATAACATCCAATAGCGGAACAGCATACGGTGACTATGTTTTCATCATGTGTCTCGATAGGGGAGGGTTTAATAATATACCCCATATCATTAAATATCGGGATCAATCAATGATGGTGGTCGTTGAGGACCGGAAGCCATTATGTTGGCATTGTAGAAAAATTGGATATTTCTCCAGAACGTGCCCTCAAAAAACAACGACGACCACAACAATGACTACTACTACTACTGCTCCAGAGACTTCATCTGCCACCACAATCACAACGACAGTGACGGATACAACGACGACACCTATAGTTGAAAATATCGAAGACCACCCCAACAAAAAAGATGAGGAAGGATGGATCCAAGTAACTAAAAAAAGGCAGGGGAAAAAAATCTCCCCCCAAACTCCCCAAATAAAAACAATATTCTGCCAACAACTAAAACAATGACAACAACTACAGTTACAACAGCTAAAAAAACGGAAGCAACAGTATCTACAAAATCGCCAGCACTAACAAATAATGAAACAAAATCACCAACTTCAACGAATAAAAAGAAAAAAAAAAAGAAATAACAAGAAAAACTGGAAGAAATGGACACTTCTACAAACTTAAAACGAAGGAGAGATAGTGACGATACTACGGGGGAGGAAGTGAAAAAAACAAAAAATAACCAACCACAGCCACAAACAGAAATAAAAACACAACCTCAAACAAAAATCCAACGCCCAGCTCAACTTATTCCACCTTCACAACCAAAAAATACACTAACCCAACCAACTGAAACTCCCATATCCCCAACATTGCCTTCTCTTTCACCCATTTCAACTTCCAAGCTACTCTCAGGGTCCCATTCGGCAACAAGAAATTCAACGCCGCAATCATCATCTTCATCATCATCATCAAATATTAAACATCGAGCTAAGTCGGCCTCTAAAGAGGTGCGACGAGCTGTTACCACCTTTTATTTCTGTGAAGACATACTCGAATCACCCACATGTCAAACAAACATTACTACCATTATCAGGACTTAAAACCATCGCCCAAAAAGATGTCACAAACCCATATTTATTTGAGAGTGCATCAAGGGTAACCATCTTTGTTCGTTCGGCTTTGGCGTTTTATTGAGGAAGTCAGTCGGACGGACATAAGGCTACCGGAAATATAGGTCCCTAAATTTGCGGTATCCCTTGGATGTCGGTGGAATTTCCAGGGACGGCCGAGTTACGACTGAACTCGGTACCAGCTCCCTGCATCAGGCCGTCGGCATCCTCACCCCGGAGGATTTCCGGCCCGTAGTCGACACTGAGTAAGGTAAGTGAGTCTGATGGCTTTAAACCTTGCCACGTTGAATGTGAGGGGACTGAGGGATCCAAGCAACTGTGCACGCTTGCTTGGTGAACCCAAGAACCTTAAAGTAGATGTCGCTGCAGTGCAAAGAGACTCACTCCATTTGCGATGCAGACTGTCGGGTGCTGGAAAGCGATTTTAACGTTTTCTCAGCATACTGCTGCCGCACCTGCGTTGGGGTATCTTTGCTAGTTGGGCGCAGCCATGATGCTGATGTTGACGTTGTTTTTGCAAGTGACGGTTGTAGTCGATGTTGCTGTTAAAAGCTTCAAGTTCCGTCTGGTTGTGGTTTATACGCCTAATTTCGCTGCGGAGAGGGTTTCCTTTTTTTGTCGGTTGGCGCCGTTCCCGGACGATTCGAAGCGGCTAGTCTTAGTGGGTGATTGGAATGCGATCCTTGATCGCAAGATAGATAGGGTCGGACGGGGAGCTAGAAGGTTGGGAAAGTGTGAAAGCAGCCTTGTCGGCCATGACTTGGTCGATAGGTTTCGTCTGGATCATCCAGGGTGGGAGATGTGGACGTGGCTAGATAGCTTGCCCTTTGCCAAAGTAGGTTCCTACTTGGACAGAGTGTTAGTGAGAAGAGCTGACCCCGATTTCGTTAGTTGTCCCACGTTCCACTTGACTGACCCTAAACTTGTTAGGGTCAGTCTGCAGTTAGCTAATAGGCCTAGTCTGGCCGGCTACTGAAAGTTCAATACCTACTTACTGGAGATACGGGACTTCCGGGACCGGCTGGAATCCCTAATTAAGCGGGTGTTAGTGGGGGCGATTACCGGCAATAGGTGGTGGGCTTCTTTTAAACGTAGGATTAGAGATTTCGCCACCAAGTACGGTCGACAGCTTAACCTAGATAGGACCAAGGAGGCGAAATCTATAGAAGATAGACTTTCCCGGGCGGTGTCTGGGGGGGGGGGACTCCCTAAGCGTAGAGCTGGCAATGAGGGACATTGAGCGTAAGACTAGCGAGCGCTACAAGGGATTCGTAGTTAGATCTATGTTAAAAAGAGTTCCCAACGAAGCTGTGAAATCGAACGCGACTGCGCGTGAGGAAGAAGTGCGATCGGTATATCGATTCTGTCAAGTCCCCGGATAGGCGCGTGCTGCGATCGAATCGCGAGATACGTGATGCCTTTCGGGGGCACTTTAGTGATCACTTTGCCCGCTGTCCTGATCTCCCGCTTCAGGAGTTTAGGGGACAAATCCGGCCCTGCACGGTGTCCTTTTTGCTGGCCCTCTTACGGCAAGGGTTTCCGCGTTTGCCGATGATATCACAGTGCTTGTATCCCGCCGTCTGGATATAAAGGCTGTGAAGAAGGCTGTGAAGAAGGTGGTTGGCGAGTACGAGCAGATAGCAGGAGCCAAGGTTAACTTTTACAAAAGCGAAGGTTTGCGGCTCCGTGCTTGGAGGGGTAGCGATACCCTTCTAGGGCCCTTCCGCTGGAGTGACGGACCCATCCGCATCCTAGGGGTGTGGTTTGGGCACAACCTCCAGCTTGAGCGAAATTAGTCGGAAGTAAATGCTAAGGTGAAAGCTCAGGTGGGAATCTGGCTTTCAAGGAGGTTATCCTTAAAGGGCAGGGTAGGTCCGGCTTGTTTTCGGTGTTTTCGGACACCGGAAAACAGTCGGCCTCCATTTCGTTGACTGGGGGATGGGAGGGTTACCAATGGGGAATTTTTCCATGGTTTTGGCATTTTTTTCGTTTTATTGCATTTTGGGGTTTTTCTCCCATTCCAATCATACAAAGTTCATTGTAAATAAATCATAAATTGTAAATAAAATCGTACATTACATCCGGGGTTTTAAGTAGGTTTATTCACAGAGCAAATGTGGTATTTTGCTGATCGCAGCGCGCACGGAGATGGATTACTGGTTATATATTGTACTGTTGAAAGAGTCGGCGAATGTGGTTAGCTAGGTTCCCATAGTATTCTTAGAAACAGCATGACCGCTCTCTTTCTCTCCCCCAAACTCCAAGGCCTTGTGCCTTCCTTGTATTCCACGGAAATAAAGTCAGTCTAGATCCGGAAGCTGACCTTGCCCCCGCGCGGTTATGCGAACTAGCTATGTTCTTGTAACCATCCACTGTTCTTGTAAATATATACCTATACTATAACCGTGGTATTCTGTTCGCTTTGTTTCCCCTTCCAGGGCCATAACACTGACGACGAGGCATTCGAACCCATAATACTAGCAGATCGAAAATACGGACTCACGTAGGAATCACAAGTCAAACATTAACACGGACACTTAAAAAATTTGAAACTGCATACTCACGAAAAATTCGCCATAAAACCGACGAACGTGGATTCAAACATTACAGGGTTTATCACGTCTCAACAAACCCAGTAATTCTCGACAACTTAGAACAAGCGTCAGCTTTAATATCTGGGAAGTATTTGCGAATCCAACGGGAAAACCAAGCACAGCCTTTGTTTTCAACAATAACTCTGAATGTTTGTTTTTCTTCTCAAAAAACCCCACCCACTGTCTATTACTCTGTCATAAAAAGAAAGAAATTTTTTCGTCTCTCTCTGTTTGTCTATTAATATTCAGAACGATTTCAGGTCGCGAACAAAATTTTCTTATAAAATATCCTCACGGGACTAAAATTGAACAAATTGTAAGTACAACGTTTATTGGTTGTTTTAGATGGTGAAATTAGATACCGTTTCTCCTCCTTCCCAACCGTTCCAACATAAATATCGGGAAATAAATTACTGTTCCCCCCTGTTGTACTTTTCAAAAGGAAAAAATCGGTCAAACCGAAAATCTTAAAACATCTGTCAAGTCGACCATGGCTAAATGTCTAAAAAAAAACTTAAAGAAAAAAGAATCTCTACATTTCTTTTTATTGGAAGAAATAGACAAAGTTGGTAAAACTATTAGATCGACTGCAACGCACTGAGAAATTACAGTTCGATCACTAAAAACAATTATCCGATCGTCAACAGCTCACGGAGGAATTGCTGGCACAAATCTTAAAGAACAATGCGCATACAGATAACGATACCGCATTTTCTCAAGATTCAATATGGAACGCCATTGACAATTTTCACTGCGAACAGGAAGAAGATAAGTCGTTCGCGGCATACTATAGGAGGTACGAAAACTTCTTTAGTATTGACAGCAAGAACTGGTCTGATCAGAAGACCTACCTACTATTACGCAAGCTCGAGACAACTAATAATAAATTCGTGGATTTAATTTTGCCACAGAAAACCTCGGAGCTATCGTTCGACGAGACGCTAAAACTCCTAACTGAATTGTTCAGCCTGAAAACCTCTCTCTTTCACAAGAGGTGGAAATGCTTGAACCTGATAAAAAATGACGAAGATGATTTTGCAACGTACGTAGCTGTAGAGAATAAACACTGCGATGAATTTAAATTATCAAAGTTAACGGCAGACAACTTCAAGTGCCTAGTGTTTGCACAGGGACTTACTTCTGGTAGAGATGTGTTCTAAGTTAGAAAGTGAACCAAGTCTAACTCTCCAAAAACTAACAGAAGATTGTCAAAAAATTGAATTTATTAAAAAAGACTCTAAAGATATCGAATCAGGCATTTCGCACATAAAAAGAGTAGTCAAACAAACCAAGACTCACCAAAAAAAAACACAGGATAGAAAAACTATCACACATACCCGCGCAAATCTGACGACAAATTCGAAAAAAGAAAAATTCCTAGTCCTTGCTATAGATGCGGAGGCATACATTGGGTAAAGGATTGCCTATACTTAGCAAAAAATGCTTAGAATGTAAAAAAATAGGACACAAAAGTTCCCATTGCAGGAATAAAAATCAAACTAAAAGCCGAGTGCGCCTAACAAAAACCGTAGATATCCAAGAAGAAAGCTTACGGAAATATGTAACAGTTAAAATTCTTGGCAAGGATATCAAATTCCTATTGGATTCAGGTCCAGATCTAACAATTCTGAATTTCAACACTTGGAAGAAATTACAAAAGCTCACAATGTTAATATCCCATGAAACAGCAAAGGCCGTTAATGGCACACAAATCAATTTTGAGGGAGAAGTGATTACCAGTGTTACTTTGTTGGGCAAAACAAAGAACTTAAAAATGTACGAGCTCAAAAACACCGAAAACCTATTCGGTTCAGACTGGATGCACGAATTCAATTTATGGGACTTGTCTATATCAACGTTTTGCAGAAAAACAGAATCGTGTTCATAGGCAACAGAAAATTTAATCTCTAAACTAAAAAAGGAATTCGCAGAAGTATTCACTCCTGACCCTGGGAAATGTACGAAAATGGCTGCAGAACTAAATTTAAGGCAAAACATGAAACAAGTTTTCATAAGAAAACGTAACGTGCCATTTGCGTCACGAGACAAAATAAACCAGTTGGATAGACTAGAAAATGTCGAGATCCTATCAAAAACAGAATACAGCCCCCGTAGTCTATGTTAAAAAGAAATCAGAGGAAATACGTGTTTGTGCTGACTTCTCGACTGGTTTGAATACTGCCTGAGAGGACTTTCATTACCAACTACCCAGCCCCGAGGAAGTATTCATTAAACTGAACGGCGGCAGCTTTTTTTCGAAAATCGATTTAAGCGACGCTTACCTGCAAATCCCAGTCAACAATGACAGCGCTAATCATCTCTGTATCAACACCCATCGAGGTCTTTACAGATCCGAAAAACTTGCGTTTGGGGTCAAGGTCGCACCCGCTATTTTTCAGCAGTTCATGGACACCATGCTGGGCTGCCTTGACTTTGCCATCGCATATCTGGACGACATTATTATAGCTAGCAGAAACATGGAACAACATACAGGCCATATCTACCAAGTATTCAAACGATTACAAGACTATGGTTTCAAAATCAAGGAAAATAAATGCGAATTCTTCCTACAAAGAATAAGATATTTAGGGCACATCATAGACAAAGACGGTAGACGCCCAGACCCAGTCAGAGCTACTGCCATTAAGGATATGCCGGCACTGGAAAATACAATATAATCACAAAGTTTTTTTAGGTCTCGCAAACTATTACCAAAGCTTTATCCCTAAAATGCACGAGCTGCGGGCACTACTAAACAAGCGACAAAAAAAAGGATAAACGTTGGGAGTGGACGACTGAATGCCAGGCAGCATTCGAGGAAATTAAAAAAATCCTAACCTCAAACCTTTTCCTCTCACACTTTAACCCGGAACTAGACATAATATTTGCTAGCGACGATAGTCAGTACGGCATAGGCGCATGTCTACTACATATAATGCCAGATGGTTCGAAACAGCCAATCACTTTCGCATACAGAACACTGCTTCCGGCTGAAAAACATTATTTTCAGATGGAGAAAGGACTTAGCATTATCTATGCTGTTTCAAAATTTCACTGTTACCTATACGGTAGGCATTTTACCCTGCAAACTGACCATAAGCCGTTGATAACCATTTTGGAGTAAAAAAAAGGACTTCCTACATTCACTGCAAACCGTTTGTTAAGATGGGGAACTATTCTATTGAATTATGACTTCAAATTAGAATTTCTCTCCTCAAAACAAATTGCACACGTGAACGGTCTGTCGAAATTAATTCCTACCCAAAAGGAACTCCTCGAGGACTCGGTAATCGCTGCGCTACAAATAGATAGAGAAATTAAAACAATGATCAACAACACAATCCGCGAACTACCAGTAACTCTTCTAGAGATAAAGACAGAAGTCGTGAATGACGAATTCATTAAAACTACAAAGCAGAAATTATCACGAGGGGATGTCACTTCAGATATTTATTCTGTTTGCGACGACGTGCTGCTTTTTAGTGAAAGAGTCACAAGCCCCAAAACTCTTCAAAAAATATTAAAGGATTTCCACATGGGCCATCCAGGCACCAACAGGATGAAAAGCCTAATGCGAAGTTACGTCTATTCGCCGTCCATGGATCAAGATATCACCAATATGGTTAAAACATGTAAAGGTTGTGCCTTGGTTGCTAAGGCACCGCCCATTACTCACAAACCCTGGCCTAAATCCGAACAACTATGGTCCAGGATTCACATAGATCACGCTGGAACATTAGAGGATTTTTATTATTTAATAGTGGTAGACAGCTATTCTAAATGGCCAGAGGTCCTAAGATGTAGGAAACCTACCACAGCGACAACCATTAATTTCCTACATGAGTTGTTTGCTCGTTTTGGTGTTGTAGATTGTCTGGTTAGTGACAATGCCACCCAGTTCACTTCGTCAGAGTTCAAGGAATTCTGCAAAACCTACCAAATTAAACACATCACGACCCCACAGTACCACTCCTGAAGCAACAGACAAGCCGAACGCTTCGTTGACTCGCTAAAAAGGGCATTAAAGAAAGCTTATGGCTCGTATACGGAAAAGTCCCAGGTCCACAGGATCACGGCAAACCCTAAAATACCAGAAGCCCGATTCCCAGCAGAAGCCATGTTTGGTCGAAAAATTAGATCAGTGTTCGATAAACTGCTACCAAAACAGACCTTACAAAACAGAACCTCTACTGTACCACTCAAACGATTCAACCTTGGTGATAAAGTCTACTTCAAACACTTCAGAAGCAACGTTTCTTTTGGGAATTGGGAACGATAACCCAAAGAATCTGCAATGTCATATACATTATCCAGGCCCAAAATTCGAGCATAAGAGACACCTCAACCAAATCAAGAAACGCGCCACCGAGGGCCAAGTAGATCTGCCGCAGGAGGAAGTAGAGGCAATTGACACCGCCTACAACACATTTGATATCGAACCTCCCCAAACCATGCCAGAACCACGACGCTCTGGTAGGAAAAGTAAATTTACGGACCCTCTTTTGGTCTGTCCAAAGAAAAAGAGATACTGATTTCACCTGTCGGAGTAATCAGCTTGGGAGGGGGTGTTGTGGCGTAATCACCTACTAATGGATTCAACCACCCTCTATAATACCGGAAGACGCAACAATACGAAGTCAATTTAGATCTGGAAGCTAACCTCGCCTCCACGCGGTTATGCAAACTAGCTTATCGTCCTATGTTCTTGTAACCATCCTCTGTTCTTGTAAATATATATCTATACTATAACCGTGGTGTTCTGTTCTCTTTGTGACCCCTTCCAGGGCCATAAAACTTTCTTAGCGCGGTTGGCTATCCTACATGCATAAATCAAAATTATAACACAATTATATATCCCATTAAAAAAACATCAGGGGCCTTCCTCTGCAATTCCTTGAGGAAACTAAAAACATTGCGGGACCAAAGTCTTCGTTCCCAAAATCCTGGTCACAAGCCCCGTGACCCTGTGTTGCATTCTCATATACATGTTCATGCAGAAATATACATATATATGCTGGATACATACCGACGCAATGATAACAGACGCACGTAATGATAAAAACGCAGGAAGACTTCTTTAACAATATTTACCTCTCACTTTATTGCAAGGGTTCGAAAAGGTTGTGTGGGGTTTTACTGTGAGAGGGAGCCGGAGATCGAACATAACTGCAATATTTTGACCCCCAATCTTATGGCCGTCAGCGTTGTGTCTTTCTCGTTCTTCAGGGCTGCTCAACCGGAGGCCCAGGGCCCACTCTGCTGAGTGATGGCTTTCTTTATTGCATCTTATCAGCATCTTCTCTGGACCCCAACTCATCAGGGCCCAAAGGCCCCTTCGGCCTGATGTGGCTTTCCCTACCACATCTCGCCTCCAACTGTCTGCAACTCAACTGGCCGTCAACTGGCTCGTCGAAATTAACTGAGTTATATAATCATTCGACGCCAACTCGATATTTGAAATCGAATGTTTAATCGTCATCAAGCGGAAATAACTGTCATGCAGTTCAGAGGTCACTCTCTTCCGGTGCATCACTCTGTAGTGGCACAGTGGGACCTTCACCTTGTTCCATATTATCAGCCTTAATCCGCCCACGCGATCTCTTTCAATTACTGGCCATTGGAATGTGTCACTTCCTTCCGGTGCATCACCTTGGAATAGCATTTTTGGGCCGGGTCGAAGGTCAAAATATTACACCTGGTCATTCCAGTAACACTGGATTCCTTATGACCATACACCAGTCAACCACTCTCCAGGATCCTACCTTGAGTAACTGGGAGATTTCCGAAAATTCAACAATAAAATCACCATGGCATTATAAATTGAAATGCATGTTGCAACAACCAAAACATACCACTCCAAACTATTTATCCGCAAATGATTTTCTTCTTAATCAATTCACTTTCCCGAAAAAAATGAAGAACTGCATGAAATGAGACGGGGAAAATATTCAGAAATGTCGCCTAAAATTCAAGCAATTATTCCCTTATAAGCTTCACAGCGATTGGAGAGAAAAATTTTTGTTTTTCTAAAATACATAAGTCGAAATGCAATAGTCAAAACAAAATGTCCAACCAGAAAAAAAGTTGACCACTTAAAACATGTCAAAAATTTTTTTTCTGTATTATTGCTCATTCTCTGTGCTCTTTTTCTTTCTTTTTTTTTCAGATGACCTAAAATGGAAAGGGGCGTGCGCGCAAACCAATATTATATTGATTTGCGCGCACGCCCTTTTCCATTTTTTTTTTCAACACGTATCTCCCCTTTTTCCTATTCCAACTAAAATAACACCTCGTAAGTATCAAGTTCACTTCCAAAAGTGAGATAAAATTTCCTAGGGGTTCTTTTCCCAAGCAACCCATACCTTTTATTCTTTTCACTACTTTTCCACTGCCCCTCGGTCTATCTTCTTTGTCTTTTTCAATAGTTAACGAGGGTACTTTATTTATTTATCTGTTTGGTCAACTGTATTTTTCCCTCTAGCACGATTCGAAACCGAGTCCATAAAATTTCCGGTGCATACCATAAGACACGTCAAGATTTGGCACATATACTCGCTAATTTCCTATCCCCTTTTTCCAAAATATCCTCTTCAACACAATGGTCTGACCTCTTACCAAACCCCCCAAATTCTCGCTCCTATTCCAGGGAGGGGGCCTTCACAACCTGGTTTGGTTTGGTTGTTTGGATTTTATGGCATATCAACCTTTGTAGGTTATTTAACGCCAAATTCTGTCTATATATACATACAGATTCAACCAAAGATTTCAAAGCGAATATTAAGGTAGATAAAATTTTCTTTTTGCAGGATTTCATTTGTTTGCACAAGATTAACCAGTTTTAAGTTGTCATATTTTTTGGTACAACTCTGTCAAGAAGGACAGAATGTTATCTATTTCGACGTTCTCGAACAGATCGGTTAAGTTATTTACTTTGAAAAATCGCTTTCTGATAACAGCGAAAGTTCTGCATTCTGTAAGAATGTGTTTAACCGTGCAAGTTGCCTGGCAGGTTGAACACTGTGATTGTGGTTCCTGTTTCAAAATGAAAGAGTGAGTAAGCCTTGTATGACCAATTCGCAATCGGGATATAACAACTTGTTCTCTTCTTGATTTTCTCGATGCTGGTCTCTACTCTCCTAAGGTGGGCTGAATTTGGAAGTTTATTGTGGATGTTATTGCTTCGTTATTGTTGCCATGTTGTGTGAAGGGATTTATTAATTGTTGGTTTCAGGTCAGTATATGGGATCCTGGATTTATCGGGTGTCAGATCTAAGGCCAATTTGGCTGCCGAGTCAACTCTTTCATTCCCTCTCACTCCAATGTGGCTTGGGGTCCAGCATATGATTATTTCTTTTCTATTTGACATTGAGTCTAATCTACTCAACAGTTTGTTGATAAGAGGTTCCTGGAATTTTTTATTTCTTAATGATAGCAAGACCGAGAGTGAGTCTGAAAATATCATAATTTTCTGATGCTTACTCTTCGAGATGATGTTGAGAGCTTGGTCTATTGCACGGGATTCTGCTGTGAAGATAGAACTTTCCCTTGGAAGAGCTTTCTTAAGAACTGTTTTGTTCAAAACAGCCGCGCACGCTGCCCGACCATTGTCCTTGGATCCATCCGTAAAGACATAGAGGTGATCAGGGTGGTGTTGGGGTATATTGTAAAATTCCTCTTGATAAGTGCAGGGGTGGGTTTTAGTTTTGGAATGTTCATTCAGTTCGAGAATCACTTTGGGAGTTTTAATGATCCAGGGTGGTGTTTGTGGAAAAATGCTTTCATGTATATTAATTAGTGGTATTTTTAATTCTTGTATGGTCGACATCATCCGAAGGCCAAAAGGTTTTATTATTTTTTCTTTTCTTTCAAAGTGCTGCTTGTATTTCAGGTTGAAGGTGCTGTCATAAGCTGGGTTGGATGGGCAAGATTTCAGCTTTGTAGAGTGTTGGAGAGCAAGTTTTTCACGTCTTAGTGTAAGAGGTGGTTCATCTGCTTCTGTGTATAGGCTTTCAATAGGAGAAGTGCTATATGCCCCAAGGGCTAGTCTAAGTCCTTGGCGGTGTATAGTGTTTAGTTCTTTCAAGTATGTCTTTATGGCTGCCCCATATATAAATCAGCCATAATCGAGTCTTGATCTGATTAATGAGCGATATAATTTTAATAATGTTACTTTGCTTCCTCCCCAGTTAGTGTGTACTATAGTTCTAAGTAATTGTATGGTTTTGTAGCATTTTGTTCTCAAGTATGTGGGATGAAGGAGAGTTTGCGGTCAAAAATGATTCGTAGATATTTGTAGTGTTCAACAATTGGTATTTCGGTGTGGTCAATTTTCAGTACTGGATCTAGGTGGAGCTTACGTTGGTTGCAGAAGTGAATGCATTTCGTTTTTTCTTTTGAAAATTTTAATCCATTCTCCGTGGTCCATTTGTGGAGCTTATCAAGGCATATTTGAAGTTGTCTTTCAATATGATTCATGTTTCTTGCTCTGTAGCAGATCAGGAAGTCATCCACATACAACGCACAGTTTGTTCCGCTATTTATGTTTTTCACAATATCATTAGTTTTATATTGAACAGCGTGACAGACAATACACTGCCTTGAGGTACACCTATTTCTTGTTTTTCTTCAGAGAAAACCCCTCCCATTCTTACTCTAAATCGTTTATCTTGAAGGAAGTTTTGGATAAATATTGGCACTCTGGCTTCTAATATGAGGTTTTTCAGATCTTTTACAATGCCGTACTTCCAGGTTGTGTCGTATGCTTTTTCAAGATCGAAGAAAACTGCCACTAGATGTTCTTTTTTAATAGAAGCCTCTTTGATGAATGTTTCTAATCGAATCAGGTGATCCATAGGGCTTTTTTGGTTTCTAAAACCAGATTGGTATTCTGTTTTTAATTTATTGGTTTCTAAGTACCAGATCAATTTGGCATTTACCATTCTTTCTAATGTTTTGCTGACACAACTGCTAAGAGTAATGGGTCTGTAATTTTTGGCGTTTGTATTGTCTTTGAAAGGTTTCGGTATTGGTATAACTGTGGTTTCTTTCCATATTTTAGGTATGCCACCGCTGTTCCATAAATCATTGAAGATTTGTAGGAGGAAATTTGTAGATGGTTCGGGTAATTCTTTCAGGAACTGATAATGTATTTTGTCGGGTCAGACTGCTGTATTGTGTGCCTTGTAGAGGGATTCTTTTAGTTCTGCTATAGAGAAAGGTTGGTGGTAAGTTTTAGTGTTTTTGCTTTGAAATTCGATTTTAACTTTTTCTGCTTTTGTTTTGATAATTTGAAAACTTTTGCTTTGGTATTTGGCGGATGAATTTTGTGAGAAAGTTTCGGCGAGATGATTTGCTAACTCTTTCTCGTCTGTGATTTTCAGATTATTGTGAGTAAGGTGTAATGTAGGAGTATTGTTATTTTAGCCAGTTATTTTCCGAATCATCTGCCATACTTTTTTTGGCTTTGTGTTACTATTTATTTTGGCAACGTAATTTCTCCATGTACTTCTTTTGGAGTTTTTGATGATTTTTCGGGCTTTGGCTCGGCTGTTTTTGTAAGTGTTTAAATTTTCTCGTGTTGGGTTTATTTTAAATTTTTTAAAAGTCGCTTTCCGTAATCTGACAGCTTTTTTACATTCTTCGTTGAACCGTGGCCTATTGTACTTTGTAGAGGTAGAGCTTTTAGGTATATGTTCTTCAGCTATGTTTAACAGTGTGTTCGTAAAATATAAAATGTTTTCTTCATTGTTTTTATTGGCTTCTGGGGTTAGTTGGGCAAGGTATGAAGTTTTAAATCCATCCCAGTTAGCCTTTCCTAGGTTCCAGCTTGGAGTTCTTTTACTCAATTCATCTGAGGTGTTTTCTTATAGAATCGGAAAGTGGTCACTTCCGCAGGTGTCGTCATGTACTTTCCAATTGTAATCGAGAAACAAGGAAGGGTCACATATTGATAGGCTTATTGCAGAATATGTCCCTGTTGCTGGGTGCAGATATGTGTTGGATTTATTGTTGTACATGCACAACTGATGTTAATTTGATAAAGATTCTATTACTTTGCCCTTTTTGTCGGTTTTCTTACTTCCCCAGATTCCATTATGGCTATTATAGTCCCCCATTATAACAAAGGGTCTTGGTAGTTGTTCTGTTAACTTGTTCAGCTCCAATTCCTTGGGTTCTTCATTTGGGGGAATATATACTGAACACACTGTTATTGTTTTGTGGAGAGTTGCTGATATAGCGACTGCTTGTATGTTTGTATTTAGAGTAATTTCGCTGTGAGGGATGTTGTTAATAATTATAGATAATCCGCCACAAGGTCTATCAGTGTACTGTCTAATATAGTTGTACGAATAATAGTTTTTCATATTGATGGAGGTGTTGTTTTTGAGGTGAGTTTCTTGGAGGCATATGATTGCAGGGCAGTATTTTGTGATAAGTAGTAACAGTTCACAGTAGCTGATCCTTGTTTCTCTGATGTGCCATTGGATTATTTTATTCATTTAGTTTTGATTTTTGAGACTTTTTTGGTTGAGATTTGTTGATTGGAGTTTTATTTTCAATCTCCATTTCTTCGATCTCTTCAAATTTGTTTGATGTGATTATTGGGGTGGGCTGTGTTTGAGTAATTCTTTTAATTGGGTTTTCTTTTTTAATGGTAATATCTTTCGTTTTATTTTCATTTATATCTTTGTTAATGTCTGGAGGGCGTACTGATGACCTTTGTCGCTTTTCTTTAGTTTGTTCAGTGGTTTTAGGGTTTTCTTCTGTGTATTAGTATTTACTTCCATTTTTATACAAGGCTCGCTTTGTTTCATTTCAGTTGAATGCATTCTTTTAAGGTTTTCTTGAAATGATAACCATTCGTTAGCTTTTAAATTCATCAATCTTTCTATTAGTTTTTGATATTTATCAATTGATGTGCTATCCTGGGGTGGTTGATTTACTTTTTGTGCAACATTAGCATATGTTTTGGTTCCCATATAGCTTTCAACAATTTTCCTTGTTTCAGGGAAAGGTATATTTTTTGTGTGCTTGATAAACATTATCTCTTTTTCTTTCTTATAAATGGCACAACTTCTTGAAAACGCAGGGTGTTCCTCATGGCAGTTTGCGCATTTTATGCTCTTGCATTCATTTTCCATATGATCTGGGTCACGTTCGTCACATTTGCCACATACTTGGCGTCGTCTACATATTTCTTTGTGGTGTCCAGATTTTTGACACTTAAAACATCGCTGGGGAGCCGGTATATACTGCTCTACCATTTCTATTGTGCAGCCAATTCTGATTTCTTTTGATACTGTTGGTTTCCCAAAAGTCAGAATGTATGTATGGGTCTGTATTTTCTCTTCATTTCAACGAATAGTGGCCCTTCTGTATTCTTTTATTCCTTGTTTTTGAAAGCCGTTTCAATCTCTTCCGGTGTTGCTAGTGACAGTTCCTTACTTCTCACAACGCCCTTGGAGGTATTTAATTTGGCGTGTGGATAGGCACGACATTTGAGATTATGAAATTTCTCCATTTTCAATAGGTTTTCAGCGTGTTTTTTGCTTTCCACTTCTACAAGCAGGTTTCCAGTTCGGAGTTTCTTTACAGTTTTTGGGTGGGATCTACTGGATATTATCTTTTTCGATCAAAAAAGGTGACAGTTGATCTAATTTTGTATTTTGTAATGATTCAATAATGATGAATCTGGGAAAGTCACTTTCTGTTTCTGAGTCGGAGTCGGATAAATATCTTTTGGATTTTTTGAAAGAAGAAGCCATGATTGGTGTATGTTTTTCATTGGTCCAATGCTCCACCACCAACCGCGGAATCCAACTTGTGTTGGGAATAAGCCAGGGGGAAAACTCATTCGCCCCGGCTGAGACGGGGATACATTACCAGTATACTCGTATCAAGAGCGAAATTCCGAGTATCTGCTAATTTCTGGTTTTAGTGCCTGGAAATTTAACAGTGGCCAAAACTCTACTCTCAACACAACTGACCTTCTGCTCCCGCCTTCTGGCACCTATAAAAAGGGTTGGGAATTGTTCCGCAGATGCAGATTGAGTTGTACATTCAGGAGAAAAAAACATGCAGGTGCTAGGGCATGGCAAGACCAGCCGATTGATCGGATCGGGGTCAATCCGACCGCCCGTCTGACTAAGTAAGGGCCAAAGTAGTGTGTTGCAAGCCATTGACCACTCTGTTGCCGGATCAATGACTGCAAAACCACCAAGATCCCGTCCTAGCGCCTTACGGGTCGCCGCCTACGGGCAACAGGCGGCCCCATTGGGGGGTGTCTTACCCCTCTGCAGAGGTGCAGTCAGCGTATTCTACAGCCTCAGATGACAGGGCGATTCACAACCTGGTCTGGTCACTAACCAATGCCTAAAAATTCTCGACCTTTCTCTTGAGAGAGACCTTCACAAAATCTGGTGTGTCTTCTATAAATACATCAAATATCGATCCCATTCTAGGGAGACTTTACAGAACGCTTCCAATTTCTACAACTTTTCCAAACAACAAACCCATCCCACAGACCTAACTACGGATCCAAAGGTACCTGAGCATTTTCTCATATCATAGTTGCTTGAATCCTTCTGCAGCTCTGATCAAAATCACTACTCGTTACGATAGCATCCACAAGTTACTACAAAATTTCATTCACAAACAATTTTGTTTACTATCAAAATCAATTCATGAAAAGCTCCAAATTCTAATCGTCCCGCAATTCGAAACTTTTTGATATATCACAGAAACAACACTTCCCGTTTTGTTCATACATTCCCTTCTTTTTCTCTCCTTTTTTCTCTTTTTTCTTCTTCTTTCTTTCCCCTCATGATTCACCATCCCCAAACATAGCAGTAACCTGTATCAATTCATATGTAAAATATACTGGATTTTATTACAGCTTTCCAATTTTCTTTTATAATTATTTAAATTCTATTGAACACGACTCTTAAAACCTCGAAAGACAGATAAAACAAAAAATGTTTTTTATAATTAGCATGATCTTATCGACGCGAACCTCGAACTTCAAAGATACACAGAAGGAAAAAATACTTTCCTTAATTTGAGCAATGTACTAACCACTTTTTCTTTTTTCTTTTTTTTTTCAGATTCATTCAAACTTTTTCATTTTTGATTTTCTTTATGTGTTGAATTACTCCTTCCGTTCCAGATTTCCTCTTTGTTTCCTTTTTTTTCTCCAAGGTTAGTAGCATTTTCGGTTTTTTTTATTTTTTTTTATTTTCATTTTTTCCCAGTCTTTTCCTCCATTGGACGGCATCTTCATCGGCGGCTTCCTTGATCATCCAGGTTTAAACTCTGGTTCGAAATCATGCCATGTGGGCATAAACTGGCCTTCAGCTCCAAATCGAATAATATTGTATAGCAGTTGAAGTAATGAAGGACAATACTTCTTTATTAGAATATATACGTCCTTTTATTCTTTCGTAAGGGATTGAAGCTTTTATGGTATGTGAGAGACCGACGGAGACAGGGACAGACTAAGACAGATTGCTATATTGACCGATAACTTCTCTTGACCATAGCACGCTGTGTTATCTTCAAGACCCCACTTAGCACTTCTTCGGCATCTCGGCCGGGGTTGCTCAATCGGAGGCAACTGAAGACAACGACCCTCAGCGGAGTGCCCTCACTGACTGCAAGCTGGCTCTGACTCAGGCCTTTACTGGCTCCAACTGATTCAACTGCCGCGGGCTGCTGCACATATTATTTCACAACCTTCACTTACTTCCGAATAGATCACGTGATCTTCTTCCGCTTATTTACACAGGTATGTCTCTGAGTGACAGCTCGGTGAAGAGTCAATATGTAGCACTTGGAGCCGGCAGTAAAATATGAATTTGACTCCCCCCATGGTCCAAATTCATAGCAATATTTTGATAATGTGGTACGATTTGCGTATTTTTTGTTGCTGAAAATAAGATTGTGGTTATCCATTCTATTTTTCTAATTTAATTCTGTTACACCGATGTATATCATTTCAACATTATCGTTATCGGTATATTTCTTTCTGGTGGTAGCTTTGTAAATGACATTGTCTATAAGGCAATTATTGTTCAAATGACATCTTTTGCCATCCTGCAGTTGCATCTTGTTTTCTAGTTGTCATCTTTTCGATCAAAAATTTTAAAGTTTTATTGGCTGATGTTTTTTAAATGCAAAAATAACTTATTTTTTTACTGTTTTTATTTGCTAATGTTTGCAGATTTTGCTAAGTGTTTTTTCATAAACTGGAAAAATACTCTCCCCATATTTGTTCTTATAGTTTTGCTGTAGGAGCGGGGGTTGAAGCATACATTTTTATTATTAGTGCGTTTAGATTCGGCTTGGTTATTGTTTTGGGTATAGGTCGGTTTATTAGTCGATTTATTAAATATTCCGCTATTAGGTGTTTCATATTCTCTTTTGGTCTAATCAAACATGTTGGCGTTGCTGGAATTAGTGGTTAGCCTGCCGGCAATTTATAAATTTATGAATGTATTTGAGAATTGGTCTTCATACGTTGTGAATTTAATAAGTTTCCAGATTTTTTGGGACAGGCATTTAAAATTGTCGTAGACTCTTGGAAATTCACTATGTTATTGCTATGAGATGACAGACCATTGGTCATGATTTCAGTTTTAAATGAACAGCTACAGTAGCAATTGGAATACACCGTACTAAAACCTGATTGTCACAGCTAGTGAATTTCAAAAATGCAATGTGGACGTGAGGACACTTTAAAAGAACGATATGCAATAAAATTGTTTTAAACTTGGAAAAAATGCCACCACAGAAACGTATGGAATTCTTCAGACTGCTTTTGGAGCATCTTGCATGAATCGAGCATCAGTTTTTGAGTGGCATAAGAGATTCAAGGAAGGCAGGGAGTCTGCGAGGAAGGCTGAGAGGTGTAGGAGGAGTAAGCAAGTTGATTGGCCAAAGGGTTAGGCTTAGGGTTAGGGTTAGGGTTACTATGTTGAGGTTTTAAGGGAGTTCAGGAAGAGATTCCATCGGAAGAGGCCAGCACTCTTCAAATCGGGTCAGCGGCATTTTCACCAGGACAATGCACCAGTCCACAACTCCATCCTTGTCACAGACTATTTGACCAAGATGGGCATCAAGACAGTTCCTCACCCTCCTTATAGTCCAGACCTTGCTCCCTGTGACTTTTGGTTATTCCCTAAGCTCAGAGGCTGTCGTTATGAGACAATTGAGGAGATGAAAGAGGCTGTGACGAAGGTCATTGACACGTTCCCATAAGAGGACTTCCATGGGTCCTTCTAGAAGTTGTTGCGACGGTACAACAAGTGCATTGTAGCCGGAGGAGATTACGTCGAAGGAGACGAGAGTTTCCTGTGTGTACTATCAATAAAAGTGCCCATACCAAAAAAGGTTTGAAACCATTTTTAAACAAATAATCTGTTCTATTTCAAACAATTCAGTTTAGCATAAGTACACAGTTTAATTGTCAAAAACATTTCTATTTCAAGCTATTCCGTTTATTCAAATAGTTCTAATTCAGCTAATTTAGTTTACTATGAGGATAGATTTTGTTTACACAGTTAAATGTCAAAACAGTTCTATATTAAACAATTCAGTTAAGCGTGAGTACAGTTTCAATGTCAAAAACAGTTTCTTTTAGTTTAGCATAAGTACGCAGTATAAATGTAAGTACACAGTTTAATAGTCAAAAACATTTCTATTTCAAGCTATTCAGTTTAGACAAACACTTCTAATTGAAACAATTCAGTTTAGCATAAGTATTCAGTTTAGTTCTATTTAACCCATAGATAAAGCCCTATTAGGTGCTCCCACTCTGGGTCAGAGTGGACTTAAGAGCAATGGCAATAAAGGGGCGCTCTGCATTCCCCCAAACCCCAGAATCACTAGAACCTCACCATCAGATTGTTTAGTGTCATATCCAGGACACTCATTCGGGGGTGAGGTCTTACCCCTCTGCAGAGGTGCAGTCGGTGTATTCTACAGCCCCAGCCGACTGAGCAATGCACAGAATTAAATGTTAATAGAGTTTTAATTCAGATAATTCAGTTTAGCATAAGTACAAAGTTTAGATGTCAAAACAGTTCTATTTCGAGCAATTCAGTTTAGCATAAATATGCAGTTTAAAGGCAAAGAAAAACAGTAAGTCAAGAGATCACGGTTTACTTCTATTTAATCCATAGATACGACCATTATCTGGTGTTACCACTCCGGGCCAGAGTGGACCTGGGAACGATGGCAATAAAGAGGTACTCCGCATTCCCCAAAGTTGAAGGATTACTGGAACCTCGCCATCAGATTGTTTAGTATCATATCCAGGACACTCGTTGGAGGGGAACCCTCTGCAGAAAAGCAGTCGGTGTATTCTACAGCCCCAGCGAACGGGCAATTCTCATTAGATTTGATCGATTTTGACCGAGATGATTGGTAATGTATCAATATTGATCAGCTGATTTTCAGTCAGAGTGTTTGGCCCCAAAGAATATTGGTACTACAACCTTCCTTATTCTCTTTATCTGAGTCCTTGTGACTAGATCGTGTTCCAACTCAATGGTTGCCATTTGGAAAAGATCATGACGAACCAACTGAAGGCCGTGTCAGTTGGGAACGAAAGGCTCTTGTTCTCTGATGGCGAAAATGATTACCAATAATAGGGATTTTGCGTAAAAATAGTTTTGTGGCTGAAAATATCCTTTATAACACCAATGTGTTATTGTGCTCTTTGTATCTGTGCTAACTTGTAGAAATCAACGGAAAGCTTTACTTTAAGAATGCCACTTGTATTTACTAAGCTAGGGATCGATAATTGTTTTCTTTATACACGATAACACTGTAGTGATGTCTAAAGAATATCGAAGTAGGTCATAATTCTACATAAATACAACTGAACTTTCGTTAATTCTATAGACCGACACACTATGTGCATTGATAATTGTCAATATTTTTAAAACAGTTTTTGTTTCTAAATAACGCTTATAATAAAATCGGATGATTTCAGAAAAAATGGCCAGAAAAAGAAGCTAAGAGGAAATGTTTAGGAACTATCGGATGTATAACTAAAGAGAATTTTATCTGTATATATATATTGTATTAATATTGAATTTGATTGTTTGTATAAAGATTGTTTTTTCTCTTTTTTTAAGGTTGAGCTAAGAAAATAGTAAAGAGCAGAGACGCCCAAGGAGGCTTAACAAACAGACAAAGCAACAACAACAATAACAACAACAACAACAACAATAATAATAATAATAATAATACAAAATTGTAGGCTTTGATGTACCGACTGACCACAGAATAAAACTGAAAGAAAGTGAAAAGAAAGATAAGTACCTCGACCTTGCAAGTGAATAAAAGAACTATGGACTCTGAAGGTGGCGATTATACCAATCGGGATTAGTGCATATGGTACAGTAACGAAAAAACTATTAAAGGGACTGGAGGACTTGGAAGTTGGAGGACGAGTGGAGACTATCCAAACTACAGCTTGTTGAAAACGGCCAGAATACTGAGAAGAGTCCTGGAGACTTGAGGAGACTTGCTGTCACTCAAACTCCAGTGAAAGACCATCAGCTAACGCTGATGTGAAAAACTCTAAAGAAGTAAATAATAATAATAATAATAATAATGCAAATTAGCACAGAAGAAGTATAATACTGGACACAACTGGATGGGCAAGGTGATCCACGGGGAGATGTGCAAGAAATTTAGATTTGACCATACGAACAAATGGTATATGCTTAACCCAGTACCTGTCTTAGAAAATGACTCATATAAACTCCTGTGAGACTTTGACGTACAGACGGATCACCTAATCTCGGCCAGAAAACCAGACCTTATAATAATCAACAAAAAAAAAAAAAAAAAAAAATGAGAGAGAATTTGCAAAATTCTCGACTTTGCTGTCCCGGCTGACCACAGAATAAAACTGAAAGAATGTGAAAATAAGGATAAATACTTGGACCTTGCTAGAGAATTGAAAAAACTATGGAACATGAGGGTGACAATTATACCAATTGTGATTGGTGCTTTTGGTACAGTAACTAAAGGATTATTAAAAGGACTAGAGGAGTTTGAAAGTGGCAGAAGAGTGGAGACCATCCAAACAACAACATTATTGCGAACGGCCAGAATACTGAGAAGAGTCCTGGAAAGAGGACTTGCTGTCACTCAAACTCCAGTGAAAGACCATCAGCTGACGCTGATGTGAAAAACTCTAAAGGAGTAAACAATAATAATAATAATGAGGAACTGAAAAAACTATGGCACATGAAAGTGACTGTGATACAAATTGTAAATGGTGCAATTGGTGCAGTCACCAAATGATTGATAGTAGGACTGGAGGACTTGGAGGTGGGAGGTCGAGTGGAGACCATCCAGATAACAACATTGTTGGGATCGGCCGGGGTGCTGAGAAGAGTCCTGGAGGCTTGGGGGCGACTTGCTCTTGCTCGGGCTCAAGTGGGGGACCATCGGCTGGCTATGGTGTGAAAAATTCTCAAATGGTACTGTCACCAAAAGATTGGTACAAGGTCTGAAGGACTTAAAAAATAACGGATGGATGGAGAATGTCCAAACTATAGCATTGTTGAGATTGGCCAGAATACTGAGAAGAGTCCTGGAGACTTGAGGAGACTTGCTGTCACTCAAACCCCAGTGGAAAACCATCAGCTAACGCTGATGTGACAAACTCCCAGGGAGTAAATAATAATAATAATAATAATAATAATAATAAACAGTGTATTAACAGTGTACTTTGTCTGAAATGCGCCGTCTCTCCTTCAAGAAATAGGCGGAATTGTCTCTCACCACATTTTTATTCTTCGACGGCGACGATTATGTTTATATAGGAATACACTCAGAAAGAGTTCGCACATATCTTTCTTCTGGGGCGGGGACCCTTTTTGTGAAGTAGTGCGACGACCGGAGAACACACACTAAGAGCTGACAGGTCTGCTTGAGTGACCAGCGGACCTCTCCCCTTCGCTTGAGCAACCAGCGGATCTCTGCCTTCAGTCCAATATTACAGACCTTATATTGTCTTTTCATGCCCCATGCGGAAGTATGAACATCCCCTTCGCCTCACGTATCTGTTTGTGGCTGGTTATCGGAACTTACATACTTCCGTTTTTGTTTTCCGGTAATTTGTTGATCTTATCTGCGAACGGATTCTTCGTCATCTTCCTTTATCTTCTCTTTCCTGTGACTCACTTTTTTGATGTTATCTTGCGACCGCATTGAATCTGCTAAGTTCATCGTCGCCAGCTAAACAAGTATATTACAAATGCTGTTTAACTTCGGTGATCTAGCAGGAATTGGTACTTTAAACGTGACTTAGAATTTACAAAGCATTATGTGGTGCCTATTTTTCATGAGTGATCACCCAGTTAAGCACAGAACAAGCCTTTTGCTGTTTAACTTCGATGATCTGTCAAAATCAGTGCTTTAAGCAGCATTTGACTGTACGTAGGTGGGTTGGTAGTTATATCTTGTTATCCTTTTTTCATTAAAATGATTTTGTTAAAATAATATGTAAAACTGAGTAACTGTGAAAGTAAGTAATATTACAGAAGTGTCCTCGTCTTTATTTCTTTTGTCAAAAGAAAAAATAATAAAAAAAGGAAAGAACTGGTTCCAATTTATCTCTGAACACTGAGTGATTGTCCGCACGTATATTTGTGCATTTGTGTGCGTATTTATGTGTACTGTACCACACACACACACACACACACGTATATATATATATATATATATATATATATATATATATAAATTAAAAATAACACTTCTATTTCTCATCCTAAAAGTGTTATTTTTAATGAAACAAGTTAAGCACCTTTATTTGTTATACTACATAAATGTCTTCCTCAATAACTTGATCTGAAGGCATTTTTCTTCTTTAGTACTGAACATGAATAAAAAGTTTTATAAAAGTTACATTATACCTCCACTTGAACTCACATTAGACTATATTGTGTGAAATAACTGCTTGCTAGATATTACCTATTTACCTGTGCAGAGGACAATTTCATCAGAGTCACCAACTTCTGTGACAGAAAAATGGCTGCTTCAAACATCACTGCGCAACTGAACCAATGTTTTGAAAAAATGTGTCAACATCCACTGTGAGGAGAAGACTCTATGAAGCTGGCCTATGTAGCAGAATTGCTGTCAAGAAACTGTTGTATAGCCGTAATACAAATATAAGCGGGAACATGATCAAACATAATTTACGAACTTCAATGAACGAACGAACGCACTTCTTTATAAAAATATATCTCTCACACTTTATTCTCGAAAGGGTTGATGTTTCTGTGGTGTGTGAGAGATGGGTGGAGACAGGGACAGACTGCTATATTGATCAAACTTCTCCTCCTGACCATAGCATGCTTTGTTATCTTCAAGAACCCACTTCTTCCGCATCTTGGCTAGAGTTGCTCAACCGGAGGTCGCCTTCAGTGGGGTGTTCTCAGTCTGCAAGCTGGCTCTCACTCTGGCCTTCCTATCACCAACTGACTCAACGGCCGCTGGCATCTGCCTACATTCTTTCATAACGCCCACTTGCTTCCGCTTCTTCTTCCGCTTCTTTACACAGGTGCATCTGTGATTGACGGCTCGGTCAAGGGTCAATATATAACAAAACTTCTGTTGAGGAAACAAAACATTATGAAAAAGTTCCAGTGGACTTAGATGCACAAAGACTGGACAATAGAGCAGTGGAATAAACTCCTTTGTACTGACGAATCAAAGTACGAAATCTTTGGGTTAGATCGAAGTGTCCATGTGTAGCAAAGAGCTGGTGAGAGAGCTGCAACCCACTGTATCATACCAACCATAAAGCATAGTGAAGGTTCTGTCATGGTGTCGGGGGCTTTTGTCAATTGGAAAGTCATGGATTTGCACCTGGTGAAGAACAAATTTAGTCAGACCGGCTATCACAGCATACTACAACATCATGCGATCCCAATAGCAACGCGGCAAGTGGGTCAAGGATTTGTACCCATGCAAGATAATAACCCAAAGCATACTAGTAAACTCTGCCAGAGGTACATTAAAATAAAAGAGCAACAGCACGTCCTTTAACTAATGTCTTTGCCGTGCAATCATTGAAGGAAAAGCTGGGCAGAACTATTTTCAGTTTACCTACAGTCTTTGGTGGAAGATTTTTTTGGTTTGATTTGTATTTAACGTGGCTAAGGAAGACTTCTGTTTAATATAATAAATGAAACCATTGTGGGGCTTAACTTGTTTCATTAAATATTATACTTCAGGATGAGAAATGAAAATTTTTAAGGTTGACTACATATTTTTGACTGGTAGTATATATATATATATATATATATATTATTATATACACGCACATTTACTGTATGTATATTTGGTTAAAAAGAACAGAAAAGCAAAACATGTCGGACTTTATAACTTGTCTGTTCTTTTTGGCATATATTAACGAAAAACTGATGTCCAAATATATATTATTTAAACACACACACACACACACACACACACACACATATATATATATATTCATATATATGTATATATCGTGTACATGGGTGTATGTGTTTTTATGTTTACATTGATTGATAGATAAATCGATAGAGAGATGCGAACACACTGTTATAAATAGATAGGGGACAGAATAAGATGAATAAATTGATAGATGCATAGATACAGTTAATTCTAATAATAAACTTGAAGAAAATGTCGCTAATTAATGCTATCTAGATTTTTTTCTAATCTCCAATTCCTTCAGTCTTTTTAAAAACCCTTTGAAGACCGTTCCAAGAGCGCCAGCTACAATTGGTACCGTTTCCTCCATGCTCCACAGTTGTTTTTTTTTAGTTTTCAAGTAAGGTCCAAGTACTGGTTTCTTTTCACTTTCTTTGATTTTCACTCGTGATCCGCTCAATGACAAGTTCTTTTTTCTTATTGATTAACATTGGGTCTGGTCTTTTGGGAAGGATTGTATCTCAAAATCCCAGAGAACTTCATGCGTAGTCCAGATTACTACTTGTATAGTCAGATCTTAATTGCACAATTCCCAATGATCACTTTCTCCACCTATTTGTGCCTAGTCTTGTATTCCTTTTGTGTTAGTTCGTCACATCCGCTTAACCATGTATTTGTTTTCCTACCCATTTTTGTTTTCTGGATAGTCGCGAATTTCCCTCTGATTCCACTTATTCTAATCCTCTTTCCAAACCCTTGGAAGCCGGTCAAAGTTCACCAACTACAGATATTATCATCGCCACCCTCATGTTCCACAACTTTTTAAATTCTCTGGAATGGTCCAAGTATTAGTCGATTTCTTTTATTTTCACTCTGTGGTAGGCTGAAAAGGCAAAATCCACAAGATGGAAAAGTCTCATAGTTTGCTGGCCTGGATTAGGTGATCCGTTTGTGTGTCAAAATTTCAAAGAATTTTATACATATCATTTTTTAGGACGGATTTTTTTTGTGCATACATCATTTGATAGTATGGTCAGCATTTAGTCTCTTACACAATTCCCAGATAATCACCTTTCCCAAACAGTCGTGACTAGTCTTGTATTTCTTTTATGCTAGTTTGCTACATTCGCGTGTTATGTGATTAACTGTTGCATCTCTTTTCCCACATAACCTACACTTGCTATTTTGTTGTGTCTAACTGATTTTCGTTTTAACATTAGTTCTTATGGCGTTGTTTTGAGCTGCTATTAGAGGAGTTTCAGCTCCTCTCTTGATGTTTACTTTTCGTTGCTATATTCAAGTTTGTCGCTTGAAATATCCGTACAGTTGTTTCTCTACCCATTTCTATTTCTTGGTTTTTGCTGTTGTTCTGTCTGTTCTTAAGATGCCATCGCTGTTACTGACTGTTGTAATTAGTCTTTTCTTGCTCTTTTTAATGTAGTCCTCGAGTGTTGATGCATCAACGCAATCCTCAATTCTGGAGAGCCATTTTCCGCTTTCTTTTCTTGACACATACAGTCTGTCCACGTCATCTCTTAGATGTAAGGCTTTGTGCATAGTCATCAACTTTCCAACTTTCTTGTCCTTTGGTCCATTTATCTGAGCTCCTTTATAATTCATTTTAAGAATGTTCCTGACTATCTTATAAGGAGGACTGTCCAGACGTTTACCCCTTTAATGAAATTTTTATTAAAGAGTTTGGTTTTGAGAAGTGTTTTGTTCTTCTGAGTTACTCTTTTTTAATTTTTTCTTTAATCTTCTCTTCTTTGATGATGTCCGCTTCGAACATTCGCAGTTATTTTTAATTTTCCATCTCTCCAAGCGCCTTTTCTCTTTACAGACTTTTATTATGGTCATAGCACATTTTTCAATGTCAAATCCTAATCCTGCATTTTGGCGGTATATTCTTACTGTTTGTATCAGTATCTCCAGTTCTATTTCATTTTTTGAAAATAGCTTGATGTCATCCATGTACATAAGGTGATTAATTTCTAATGATTTTGTAAATTGTTTGCCCACTGTGCACTTCCTTAATATATAATTGAGTGGTATCATTGCTATAACAAAGAGAGTGGGTTTACCTGGAAGATGTCTCTTTGGATTTTCACCTCTACTTCTATTGGAAATTCCGCTTTTCAATCTTTCATGACTTTTGTGATAAGATTTATCTTTAGGCATTCTAGTATCCAAGTTTGCGAAACCAAATCATAGGTCTTTTATGGTCAATCCATACCATGGCTACATTTTCCTGTTTTGTTTTTGTTTTTTTGAGGATGTGTTGATATATATATATATATATAGTTGGTAAATTGTTCCTCTTTTTTTCTTGCAGCACTCTTTCTGTTCGTCCGGAAATAGTCCGTGGCATTCAAGCAAGTAATAGATTTCTTCTTTAGTCTGTGCGATTAGGATTTTCCACATCATAGGTGTTTACCTTTATCGGTCTATAGTTGTAGAGGTTCCCTCTTTTTTTGGGTTCTTTCTGGTTTAAGGTAATTTTCCCCTTCGTCATCCATTCGGGCATACCTGGTACTTGTAGGCATTTACTCTGGTGAAGCGCCACTCTGTCATGGATGGACGTGATTTTTTTACAACCAGAATCCAAGAATGCTATCATAGTTAGCTGTTTTCTTATTTGCTACTTTCTTGAGTTCTGCGCTTAGCGATTCCAAGTGTATGCCTACCACAATGCTTTTGACTTATTATTTATCCATTCGTTCTCTCTTTTATGTTCTTTATGTTCCTATAAATTTCTTCAAAATTGTATTGTTTCTTTTGCATCTGGTCGTTGTTTTGTCTTTGTGTATTCTCTACCGACTTAATGGTAGAATTTTCTCTCGTTGTTTTGCTTGTATTGTTTGACTCTGTCCCCATATCTTTTGAGTTTCTTTTCTTTCGCCAATAGCTTCTGATTTATCTCTTCCAATTGTATTGTCAGACATGTCTGCCGTTTTGTTTTCGTCTTTTTCTCCCAACGTGTTTTTTCTTCATTTGTCGCAGTTTCTTTACTTGTCTTCTTATCTAATTTCCCAACCAGATTTTGTATTTATGTTCGAATTCTTTTGAGGAATCCCTGTTTTATTAAGGACCAGTTTTTTTCTTGCATAAATTAGCTCGTTTAGTTTAGTGATATTGTCCATTTGGGTATTTTTTGATAATCTATTTACCTTTTCCATTTCTATCTTGATTTTTTTCCAGTTTTGATCCCTGAGGGATGGCAATGTAGTCATGATTTTATTTATTAATTCTACATTTTCAATGTCTTCTCGTGTTAAAATTTACGTTGTGGATTCTGTGTTGATTTGTTTTCAGTATTTTGGGTTTTAATTCGTGAAGAGGGATGTTCGTGAGCATATCATTCACGACTTACATGTCCACATATTTCTAATATCTCATGGTCAGAAAACCAATGTTTTTTTAAAAATCATTCTAGCTTGGTTAGCAAGTTTTGTTGTATCAAATCCTGTTCATTCTGCCCAAAATACTGTAATATTTTTTATAATCTCTGGAGTGCTTGGTTGCTCTTAAAATAATAGTGAATTACATTATTGTCTCTTGTCCATTTTTCCGTTATTATCTCTCAGCTGAATCGTTGCTTTGTTCTTTGGGTACGTGAAACTTTATTAAAACAGCTAATATACGCAGGATTCAGACAGTATCCCTCATATTTGGTATCTAGGGAGACAGTTTGAAACAGTTCTGGGCGCACCAATTACAAGTGGTATCAGC
Source organism: Sepioteuthis lessoniana (assembly GCA_963585895.1). Classification (NCBI taxonomy): domain Eukaryota; kingdom Metazoa; phylum Mollusca; class Cephalopoda; order Myopsida; family Loliginidae; genus Sepioteuthis; species Sepioteuthis lessoniana. The sequence continues at coordinate 86,457,919 of OY757904.1, read as the reverse complement.
GTCACCACAACTTTCTTACTTCTCCACCAAGATCCAAATACTTGTCTCTTTTTCTCGCTTTTTTTGATTTTCACTGTATAGTCTGTTGGGTCGGCAAAGTCCACTAGTCAGCAGGTTCACTCCTTTTGCTTTGTTAACTATCACTAGGTCTGGTCTTCTGAACGAGATTAGGTGATCTCAAAATCCCAGAGAATTTTATGCGTCCTATTTAATTAGAATGGATTCTAGTTTGTGCACACGTACCATTTGGTAGTATGGTCAAATTTCAATTTCTTGCTCGATTCCCAGTGGACCACTTTTCCCAAACAGGTGTGTCTAGTTTTATACTCCTTTTTTGCCAAATTTCTGCATTCACCTATACACCACGTAATATACACTAGCCACAATTAGCTTCTCTCTTAAAGTTTCCCTTTCTTGCCATATCCAGGTTTTCTTGTGTAAGATTTCGCCTGTTCGTCGTTTTTCTTCCCATTTCTATTTCCTAGCTATTGTTGTTATGTTGACCATTATGTTGTCAGTGCTGTTTCTTGTCGCTGTAATTAGTTTTTCTTTGGTCTTTTTCATGCATTCTTCGAATCTTCGTATCGATACATCTTCGCTACCTTCAATGCTGGTGAGTCCTCTTCTTCCTTCTTTCCTTGTCTATGTTATCTCTCGGTTTTAAGACCTTGTACATAATCATCATCTTTCTTGTCCTCGGATCCATTTGTTTAAATTCTTCTCTTGTCACATCTTACAATAAAGACAACCCAAGTGTTTGTCCTTTCGATGATATGTCTTTTGTAGAACTTGGTTTTCAGAAATTTTCTCGTTCGTCTGAGATTTTTTTTTCTTGTTTGATGATGTCCGCTTCGAATATTCCCAAGTACCTGTAAGTTTCCTTTTTGTAGATTTCGCCTAGGTATTTGACCATACACAGAGAGAAGATAGAGCAAATACTTCTAGTCTACGGTCTACCCAAAGAAAGCGTCGCAGTCATAATGATGCTCTATAAAAATACGAAAGTAAATGATGAATGGAGACACAGACTCCTTTGATATTGTCGCAGGTGTGCTGCAAGGAGACTCATTAGCACCATACCTATTCATAATCTGCCTAGACTACGTACTTCAGACGTCACTAGATTTAATGAAAGAAAAAGGCTTTACACTAGAAAAGGCAAGAATCAGACGATACCCCACACAAATTATTACGGATGCAGACTGCGCTGATAACATATCACTTCAGGCAAATACACCTACCCAGGCCGAATTCTTACTGCATAGTCTAAAACAGGCAGTAGGTGACATAGACCTCCACGTGAACGCAGACAAAACGGAGTACATGTGCTTTAATCAAAGTGGCAATATCTCCTCACTAAATGGCGGTTCTCTGAAACTAGTGGGCAAGTTCATCAACATCGGAAGCTGCGTCTCATCTACAGAAAATTATTTCAGTAAGTGACTAGCAAAGGCTTGGACAGCTATCGATAGGCTATCGGTCATATGGAAGTCAGATTTTCACGTCTGCTTGAGTTTTTCCTCCCGCTGTCGATTCCACTTTCCAGTTTTTCATGGTATCCGAGATGGATTTTTATGACTTACTTGGATATCTTATATATTTTCAGACAATCAACTCTCCCGGATTGCAGAATTTTTTGTCGTCAATTCAATCCATAGTTACAGTTTTCTGTCTCACTTTGCTCTCTTTGAAGATGATCAATGTACAATAAATTACCTGTTTCTCGTATTCCTCTGTGGCACCCTTTCTATTTTTCGGGACACAGTCCGCGGCTAATTAGCGTGTAACTGATCTCCTCTCTATTCTGTGCTGCGAGAATTCTCCACAACATAGATAGACACGTAATCAACCTATAGTTGCTGAGGATGGTTCCTTTTGTATGTGTGTGTGTGTGTGTGTGTGGGGTTCTGGATCAAGGTAGTCTTCCTCTTAGTCATCCATTCGGGTATATTTGCTTTTTCTAAGTAGACAGGTCAATGCACCGACTGGCACAAAAAATTGCAACATTTTGTTCTTTTATGGTTTTATGTCACGTTGGGTCTACTCTACATCATACTAAAAGTTGGACAAGATTGTAGTATGGGAAAATTTCAAATTTCGAAGTTGAACATTTTCGACTTACAAGTCATTTTCCATAACGTTTTAAAACACTAACTCGGTCTGTTTTCATGATAAACCATTTTTACGGTCAATCTTTCACATGAAATGGTTGCCAGTGATGTTTAATCATCACTTACACCATATCTATGGTTACCCCGACTCCATCCCGATTAACATAAGTCATAATGTTTTTTCAAAGTTGTTCAAACTTCCTCCTCCTCATCATTTATGACTGGAGCATTTTTCCTATTGTCACAGTTGCCATCTTGGCAATGTCCACATGCACTGGTACATTCTAGTCCATGCCTTCTGTAGGTACACCTTAGGGTATTGTATCCTTCCAAACAGTTGCAGTAAATCATCTGAATCAGTTCATCTGGAGCAGGACTTTTGTTTGTCGGCAGCTGCAGCAGCTCAACTACCGGGATGTCAGGAGAAGGAGGCCACAGCTCTACGGAGATGCTATGTGTGTCAAGAACCTAACCACATGGCTCGAGACTGTCCTAGGCGGCGCGGAAGTCCCAGGTCCTCAAAGACTCTCATTTGTTATCGGTGCAAACGACAGGGCCACGTTGCACGAAATTGTCCGGGAAACGAACGAGTCTTCAGCGCCAGTCTCTCCCCCAGACCTCATCTGAATGGCGCTCTGCCTGCATTCAGTGTGCAGATTAACGGGGTAAGACGTACTGCCCTGGTGGATACAGGCTGTACGCAAACCCTAGTACGCAAACCCTGCTGTCGGACGTAGAAGAAAAAGCAAGTCCCCTTGCTGGTTGTAGGAAGGAATTCGTCAATGTGTTGTGGAGAGAGCGTGGTCCAAATTGGCATCGGCAATGGACCTTCAGTCGCCGTACGAGCTCTGGTTGTAGATGAGGATCTATTTGGATATGATCTGCTACTCGGGCTGAATGCGATCAGACAACTTGGTGGAATGACTATGTCTGACACCAGCGAAGTGAAATTTCCTCAGCATGAAAGACTGATGTGTGCTGCCATTACCCTCGACGAGCCTGACTTTCACGCTGAATATGACGAGGCCAAGCGCGTATGGACCGCATCTTGGAAATGGTCCGGTGACCAGCCACCTGTGTCTTTGAAAAACAGGCTTTCAGAATACCCTGCCCCTAAGCGACTCCAAGGTGAATATGAGCGGAAGTTGCAGGCTTGGATTCAGAACGGTTGGCTGATTCCGTACCCAGAGAGTGAACTTGGCCCTCCTAAAGGCCTGATACCATTAATGGCCATATTACAGGAAAGTAAACAGAAGGTCCGGCCAGTTATGGATTATCGTGAGCTGAATGAGCACGTGAATGCTTATACGGCGAATGCGGACGTATGTGCTCAAACCATGCGGGAATGGCGACAGCAGGGGCCAAAAGCCGCCATAGTGGACCTGCGCCGGGCATATCTGCAGATCCACGTCGACAAGTCTCTGTGGCCATTCCAAACGGTGAAAATTAAAGGGCAGAGGTACTGCCTCACCCGCTTGGGGTTCGGGATCAATGTAGCTCCACAGATTATGCGGTCCATCGTAAAAGCTGTGATCGGGCAAGATGAAACCGTCAGTCGCGCTACCTCTTCGTATGTTGATGACATATTTGTTAACGAAAGTGTGTGTTCGGCAGCCCAAGTGAAGACGCACCTTGAACGGTTTGGGCTGACTTGTAAGAATCCGGAACAACTAAGTAGTGGCGCTCGAGTGTTGGGCGTATACATCTGGGAGGAGCGCGGCAAGCTTAGATGGCGACGCGACGGCGAGCGTCCGAAGGTTCCCAACGTACTTACGCGTCATGCCGTCTTTTCTGTGTGTGGGCGGCTGACCGGGCATTTTCCAGTGAGCGGCTGGCTCCGTGTTGCAGCTGCGTTTGTGAAACGGAGTGCTAACACTGTGACAACCGGATGGGACGACGAAACACAAAACCCCATGTTGCGTCGGATGCTTGACGAAATTGTGATGAGATCGTCACAAACTGATCCAGCACGTGGCGACTGGTGCGCGAATTGTCAGGAAGTCACTGTGTGGGTGGATGCCAGCTCCCTGGCCACCGGGGTGGCTATTGAATATGACGGAGCCATAATTGAAGACGCAAGTTGGCTACGACCGGTGCACGCAGATAAGCACATCAACCTGGCAGAGCTTGACGCAGTGTTGAGGGGCATTAATTACCTGCGGACAGACACGGCCTGCGTGCATCGGTGGATTTCTGACACCCTGTCCGGGAAAGCAAGGGTGCAGACTAAGGCGGCGTCGGAGATGTTAATAAGACGGCGACTGTGTACGCTCCAAGAATTAGCGGCGGAGTATAGACTGACAATTGACGTGGCACTCGTTAAATCCCAGGTGAACCGAGCCGATCCACTCACTAGAGTGCCCCAGCGATGGCTGGATGCACTTCGGAAAGAAGCGGAATCCATTGAGCCAGTATGCACCGCATCTATGGGCAAGCTGGATCCCGCTCGCATTCGGACCATTCACCGATCTTGTGGGCACCCTGGTGTAAAGCGCACACTCTACTTCGTGAAACTGGTGAGTCCTGAGGTCTCTAAGGCAGCTGTTCGGGAGGTAGTTAGAGAATGCGAAGAGTGTCAGTCCATAGATCCCGCCCCGGTGAGTTGGAAGGCAGGCAGACTGGACGTATACGAGAACTGGAGGAGGGTTGGAATGGACGTGACTCACATTGGAGGTCGTCATTACCTAACCTTAATCGACTGCGGTCCCAGTCGGTTTGCTATTTGGAGGCCGTTATCATGCCAAGATGCTGCCAGCAATGTTCGGCAGTTGGAGACCGTATTTTGCGAGAGGGGGACGCCTGTTGAGCTACTCACAGATAACGCCACGACCTTTAGCGGGGAGACGTTCTCTAAATTCGCCGAGCGCTGGGGCGTTCGGATGAGATTCCGATGCGCATACGTACCGGCTGGCAACGGGATTGTGGAGAGATCTCACCGCACAATAAAACGAATTGCCACAAGAACACGATGCTCGGTGATGGGGGCTGTATACTGGTACAATGTGACTCCCAAAGACGATGCGTCGGCGTCAACTGCACCAGCAAACATAATATACTCATATACAGCCCGTATAAAAGGTGTTGATGTCATGTTACCACCGGAGGATGCCGGACCCAGCAGTTACAAGGTAGGGGATAGTGTTTGGGTGAAGATCCCTCGTGGGCGATGTACAACCCAGTTCGAAAGGGGACAATTACGGGTGTGTACAGCCCACATTCAGTCCTTGTTGACGGGACACCTCGCCACGTAAAGGATGTTCGTCCATTGCGAGGAGCAGACGCCACTAATTGCAGCATCACTTTCTCTGAAGACGAAGCGCCGATGCTGTATTTACCGCGGGAGGATCCCGCAGCATCTGAAAGCGACCACAGCGACCGTAGTCAACATGGGCCCGGAGACACGTCCGAGGATGAAGACGTTGCCGAGAGAGTTCCGCTCAGACGAAGTAGCAAACTAAAGAGACCTGCTCCGCGCTGTACGTTGTGTGATTCCCAAATCAGGGAGGAGTGTGAAGGTAATGGACGCAACGTACCTGGGCATTCGAAGCGCGCACGAACGTGTCTGGCTTGTAGAGCGGAAAAGCGAAACCGATATGGCTGCCTCGAGCATATTTGATGATGGGAGATCTCGAACCAGCGAGAGGTAATTTGCACGTATGCAAATTCTTGCGAGATCGCACGAACATAAAATACGCACGGTAACGGCTGGAATGAACGTTTTGTTCTGAGTGCGTCGCCCGACGAACTTGTTACAACTGAAGGAAGGAAGGAAGGAGGGAAGGAAGGCGAGAACCGGAAGGAGAGAGAGAACAACGGAAGGAAGGAGAAAGAGGGAGAGAGCGAGAGAGAAGGAACAGCGAAGGAGAAAGAGGGAGAGAACGCTCGAATCAATACGCCCTGAAACTGACTTGCGAAATCCATCACAGCCTACCGACACACAGAACTGGGATTGAGGTGTACATTGAAGAGACGGGAGTTTGCGAAAGGAACTCCAAGAATCAATTTCACGTTGTCCTTTACGTCCGCTCTTGACAACATCCTACTTCGATAGTACAGCAGATAATTTGTTAATATTTACTCACCAGCAACATTGTTTAGAATATAAACGAAATACTAAAAGTATAAGCACACTTTACCATTGGCTTTTTCTTTCCCCGCCCGCAGCTTCATTTGTCCTCTAAGCGAATGAATATTTATTATTATTATTACATACTCCTTTAGAGTTTTTCACATCAGTGTTAGCGGATGGTTTTTCACTGGAGTTTGAGTGACATCAAGTCTCCTCAAGTTTTCAGGACTCGTCTCAGTATTCTGGCCGTCCTCAGCAATGCTGTTGTTTGGATAGTCCCCACCCGTCCGCCAATTTCCAAGTCCTCCAGACACTTTAATAATCCTTTAGTTACTGTGCCTAACGCACCAATCACAATTGGCACAATCGTTACTTTCATGTTCCACAGCTTTTTTTATTTCTCTAGCAAGGTCGAGGTACTTATCCTTTTTTTCACTTTACTTCAGATTTATTCTGTGGTCCGCGGGGACAGCAAAGTCGACAATTTTGCAGATTCTGTTTTTTTTTTTGTTGATTATTATAAGGTCTGGTCTTCTGGCCGGGATTAAGTGATCCGTTTGTACGTTAAAGTCACATAGGAGTTTATGCGAGTCATTTTCTAGGACAGGTGCCGGGTTGTGCATATACCATTTGTTGGTATGGTCGAATTGAAATTTCCTGCACATTTCCCAGTGCCGACCCAGTCGTGTCTCGCTTTGTACTCCTTCTGTGCTAATTTGCAGCATTCGCTTATTATGTGATTGATCGTTTCGTCTCTGTCACTGCATAGCCTACATTTACTGTTTTGTTGCGTCTTATCTATTCTCGCTTTGATATGATTCGTTCTTATGGCATTGTCCTGTGCTGCTATTAGGAGGGATTCCGTTTCTCTCTTAAGGTTTCCTTTTCTTCGCCAGGTCCAGGTTTTCTGGTGTGAGATGTTGATTAGACGTTTAAAGCGGCCATAGAGTTGTTTTCCTTCCCATTTTTGTTTCCTAGTTGTTGTCATTCTTTCGTTTATCGTGTTGTCCGTATCATTTCTGATGGTTATAATTAGTCCTCGTTCGTGTTTTTCTATGTAGTCTTCGAGCCGTTGTATGGATGCGTCAACGGTGTCTTCGATGCTGGCAAGTCGTCTTCCTCCATCTTTTCTAGATACATATAGTCTGCCAAGGGTCGTCTCTGGGGTGTAATGCCTTATGCATGGTCATTAGTTCTCTTGTTCTTTGGTCCAATTGTTTAAGTTCCTCTCGGGTCCACTGGAGAAAGGGTCCCGAATATCTGACCAGTGGCACAGCCCAAGTATTTATTCCTTTGATGAAGTTTCTGCTGGAGAGTTTTTTCTCGAGTAGTTTTCTTGTTCTCCCGAGATATTCTTTTCGGATCGTGTCTTTCATTTGGACTTGTTTGATGGTGTAAGCCTCCAAGATGCCCAAGTATTTGTAGGTTTCATTTTCTTCGAGCGTTCTAATTCTGTCATGATTTGGTAGTTCCATTCCGTCAGTCATATGTCATTTGCCACTTTTCATAACGAGCATGGCACATTTTTCTATGCCAAATTCCATTCCTATGTCCTGACTGTATATTCTAACTGCGTGTATGAGAGTTTCCAGTTCTTTTTCATATTTTGCAAATAATTTAATGTCATCCATGTACATTTGGTGGTTGATCTTCTCTTGCGATCTGCTGAGTTTGTATCCGGCTGCACATTTTCTGAACATGTGGTTCAGTGGCATCATGGCTATTATGAATAGTAAGGGCGATAGTGCACTCTTTGGAAAATGCCTCTTTGGATCTTTGTTTCAGCTATGCTTCTTCCTCCTGCTGTCAGCTTCACTCTCCAGGTTTTCATGGTCTATTCGATGAATTTTATGACTTCGTGTGATATTGTGTACATTTTGAGACAGTGTAGTATCCAGCTTTGTGGGACCATATCATCTGCCTTTTTGTCGTCAATCCAGGCCATTGCTATATTTTTCCGTCTTGTCTTGCTCTCATTTAGGATGTGTTGATCTATGTCGAGTAATTCTGCTGTGCCTCTGGATCCTTTCCGGCATCCTTTCTGTTCGTCAGGAAACAATCCGCGGCTTGTTAGCGAATAGTAGATCTTTTCCCTTATTTGTGCTGTTAGTATTTTTCATATAATTGGTAAGCAGGTCATTGTTCTGTAATTGTTTGGGGCAGTTCCTTTACTGGGGTCCTTTTGGATTAATGTAGTCATTCCTTTAGTCATTCATTCAGGTACTTGCGCGTCTTGTAAGCATCTGTTCATTTCTAGTGCTAGTCATCCATGAATGGAGGTGAATTTCTTGAACCAGAAGCCATGTATTCCATCATGACCTGGCGCTTTCCAGTTTGATATTCTTTTTAGTGTTGTTTTGAGTAAGTCGACGTGTATTTCCATTTTGGGACCTTCAAGTCCGTCTAGCTCTCTTGTAATATTGTTTATCCATTCAGCATTTTCGTTATGTTTCTTTGGTTCCCATATTTTCGTCCAAAATCGTTCGGTTTCTTTTGCATCTGTTTGCATTTGTTGGTATGTTTTCGTGTCACTCCCACCCAGTTGTTGATAGAATTTCCTTTCGTTGTTTTGGAATGTCCTGTTTTGTCTGTATTGTTTTACCCTTTGTCGATATCTCTTTAATCTACCTTCTTTGGCCAGTACTTTCTGGTTAATTTCCTCAAGTTGTACTGTTATTTTTCCCGATGTTGCCTGTTCCTTCTTCCCCCCGCTTATTTCAGCACCTCTCTTTCTTATCATTCGGGCTTGTTTTCGTAGTTTTTTTTATATGCGATTCCAGTCTAATTTCCCCTCCCGGTTTTTGCTGTTTTTTCGTGCTTTTTGATGGGATCCCAATATTCTCACGAACTAATTTTGCTCCTGCATGGATTAATTCATTTAACTCTGTTATATTATTCGTTGGTATGTAAGGTAGTATGTGATTTATTTTATTCGTTTCTATCTTAAGTGTTTTCCATTCTATGTTTCTTAATGAAGGTAGAATAGTCTTTTCACTACTCATGATTCTCTTTACATTTTCTAGATTTAACTTTTGTTCTTGTGAGAGTGTTTCTTCCTGGTTGTTTGGGAGTGTGGTGTTTTCATTTGCCGAGGTTTGCGGTTCTTTTTCGTTGGATTGTTTTTGTTTGACACCACTTGGTGTGTCTGGCACTGTGTTATAGTTTTGTTTCAGTGTTTTTTGATGGATTTCTAGTAATTTTAGGTCAGAAAACCAGCCCTTCTTCAATATTGTCCTGACTTGATCCGCTAAACTTTGGTTAGTTGTCTGAAATGTCGAACATTCTTGCCAGATCTCTATCATTCTTTTCCTGTATCCTCTTTGTGAAGGGTTGCTCCTGAAATAGCATTCGAGCGCAAGTTGGTTCTCTTCCCTAGTCCATGTTCTGCGTTAAGGTCTCTGTTCGTTCTGGTTTGTTTCGTCGTCGTTGATGTATCTGAAAAAAGAGCAGCCAACATTCGTAGGATGACGATCGGGTCTCCTATGTTGGCTATAAGGAGAGCATCTGCCGATCAGGACACCAAGGCCAGTTGCCTGGATCCCACGTTGTGTAATATTGTGATTTGACATTTTTATCATGGGTGGTATAATGTGGCTATACCAGGCCCAGGGTTTTTTTTTATGATCTGCGCACCTGACACAGATGTGACCACGAACAATCAGTGACTGTTCATAAACAGCGGGTCACAAAAAAAAAAAAAAATTCTGTAAGTAAACCTGAACCTAAGTTTTAACCGTTGATCTACTTTTTATGTTTCCGCCAATCATCAACAGTGGACGGCCTGAACGACTTTTTCCAGGTTAATGGGAATATCTAATACTTATACATTTAAATGTGGTGGTGATAATTTTTAAAGTGAGATTTCTGAAGATTTTATGGAAAAATACGTGGCTACAACGCCTATCGATTGGAAAAGTCGTCAATATGGAGGGTGACGAAGTAAATTTAAACAATTCTTCAGTTAGCTCGAGATTGTTCCAGCTGGTAAAAACATTTATCTGATTAGAGAAATCAAAATTCTTCAATCAAAATATAACAAAAATTCACCAACAGATTTTACAAGGCATAGAAAATCCAGTGTTTTTTTAAAAAGAAAATTGCACTAACCTCTACCCAACGAGCATTTCCTTACAATTGTTTAGTTTTTGTATATATCCAGATATTTATGAAGCTTTTATAATCTTTCCTAACGTTTACAGGACACCTGATTCTAGAAGATTCCATTCGAAAAATTCTTTTTGCGTTTGGTTTGGTTGTTTTTTTTTGGGGGGGGGGCATTAATTTGAGATAACTGGGAGTGTTTGAACGGTACACTCTTTGCTAGCTTTTCACAACAGTGTCAGCTGGTGGTCTTTCATTGGAGTCCGAATAACAACAAGTCTCTTCAGTTCTCCAAGTCTCCGGCCGATCTCGACAATGCTGTAGTTTGATGATATCGGTTCTTCTTCAGATTTCCACTCATACTAATTCACTTTTCAAGCTTTTGGGGACAGTCCAGAGCACACTAAATACAATTGGTAGCTCTATCACCCTCATGTTCCATAGGTTTTTTAGTTCTCAGGCAAGGTCCAAGTATTTCTTTATCTTTTCGTTTTGTTTAAGGTTCACCGAGATGACAAAATCCTCTAGATATTTTGGTTATTTATCTTTGGACTGGAATTAGCTGATCCGTTTGAATCTCGAAATCTCTGAGAATTTTATATGTCTTATTTTCTTTGACAGATTCTGGTTTGTGCATATATCATTTGGTAGAATGCTCCAAATTCAGTTTCTTGCACAATTCCCAGTGAAGCATTTGAGTCGGCACTACAGGACTAAACTGCAATGACTGATACCTCAGATGTAGCCACAATCCGGATGTCAACATCTCGCAGAAAAAAGAACAGGGCTGCACGAACCAACAGAGGTAATATTGACACTAGCACCACTGCTATTCGCAACAATAACATGGCAGAACAAAAATCCCGTCAAGTCTGCATAAGCTGTGGTAGTCACCAACGTGGCATGCCAGGAACAAGTACCCGCCATTTAACGGGTCTAGCATGGAGTCAAACCTGCAAAACTTGTGGAAAACCTAACAATTTTTCGACAGTGTACCGGACGAAGAAGTAACTGTAGTACTACACTAAAGATTTTCCCCGACAGTGGTGCCACTATTTGTCTGGGGGACCAAAACATTTGCTTAACATGGGTCACACAAAGGATTACCTTGTCCCATCAAGGAAGATCATTCGGAAAGTGGGAGGTTTCACTCTCATGTGGCAGAGTTGGCTGCCTGTTGAATTTGTGGTTAGAGGAAAAAAAATAAACAAGCCCTCTACATATACAAGAACACCCAACACCTTTATTTCAACGAGACGGTCGGCATTGATGTCAGAATACTGCATGGGAATTTCCCAAACTCAGCAGACAATATAAAGAGTTAGGCCCTAAACCTAAAAAATGTGAAAATCAGTTGCCAAATCGCCCCTAAAACCCTCTTTTCCAGCAACAGAAAACATTGGCAAGCAGAGGCTCCTGGAAAGTTTTGCCAAGACGGCATTCAATGAAGACGGGGTATTCCCAGCCATGTTCGGCCCTGCTGCCCATATTCACCTCAAAGAGGGGGCAGTCCCTAAAGCCAGGCACAACCCAATTCCTGTGTCCTTCCACTTCAAAGAACCAGTAAGATAATCCCTTTGGAAGGATATGGAAAGAGATATCATAGCTTCAGTACTCGTGGGCATGCCTATTGATTGGTTCAGCACAATGGTTATAACTGCCAAAATGAATGGTATCCTCGGAGAACTGTAGATTACCAACACCTTAACTCAATGCAAGCGGGAGATCTACCACAATGGGTTGCCATTCCAGTTGGCACAGCAAGTGCCACCTAAAAAAAGCCCTCGATGCTGTCGACGGGTAACACTCAATTCCCTTAGACAAGGTGTCCCAACCATTGACCACCTTCATAACTGAGTGGGGAGGATTCGTGTGTTTAGGATGCCTCAAGGTTATCCGGAAGACACCTAAACTCCTAGATATGATGAGATAATCAAAGATACCTCATGTAAAGTGAAGATTGTAGATGATACTCTGCTATATGACTCTAGCATCGAGGGAGCCTTTTATCATACTTTTTATTTCCTCCTCCAATGTGCGAAGAATGGAATTGTGCTCAACACAGACAAATTCCTGTACTCTCAGGATGTTGTATAGTTTGGAGGCCTCCAGATAACTCCTGGAGTGACTCATTCTGAGTTCATGAGACAGGTGATGCCCAAATTTCCGGTTCCAAGGACAATTACAGACGCAAGATCATGGTTTAGTCTCGTCAACCAGGTAGCCTGGGCATTCTCATTGGGTCCGGTCATGCTGCCCTTTCGGGACCTTGTCAAACAGGATTCCAAATTCGCTTGGAACTAAAGTCTTGAGGATGCATTTAAAGACTCCAGAAAGGTGTGGCAACGTTTGATAACGACCGAGTAACTTGCCTTGCTCCAAATTGGAGCAAAGAAGGGATGTACTTCCTACTTCTGTAAAAGCATTGCCAATGCACTGTTGAAAAATCCCCAATCTGCAGTCCCGAAGGTTGGCGCCTGATATTTGCCGGCTGCAGATTTTGTACAGATGCTGCGCGTAGATACGCACCAATAGAAGGTGAGGCAGCAGCGATAGCATGGGTATTGGAGAAATGCCGTATGTTCGTCATGAGTTGCTCAAACATCATAGTGGTCACTGAAGGGGTTATTTGGCGATCGAGATCCGAGAAAGATCCGAAATCCCTGGCTGTTTCGACCGAAGAAATGACCCTGAGATATCGATTCACAATTCAGAACAGTCCCGGAAAATGGCACAGAGGCTCTGGCGCAGTTTCTTGCCACCTAGTGGCCATGTTGCAGACCCTCTTCCATGTGTTTCCAGCCAAGCCCTCTCAGTCAGGTATTTTGGAGTGTAACAGTATAAGTGATATAATAGAGTCAACAGCCTTGATGGAAACATTTGCAGACAGCAATAATATAGCCATCATGTTACCAGATCTAATCCATGCAGCCGGTCGTGGTAATCCACGATATAAAGAATAAGTGTGATACAGCAAGACTTCCATTCCCTTTTTGTTTTTGTTTGTTTGTTATTTAATTTGAAAAGAATTAAGTGCGGAGATATTGTGCCGTCTCTCTTTTTTTGTTTATAATTTTTTCTTTTTCTTTATTTTTTAACTTTATAGATAGAAGACAGGTACAGATGGAGAGTGACAAAAAATTCTTACCTTAGCAATGTCGCTCTCTCTGTCTCTCTCTCTCTGTCTCTCTCTCTCGTTCTCTCGCTCAAGGTATCATCTTTGTTTCTCCTCGTTTCTCTACTTTCGTGAGTCCGGCATTATCTTTGTTTCTCCTCGTTTCTCTACTTTCGTAATCTGATATTATTTCACGGAATCGAATCATTTCTGCTCGCTACTAAACTTTCGTGAATCTCGTACAGGTCATGTTTTTCTATACCTCGCAACTCTAGGCAGTCTGGCACAAGGCCAGTGCCCAGAGCGGGGTAACGTCGAGTTGCTTATCTGTCGGTCTTCTTTGTTCACTGCTCGTCTCTGCCGGGATCGAAATCTTCCCAGATTTATATAATTTTTCAGTCGCCCACACAAATTCTCGGGGACTCACCTTCCGCCTGCGCCTTACACGTGGATATGCCTCCTTCTAGCATATCACCCATGCAACTTACGTGGCAATTCCATTGAGGAAATTCCTGCGTCATGTTTACTTTAGGAAACAGGTAAATTTACGCGGCATGTTAAAAGGAGTCTTTCAGACCAACGTTTTAGAAATAATTGCTTTATATCAATCTAAAGTGTGTATTGCATGTACATAATCTCTCATTCAAATTAACATCAATGTATTAATGATTCATTATTGAATTCTCGAGCACTGATTTTGCACGTTCAGTTTAATGATGGATTATTGTGTCGATTAATTCAAATTTCCATAGGCGGAGTCCCTATGGTAAAAGTGCTGAGATACGGCCTCGAAGTAAGCGAGTTCGTACTCTTGTAATGCTATTTTGATCATTTTCAGACTAATACCTTTGGGTATGTCCCCAGCTGCGAGTTAAATGTACTCGTCTTCTACAAGGGTGGTTTTGGCATTAAATAAACCTCGAAGGTTGATATGCCCCTTAACAAAGAAACCAACAAAACCAAACGAAATCTTATATCATTGAATTAATGCTTCGTTGCTGAAATATTGTGAATACATCAATATTGACCTAGCATTCCCACGATGTGACAGAAAACCAACAAAATTAGGTGGTATAGTTAGATATTGATGAAGTGCTCTTGAGTAGTAATAATGATGCCATGAAACCACACCTGATCCCAGAGTCTGATGAAGGCTTTATTGGTTGCTCAATTTATTTTGTATTTATTTTTTTGTTGCAACATATATATATATATATATATATATATATATATATATATATATATATATATATATATCATTACTCTAAGACATAGTGCGCATCAGAAACAATAATAAGCTCCCAATACGACTGGAATTCATGTCTACATCTGCCTCGAGGAAAAGCTTCTGAGTGTCTCACTGGGAGCTTATTTTTTATTTTCTTTCCTGATGCAGGCGTTTTTATTGCCGTCGTAGAGGTAATGCCACAGGTGAATCGCGATTAAAAATAACTCGAATTAAAAGATAAAGGATAATATTAGTCATTTCGAAGAATGAAGGATAATACTAGTCAAAAGGATTTATAATAAGGACTGCTACAGCATCATCTGAAAAAGTCAAATTGTTAAACCTCCCAACACGTCCTCATTTTCCTTGTCTTGATGCGCTGGACCAATTTGTGTAGTTCTTTTATCTAAAACATAGCTTGATCCTGTTTAAACCAGGCATATTAAGGGCGAAGGATATTAACAAAAAATGACGGATGAAAAAAGAAAAGGGAAAATTTACAACCAAATAAAAGACAATGTATTTATGGCTGACTGATTTTGATAGACGATGCTCATAGATCGTAAATCTGGAGATATGAAATTTTGATGACTATGATTTTTTCCTGATTAACTGTTTTTTGATGTTATATAATTAGTTGTTAATTTGAACTTTCCTATTTCAACACGTGTCAACTACTGATGCCCATAATTATTTTTCGATGAGGAATAACGTGAAAACTAAAAATCTTTAAATCGTCCTGTCAAGGGAACCTAGAATACATTGACTGTATCATCTGCAGACAAGTTAGACGCCACCACCACCACTATCACCACCAAAAAATTGTTGTCTTGTGTATAACATTAAACTTCATCTAGAGGTGAAAATTCAGTTCTGCAACTTAAACGTGAGGTCGACTCTTTGTGGCTATTACTCCCAGGTCCACTTTTGTGCGCAGTTATTTTAACTTTTAGGATTTTATTAATGAGTCAAATCGATCTGTTCGAAATAATAAAATGTTTAGCTTTTTAAAATGAATAAAAGATTATTTTTTATCGCATATAATTGGATACTATAATTTTTATTTCAGCATAAAATAACCCAACAAGGGTTGACGTGTAAAACCAGCTAAACAACAACTGATCGAGTGAAAATAGCCGGATTATATCAAGCAATCTTAGTTTTTTTGTATATGCTTCACAACCACATCTTGGGAAAGGAATATATTGTATACAGATGTTTTTTCTCAGCTTTTTAATTAATACTTTGATGTGTTTCTTGGATATTGTAATTTAGAATATACACTTACTAATTATTTCATATGACATTAGGCATTTTGGGATTAAAAATCTTTTGTTTGATTGATAATTTCTATTATTTTACAGTTACATATGTACAACTATTTTTTAAATTGCTCTTACTTATGAAATAGCGTTAAATAGCAAAATGTAGAGAAAAAAAGGAGTTTCAGTACAATTTCTGTTGTAACAGAAAAGAAACATCTTATTGCTGGAGAGATTCTTTCGATGATGGTGACTCTAAAAAAAAAAAAACAGTTGACTTCGACTTGGACACTTGAAAAAATAACCGCGAGATATTATTTTTGAACGCAAAAAATCTCCCCTTTTTACAAGTTCGAAAAGCTTTTACTACTTGCGTAGAGTCTATAAAGATCGCAAGATTTTAATGGAAATCATCTTATTACTACTGTTTCATATATCCTCACTCCTTCTTCTACGAGTGCGAACTAGTTCATCTCCAAGCCTTACGTTCAGACTTATTGGCTCTAACTCTCAGCATCTCTTCATATACATGGGAAGACGTTCTGTAACCCACCTCTTGCCATTGGAGTCGTATCAATAAGTTGTGCAGACGGCCAATGAACAGACGAACGTATATGCCCTTAATTTACCACAACTATTAAGTGTGAGGAAGAAGTCTGCGATCGTTGTCACTCAAATCATTAAGATTTCTGAAGAAGAGATAACAATTAATTACTGACTGTAAATACTTCTTATTTATTTTCATTTTCCGTATATAAAATGATTGAGAATTTGTCTACTTTTCCCGCTTTCTCCGCCCACTGTAGATCCTGTATCAATTATAAATCCCCATGTCTCCAGGATGATTTCTGGGGACTAGCAGGGGTAACTAGTGTTACTCGGGTGACAAATATGTCGTAACATTTTACTTATCAATCTATTTTTACTTAGTTTTATGTGGTTATTTTATGTAATAATATGTACAACTATTTTTTAAATTTATTTTAAAACATCTTTTTATTTGAAAACATCTCTGAAATTTAACTAGGCTAGGTAAGGCAATCAACAGAATGTAAGTTACTATTTGAAATTAAAAATTTATTTAACAGATGATATAAAACTACATTACAAAGTATATTTTCCGACCAAAATTTGCTGCTTCGTAAAAGTTTTTTCAATGTTTTAATATTCTTTATCTATTCTAATTATAATTCTACTTTGTAGGTCGGGAAACGCTGTTGTTAAATGAAATTATATTTGATTAATATAGAACTGCAACGTTTGACAAAACTTCAAGCTGAGAAGATATTTTTATTTTAACTTAATATAACAAATATTTTATAATTAACATGTACAAAATACTATTTTTTAAAATTATAGACACATTTTTATTAGATTTTGTCTATTACATTATAATTTTCTTCATTTCTAAATTAAAATCAATGATAAAAAACACAAAGTAAAAAAATAGGAATTAAACTGTATATACTGAAAATGAAAAAAAAATCAATTTTTTCAGTATCTGTTAAACTCAACTTCAGTGCTTCGAAATTTAAAAGTATTCATACATAGAAAAAAATACATTCAAGTGTAACAAAATAAAAACACGAACAACATGGAATTTGCAAAAATGTAACGACTCATCAATGAACAATATTTTTGTAAACAAAGCATTTGATGATTCTTAGTATAAAGAATGTTATTGCCAAAATTTAACTTGCTACCTCAGCATCAAGCTGATAAAACAGATCAAACTTAAAACAGAAGAGTATATCTTAATTATCATAAGTTTTAATTACAAACCCAAAATATATCTCCTTCATTAGCTTTTTTTACTTTTAAGAAAGATTTCATTTATTATAACATCAAATCTATGATGACATAGATTCGTCATCATCATCATCATCATGTCGCTCCATCAGCACGGATATCTCTGACCCTCTCTCGCCATCCCTCCCTATCGTCCATTGCTTCTGCGAGGTCTTCAGGGCTACATCCCGTATCGGCACAGAGCTACAGTATATAGGTTCGAGCTGGTAGTCTTGCATTCGCTCGTCCATGTGAAGCGGTCCACAGGAGTACATTATGAGCTCGTCCCTACTTCTCTGGCAGTGTCCTGCATGTCTGGTTCGTCTAACTTGGATAGTTTTCGTGATGGGTGGTAGGAGTCCGTTCAGCTGCTGCTTTGTGGGGTGCTGCCCCCAGGACTTGTTCAATATTGCTCCCAGCATTCTTGTGTAGTTGCCGTCAAGCATTTTCTCCATACGTTTAGTTAGCGTCTATGTAGTGCATATAGCAGTATCGACACAACTGCTGCTTGGAAGAAACTGCATTTTATTCTATCGGTCAGGTCTGACTTCAATGTGACCGATAGTCTATCAATAGCTGTCCATGCCTTTGCAAGTCGCGTGTTGATGTCTGTCTCAGTTGATGAAACACTGCTTCCTAGGTAGGTGAACTTGTCCACTAGTTTCAGAGAGCTACTGTTTAGTGCGGAGATGTCGCCTCTTTGATTAAAGCACATATATTCCGTCTTGTGTGCATTGACAACAAGGCCTATGCCTGCAGCGGCAATGTAGCAGGGTTTTGGCTTAAGCGGGTGCATTTGCCAGAAGCACTATGTCATCGGCGTAGTCGGTGTCGGTAATTGTTTTGGCGGGGTTTCTTCTGCTTTCTTTTGTTAGCTTGAAACCGTTTTCTTTGATTTTATCAATAGATGTTCAAAGACAGATGATAAAGAGGTATGTGACTAATGTGTCTCCTAGCAGTACACCTGCTACAATGTCGAAGTAGTCTGTGTGTCCATCCGAGGAACGGAATTTTACTTTTATGTTTCTATACAGCATCATTATAACTGCGACGGTTTCTTTTGGTAGACCGTAGGCGAGTAGAATTTGCTCCATCTTTCCTCTGAGAATGGAGTCAAAGGCCTTGGTAAAGTCGACAAATAATATTGTTGCCTCTAGGTTTTTTGCACGTACACCTTCAAGAATTCGACGGATAGTCAAAGTTTGTGACGTCGTGGATCTATTCCTCTGGAAGTCATTTTGATTCTTCCAAAGTATGTTCTCAATTTTGGGTTCTATGCAGTTGCGTAGTAGAGCATTGTATATCTTGACCACTATGGATGTAAGGTTGTTCTTAGCTAATCCGAGGTTGCCCTTTTTAGGGAAGGGAAGGATGCATCCTTTCATCCATCTGTCTATAGGGTTTTGATTATATACGGCATTACAGTGTCGGAGCAGCATGTAGTCGAATTGTCTGGTCTTCAATACTTCGGGGGTATTTCATCGAGCCCTGCTGCTTTTTTATTTTTAATTTTTCTCAGTACTGAGTCGAGTTCTTCTTGAGCAAATGGTCGTAGTTTGATGTCTAATTGCTTACTTATAATTCTCATGACCGGTTCATATGTAACTTTCGGAGGGTTTCCGAGTAAATTCTCAAAATGCTGTTGGCTGGTCACTCTCAGTTTAGCTTTGGCAGTGCTCTTCCTTCAGCTCACTTTGTTTATTGTTTGCCATGCTATCCTAGATTGTCTATTTTCAACCGAGTCTTATCGATCTGATTTTGTATGTATTCTGTTTGTTCTTTTAGGTATATGTTAGCTAATTCATTTTGTGCCTTTTTAAGTTTCAGGGTATTGGTATTGGTTGGGTTCTTTTGGAGGCAGTTTTCAAGTCTGTACGCTTTTCCCTAATCGCTAACGTCTCTCATGGGACTCTATGTTTAGTTCTTTGTTTAGTTGGTATGTAATCCGCAACCGCTTCTAAGTGAGCATTGACGAAATTCTCATATTCGTCATTCGGAGTAGACTTTTCTGTCTTCTCCTGTAGTGCATCTAATTTGTTTCTAAGTGCTCGCTCATATTTATCTGTTATATCCCTGTTATTAAGCAGGGGCCAGTCATAGTGTACAGTGGTCGTTGTTCGGGTCGCATTCTTTCGTAGGCTCAGTCATATTTTTGCCGTGACAATTTAGTGATCGGAGGACACACCCTCGAATGAGGAGTAAGCCTCGCCATTCACTGCGCTGTTATTCCATTTCTTATTTATAAAAACGTAATCTATCTGTGCTTTAGTATTGTTTGTATATGTGTAAGTCCATAGTTTTCCCATCCTTTTTTGAAAGTTTGTATTGAGGCATGTTAATCTATTTTCTATCGTGAAATCTGTTAGATGTTGTCTAATTCTGTTTGACGTGTTGTGTAGGCTGAATTTGTGGTTTACGTTTTTCCCAATTTGGGTATTCATGTCTCCGCCAATGACGAGAACGTTGTGTTTCGAGATGCTACGAACTAGAGAGGATAGCTCATCATGGAGGGCGATGAATTCAGTTTCTTTACAAACATTGGTAGGGCTGTTGCGAGAGATGATTGTTGCTCTGGGGTTGCCATTAAAAGAAGCTACCATCATCCTAGGTTGTATTTTCTCAATGCTAGTGATTTTAGGGCTCGTGGTGCCATAATCATATCCACACCTCCTATCGTGGCATGGACAGAGTTTTTCCATGCTGATGCTGTGGCTAGCATTCATCCATTGCCAGAATCATGATATCTAATATCCTCGCTCAGTGTGCATCTGTGTTCTTGAATGCATATTATGTCTACGTTATGATCTATGGCCGATGCAGTTAGCTCCGGTAGTCGTCCTATTTTATTTAAGGTTCTAACGTTGAATGTCACTATTTGTATTGTTTGTTTGCATTTGAATAATTTTTGTTTGAGCTCTGTAGCTGATTTTTCGAACACTGAGGCTCCAACCTCAGCAGGCTTTTTACCCGCGCGAAGAGTGATGCAGTTTGGATATGTGGTTTAAGAGTGGGTCATGGTATTCTTTCGATGGTTGTTTTTATTCTCATCTACAGAAGCCACCATTATTGATGAGCAGCAGTAGTTCCCCGATCGAACTTATTGATCCTGGCCGTTGAACCGTAGGACCAGGACCTGGTTAGGTATTGTGTTGAGCCAGGACCTGGTTAGGCATTGCGTTGAGCCATCGGAGGGTTTATCTGCTTGCCTTTACGTCCACCATACTGCTTCCTATGACTTTCGAAAAAACATTTATTTCTTACTTTCTTCCGTTTTTCATTATTAAGTTTTAACTTTGTTAAAGTCAATGACTCCTTTTTTAAAAATTCATTAAAGTACTTTTTATGCTTCTTGGCATTCTTATAGGCATTCTATTTTACGTTAACTTAGGTTTTGGGGTTCTCATAAGTCCAATTGTGTTAGCTTCTTTTGACCAGGTTCAATCTTAATTTGGAATTACAGTAAAATTGTTTTTGCATTTAAGACACATAGTATATAGCAGTGGTTTTACAAAGAAAAAAAAATTAAATTAAATCATTCATGCGTTTTAAATGACAATATAGTAAAAGGACAGTATATTACTAACCAGTTTTTGGACTCTTGTCTTGGAGTGGACGCGCTTACTATTTCCTTAGTTAGTTTAACATGGTCTGTCTCGTATAATTTTATAAACTTTCATGAACATTTATTCAGAAGTTTGTTGGTCTACTGCTTGAGGTGGAGGGAAGGGTCATTTAGTTATTCGTTACTACCCTAGCTTTTATTTCTTTCTTTCTTCCTTTCCTTATACTGAATATTCGATACAAGTATGAGAGTAAATAAATAATTCTACCCTTGTTCTAAAATAGAGTTTCACGTTCCAATAAAGTTAACTTTTCTGACCTGGTTCAAAAATCACCAAAATTTTTGTCTTGGGTTAATTGTGTTTTCCCTTTAATTTTGTTAAGTTATGTGAAAATAAATAGCATCGGTTTTAGTTCTCTGATATCCAGTAGACTATGGACGCGCAAAAAAGTCTATTGGGAGAATTATCAAGGGCACAAAAAGAAAAAGGCAAACACGAAATGCAACGACAGATGAGGAGACAAAATTGACTGGCAGAGGACCGTTTTAAGCATACACAAGCAAGAGAAAGTGCGAATCGAGAGGAAATTGAACTACGGCGGGCCTGGGGCGGAAAAATCAAAAGCAGGTTCAGCCACGACAAAGAACACTAATTTGAGGATACTTTTTCTGTACTGTTCAGGAGCAAGTTACATTGCAAACATTTACAATGGGTCGAACGGAGATTTGCTTGTTAATCATTTATTAAAACCTGTTTATAGAATATGACATGACATTCAGCTTAATGTTCACCATAGGCAGTCTTTAAGTAAGTTACATATAAGTATTATTTTACTAAGGTTCAGATGAAAGCGATTCTTTGTGTGCCGTAATTTTAAAAATAGTCTTTAAATGGGCTCTTAAGCAAAATGTGTTGTGCATAAAGTAGAAATTATGAAGGATTTTCCCAAAAGTGATCCCACCAATTTATTTCTACGGAAACTAAAACAGATAATGATGGCATAATATTACTATTAGATAGAGCACATTTTTAGTTTTAAATGGTATTTTTTCACTTAGTTAACACTGTTAGGTATGCCTTTTCCCTAGCAATTAATAGCCAGCATGCCACGATCGTAAAAATATACACCAGATGAGATAACAGTTTTTGTTCAGTAACGATTCATTGTCTGAGTAATATTGTCGGATACTCTATCATTCATCGACTCAATTCGCATTGATAAGCTGATTGAGGTAGCCCTTCATTTCGTGATTTGAGGACCGTTTTGAACCCCTATTACTACTAATGCATATCAGTATATCTACGTAACTGTTGCCACATTAATGGTTTGGTCACCGTTCAGCAAGCATGTATGAGTGTCAATGGAGGGATTTTTTTGACATGGAGGAATTCAGTTGCATACTTCTTTCATGTCTGACAACACAGTTTTTCAGCTACAACAAAGGAAAAAATTCTGGGTTATGGGCAGAAAAATAAAATCTCTTGCCATACCATTAACACCTGCCTCTAACATGGGGGACAAAAATAATAAAATACAAGGCATTTCTTTGGTAGCGATTTTCTTACGAACGCAGTCAGCAGGTTCTTTTTCAGCAAAGGCCAAAACCATTGACGATTGTAATAATTATAAAGCACGCTGTATATTCGCACGCAGTCAAAAAAACAAAAAAAAACAAAACACACACACACACACACACACACACACACACACACACACACACACACACACACACACACACACACAAATTACATACATATGCTATGCACGTAAACGCACACACACGTGCTTTTACACACTTCTGTACCACACAAGGTTAAATCTGAACACATAAACAATGCAATTAAGTTGAGAAGTGTGCTTACACACACGCGAGCGCATACACTTGCCGTCGTTCATTTTGCAAATATTTTATGAAGCTTAATTAAAAGGTTTGTTTGTGAAAGCAGATTCTAAATGATAGGGCAATTATCAGGTAGAAAAATGGGAGCAACAGCAACTAGCTTTTCCCACTGCTCAGAATGCTTCCTCTCATCACATCCGTTTGGTATCCTTCACTTTATCTTTTTTGATTTTCAATGAACTACTTGGTTTTCTCCACTCCTTCCACTCATCCTTTGTGTGTGTGTGTGTGTGTGTGTGTGCAGGTGCAACGTCATTGAGGTAAACTAATGACTGTGCTACAGCAGGGCATTATGAGTAGAAACGGATAACAGGGCGAGATCAGGGAGGCATGTAAACCGGTTCGATTGTCATTGGAATCGAGCGTAAAAGCTCGCATCTCCTTCAATGACATCAAGCGGAAAGCCGTATGTAAATGTGAAAAAGAAAGAAAAAAAGAAACAACAAAAAGAAAATTATCAGAAAGAAACAAAGAGAAGCATTAGAAAATATGGAAAAGAAGAAAAAAATTAAAAAGAAAATAAAACATTGAAAAGAAAGAAAGAACGAAACAAACAAACAAACAAACAAACAAACAAGCAAGCAAACAAAAAACAAAGGAAAAGAGAAGAATTAAAAAGAAATAACAATAAAGAAAGAAAAAGAAAACCATTAGAAAGAAAACAAGGAAAACAGAATAGCATTAGAAAAGAAAGAAAGAAAGAAAGAAAGAAAGAAAAGGTAAACGACAGGAAAAGAATCATCTAGAAAAGAATCAACAAAAAGTATATAAATGCATTTAAAAAATTAGAGAAACCAATGAAAGTCAAGAAAAATTAAAGAAAAAAGAAAAAGAAAAGAAAACCACCAAATGGAAGAAAGGTAGAAAAAGAAAGAAACGTTCAGACAAAAAAATCGACTAAAGGCTTTCAGGTGCCAATAAGACAAAGAGTAAACGTTGGACATAGCCATGTGAATTTACAGTAAAATTTATTTTATTTGTGCGCTCATTTTCTTTTCTTTAATGTTCGTACATGTGTG
This sequence comes from Sepioteuthis lessoniana, assembly GCA_963585895.1. NCBI lineage: Eukaryota > Metazoa > Mollusca > Cephalopoda > Myopsida > Loliginidae > Sepioteuthis > Sepioteuthis lessoniana. The sequence goes on along the minus strand of OY757904.1, from coordinate 86,433,762 downwards.
CGTATGTGCGTGTGTGCGTATGTCTGTGTGAGCAAGCTTGAATGCGTATGTCATGTGGATGCCTCCTCTCTCTCTGTCTTCCTTTTTGATTTATTGTATAAGAAAAGGTTCAAAAGTTCTTTATATCTTAATCTCCATCGACTTTTTCTTTTTAAAATCATTATAAACGAAAAAAATCCGTGAAAAGGATTAAAGAAGTTCTAAAAACGATTTACCAAGTTTGTGGAACTGCGTATTGAATATATGGAATAATGTGTACGTTTTATAGCTCATTCCTTTTTTGGTCGGGGTTTTCAGAAAAAAATTACAAATGTGTACTGATAAATCATGCTGTAAATATCTGCAAAATTACGGAGGTATATTAACGGATTCCCGATGTAAACTGGGGATCCGTTGATGTACCTCCGTAAGCATTTATTTTCCAAATAATGTCTTTCTTTGTCAATGCTCTTCATTCAGCGATGAATATAAAACAGGAAAAATCAGATAAAAATTCAGGCTATTGAAGCACCTTTGAAAAAGAAAAGTTGTTAAAAATCCAAGGGTTAAAAACCCTTGGATTTTTAACAACTTTTCTTTTTCGAAATATCTACTTGGTCATAAGTTCAATCCATGGATCGAGCACTGCATATTCTCTGGTTCAGTATGAGAAATAAATGATATCACAAGGATGAGTAAACTAGAAAGAATTAACTGATTAAAGATAACCTCTAGATAATGGTGAAATCATAATCTACCAATCCAATCAAGAAAATAAGATCCGATTCGAAATTCCAAAAAGGAATAACTAGCTTTTCTTTCGTATTCTGAAAAGTTGTATTCGTGTGTCGTTTTAAAATCTAATTGGGTACGTAAATTGATATAACGATTATCTAAGGTTTATAAATAAAACGACATCCCTGACAAACAATTGTACATTGCTCATAACATCTTGATATTTGTCGTAAATTTCAAACAAGAGCGCTTTTGTCCACTTTTTATCTATTGCTGACTGGTTATAAAAAATTAGAGAAAACATTATCCATAATAGATTTACTCGGTTTGAAATAAAAATCTATTTTCAAAAATGTATTTTGTTTTTTTCGCTTCTCATAATCATTAACCAAAAATATTACATATGCATTTTTGACGCGGTACCCCAAGAGTGTATTTGCAATTTTCAGAGCCGTTGTCTCGGTTACAAAATAAATAACTGCTGCAGTACATTAAAGCCACAGTTAAGCCTTTTCTTTATATATGTAAAAATCTTCAATCTCTTTTAAGTGTGTTCGGAATATCTTATCCTTCTTGTAAATTCGTGTGTGTGTCGACAAGTTATTAAGCCGATTTAGAACCCGAGTAATGTGCTAAATGGTGCTAACTGCCAATCACACATTCAATTTGTTCGACCGTTATTAAATATCGAATCGGTTGGGGCTGTTCTTAATTGAACGTGTAAAGTGCGACCATATTAAAAGATTTCCTTCCTGTAGCCGTAAATCACTGGCAGAATCCGAATGCTTCCGAGCACTTCCAGAAGTTGTTTGATTTATAGGGCAACAAGTATGTGTTTTATGTCAGTCTGTACTTAAAAGCTTGTGTGTAGATGTAGAGTGTAAGAAGTCCAAGTGTCCGCCAGGCATGGCATTGTGATGTAATGGTAGTTTGGCAAATCCATTTCTACAAAGTAATGAATTCAGTCAACACCGATAGCCCAATGCAACTGGTATCAAATCTAAGTATCGCATCATTTTGAAGACATACGATCAAGTCACGTTGAAAGTCTCAGTTCCTACTTGCTCAAAACGTAGGTGGTTGACTCCTTAGCAACAATAAATACTACGTACAACAATAAATACTACGTAGCAACAATAAATACTACGTACAAGCAATCTGAGACTTGCTTGCCAGACTAAGCAAAGCTTAGTAAATTCTAAATCTATGGTTAAGGCCAAGATTTGTGGTTTGTAGATTTCGAGAAAATCATCCAAAAAAATCTGATCTAGGTTTTTTTAAAATATTTGTTATGAACTAAAATTTCACTTCAAAAAATTACGAACGATAATTTTTATTACAAAATATCCGTATAACAATCACATGAAACATAAATATAACAATAACAACTGAAAAACCAATGATATTTTTACATTATCTTAAAGATCTTGTTCTGTCAAACATTTTACGAAATTTTTAAAGCGAATGAAACTGGAAACTGTTGACAACATGCACAATTTGTGACCAACTAATTGAAAAAATACCAGTGGGAACGAATTTATATGTAACTTTCAAAGGAACTATTGCAAGACCAACAGTTGATTTGTAATTAAGATAAGAATAATTCTGAAAATTATACGATAAGTTTCTTTACTTTCGATACAGACAGTCCTTAGATGTGTATAAGTTTTTTCTTTAGGTTTATAAAAATGCTTTTAGTCCATCTTAATATCAATGTACTCTTGCTCTCATTGATGGTGTTAACAACATTTGTTGATTGGTATTCGCTAATTAATTGTGTCAGAATCAATAGTGTGTGTGTGCGCGCACGCGTGTGTTTGTATGAGAGTGTGTGTGTGGTTATTGAAGAATAGTGGATTGACAAGTCTATTCGTTTTTATTTGTCTCTTGGGACAACTAACGATCAAAAGTGCCTCCTTGATTAAGAATAATTTACCAGATCAATGTTTTATAGAATTCGATTTATACAGAATTTTTAGTATTCTTGTGTATACGCAGGTGTATGGATGAATGAAAATGAAATTGATTTTGGGTACATATCTATCAAAGTTTATACGCCTACACACACATACTCTCATGCATACACACACATATGCATACATAAATGTTTGGTGAAAAGGAACAAAGAAGGAAAAATGTATTCATTTTTTAATAAGTTTTTTTTTTGTTTACGAACAACGGAATATAAACCCGTATGGAATGAATGAACATAAACCCGTATCAAATCCTGAATTTTGTTGTTGCTTTCTGAAGAAAATAACAACATAATTCAGGATTTCGAGAGCTTTCGGTTGTTTCTTAAGCCATTTTCAAAAAATTTGCTTTTGTTGGAATTGTCAGAAAAAGTAAACGGCTTCTGGCAGAATGAGTGAAGACTGAGGAGTACCTGTTGTGATTATGGTCGTTTATATGCATGTTTTCTATATAAGGGTAGCATGTTAACTGATTGGTCACATCTAACATTTCGCCCAACAGGAGATCGCTTTTGCTGAACGATGAGAGTTTTTAGTTTCCACTTGCACTCAGGTGTTGTCAAACGGTGCTCAGAGCGAATTTACTTTTTTGACGTAGTACAAGTTTTTTTTCAGTCAGGCGAAAAGTCGCTTTGACTTGCCTTTACTGCGACATTTTACAGAAAACCGGACTAGCGTATCTTGCTTAAAGTTCGACACATGCTTATAAAAATAATTGCACACACACACACACACACACACACACACACACACACACACACACACACACACACACGATAAGGTAGAGTTATTTATTTTTCCCTTCCTTATAGCCGGCCAGAGCAGTGGCTCAGCCATAAAGGCCCTTTCCGTGCCTGCCAAGAAAAGAGGTCAAGATATCACCGAAAAACATAAACAAAACAAAAGAAACAAGACAAGTGAGGGCTCTGCTAATGTCTGGAACACCCTCACCGAAAGTAGCGGCCAATGTCGTCGAGTTGGTCCAGTGGGCAAAGACAATATCTGACCACGTGAGGGAGATTAGCTTTTTGTTCAATTTAGAGCAGATCAAACAAAACTATCAGAAAAACAGTGTGGGTCTTTGTGGTTGACAAACGAACAAAAACGATTGTCAAATCCACAAAAGACTTGGTCACTAATCGCTGGGCAGTCTGAAAATAATTGTGTTAGCTGTATAAGTTTTAACGAGGTGTTGTTTCATTATAACGCATTAGGTTATCCCAAAAGGAGTAACCTAACACAGAATATTCGATAGGAAACGGAACAAGTCAATTAATATATTAAAACATTTAATCGTACGCAATACGAGTAGGAACTCAGTTCCTACTCTAGGATATACAAGAATCACATGCGTATAAGGAACAATATAGAAAAGTTCATACGTCAAAAACGTAGAAACCACTTACTCTTCTCGGGCTTGGAATATTAAGAATGGGAGCCCCATGCACTCACCGGAAGGAACGAACCTCCACGTCTAGTCAACTCAAGTCCTCTTTGTGAAAAAGCCGGATTTCCCCGTTCACCTGGTCACGTGTTAAAAAGGACTCATGTTGTGGGAGAGCTTTTCAAACTCTCTGACAAGGGTGATCACTCCGTCTAGTCTTTCAACAGTTGTAATAGTTCGCACCATTTGCACTTTTTGGGATGTACTGCTGCCCAACATAGATGCTGTTGCCCTCGTGAGAAAAAAACTCTTGAATCTAAAGATCATATCAATAGAATGGAATATTTCGGGCGACAAAAGAGCAGGGTACCAGTATTTAAGGTTCCGAATTTTCTTATTGACAAAAATATAGGCACATACATGTTTAGCTGTGTCACACTACAGTTTGCTCAGGAAATGGAGGTTCGATATCATGATCTATTGCAAAATCTTCTACCCTATTCCCAACTGGTTAGATTTGGAACATTATGACAGAGGGAAACCAACCTGTTGGTATTGTGGAGAGTTTAGTCATCCTTAGCACATTGCCCGGGTAAAACCCCCTGAGAAAGCACCCGATCGTATGCGGAATCCCCTCATCTACTCTGATGAAAGGTGGGCTCACCTGCTGTCGGCACAACAGTTCCCACTCATGTTACAGAATTCATCCTCCTCTCTTTGAGACTTATCATTTCCCAACTGCAAAGTGTTGGTTACCACGGAGAAGTCAAAGGGAAGTTGGCAGACTGTAGGATAAAGTGGGAGGGGAACCCAACTTTCGGAACTTCTGTGTAGAAAAGTTCCACGAACAAACACTTACAATTTAGAGCTCCCACCAATATACGCGACGACAACAAAAAGCGATAGGTTTTGGATCCATGAGCCAGACTGTCAGTGTCCTGACTTCCAACTTGTTCAGTCCAGAGACCAAACTACAGTAATCATGATAATAATTTAAAGTTAGTTAGTTTGAATGCTCGCGGACTGAGAACTGACTCGAAGAGGCGTCAGCAACGTTTTCATCTTCAGCTCTGCAGGATGGATATTTGTGGTTTACAAGAGATCCACTTTGATTCCAACTTCAGTGAGGGAATACTGTCAAAGGTATACCAACATTTTTCAGCTTATTTTGACGGTCTCCCGACTGATAAATAAAAACCCTAATGTAATGTGTTCTCAGATCCAGCGAGCAAACTTTGTGTGCAAACTTTACCATTTAGGACGGTTTTCTTTTGGTTCGTAAGATCACAGAAAAAGTCACTGATCAATTTAGATCAGTCCAAGGGCTTTGATAGGATGGACTATGGTTTTGTCGGTAGCTGGGTTCGGGCTAAACTTTTGCAGCTAAATTCGCCTTTTGTAAGAGTTTCCCAGAGTCATGGTCGAGGTGAACGTGGTAAGATCGAGACCCTTTTCTTTGTCTCGATCAATTCGTCAAGGTTGTGCGCTCGATCAGTTCGTCACGGTTTGTTCGCTCTCGTCCATGCTGTACGTCTTTGCGTTGGAACTTTCTTCGGAAGCTGAGGAAGAAACTGGTCGTACGCGATCTTATACAACTTGGTCCTCCCACCACGCTTATGCAACGATATTAGTATGCTTGTAACGAGCAGTGTCAAGATCAGCAAAGAAATCGTAAGGTGTGAGGGCGTATCATGAGCCAAAATTAACCGTGAATGTCAGTGGGTTTGCGGTTGGGTTCATGGAAGAATTGTGCCCTTCCCGATCTCTTCAGTTGAATGGACATTCCGTGAGAGATCACTTTGCGTCTGGTTTGGTCCCGATTTCTAGCTGGAGAAAAATGAGTCGGAGGTATTGGAAAAGGTCGTAGCTGCTGTCAGCATTTCGTCACTGGCAGTATCAAGGTACGTTATCGTCCTTTACTAACTTTTGGTATTTCCTTTCCAGTGCATCGTTCTAATTAATCTAGAATGAGTCGTGCTCCAGTTCGTTTTGGGCAAACAGGCTCCTTTAGTAAGTAACGAGATCTGTTATCTTCATCCTTCCGAAGGCAACCTGGGGGTGTTGTAATTTGTAGGAGTCGATTACGCATGTCTTTTTTCACTATCCAGTTGTGCGGCCATTGTTCGAACTTCTTGAAGGCTACAGGGTTCGCGTACTGAATATGAATTCTTTGTCCTGAAAATCAGTTCTGTATGTAGCTGTTATGAAATTTCTCCGGCTGGTTTACTGTCGGCGAAAGTGACAAGTTCTTAGTCTCAACCTTTGTACCTTTGCCTATCGCCCGGACAACGCCAATAATATTGCTGGTATTCGGTCGGACAATATTCTATTTCGGGATGTCATTCAACCACAACCGAACAGGGAAAACTATAACGTAGAAATTTTCGAATAAGCTGAAAATGAAGACAACACGAAATGTACAATTTAGAATACAAATTATTTTAACAACCCCCCAAAATAAAGGCGTGTATGCGAAGTAAAATAGTCTTAGTGACAAAAATAGTAATGTTTATATTTCAACAATGTGGGGACAATTTACAAAGAATTTTTCTTATGATGAAATCTTTTTGAATGTGTTTTGTGTGCGGTAGGAACGGGATAAGTAAAAAGTAAAACAACATTAAAATGAAAGCTTATCTTACTTCTCTCTCTCTCCTTTTTCTTTATCTTTTTATATATATACATGTCTCTCTTCCTTTTTCTGGTATTGCGTTTCACCGACCGTTAATTTTTCTTTCTATTTTTCTGGTGTCGCGTTTTACCGACCGTTAATTTCTCTTTCTTTCTTTCCTTCTTTCTGGGTACATCTTCAAATCGTTTTTTGTTCTTTGGCTCTTCTGTTCTGCCTGCATATACAACATCCAACTCGTTGTCTCTTCGGACAGTGGAGACTGATTGGTTCACCAGAGGTAACTGGCTGCTCATTCTGCTTTTCAATTTTGCTACAAAGACACAACTAATTAGACAATCAATGTCAGAAGTTAAATTATCATTTCAATGATGAGAGAAGGACTAACAAAAGCCTGGAACCCTAAACCAGAATAAATGTTTTTATCGTGGTCAGTCGACGAACAAAATAGTCACGCAGTTCTTATCCTTTTTCTGACGGCCCTTTAATCTTCCCATATGAGCTAGCCTGGGGAAAGCAGTTTACTCTTTGAATCACAGACGCGTCTGTCTGTTAAGGGATCTCTCGACTAACTGACTTGTCTGATTTTTATTCTATGCAGATTTGACCTTCTCGCTGTCTCGTATCACGTGGGCTTCTTGACCAATCGTCATTCAGCTTTCAAATAGGTGGTTTTTTGCTAGGGGCTGTTTGCCAGTTCATACACCCATATTAGGGAAACTTGACTGTCAATCCGTCAGCACACGCCCTTGATTCGAATTCAACTCTTCAGACGTCTCGTCTACTTCTGCTGGTTTGCGAGGGAAACAAAGGAGAGAGAGAGAGAGAGAGAGAGAGAGAGAGAGAGAGAGAGAGAGAGAGAGAGAGTCTATATTTATGAGTAAAATATGAATTTGACTATCCCCTGGGCCCAAATTCATAACAGTAGCAATGTAGTTTCACATGAAACATAAATATAAGTTTCTCGGCTTACTCAGCATTATGAGAGTCATGATTTGGATGACGCAACAGAAGGAATTTCACGAAGTTTGTCTTTCTCTTCTCAGAGGCTATAAACACCAAAATAATTTTGTCAGAGTGACAAAGACTCTTATTTGGAATTCGACAAAAGGTGGTTGAAAGTTACGTGTTTGTACCGCGTGAAAGTTTGTGAAAGGATTTTGAGTCTTTGGAAAGTTCAGTGACAAACCTTCCTGGTTAAGTGTGACTAGTTTTTACCTTTATTTTGATAAAGCATAGAGGGTGTTAGCTTGTCGACCCCATTTTTTATTTTCTAGCACTGATTTTTTGTTTTTTACCCCCTCCCACATCTATTAGATGACAGAGATTCGAGTTCTTTGGGCGTGCGAGGAAAACTGCTTTTTTCCCGCAGAACTTTTTCGACTCATGAACTAGTTTTTTGCTATGTTAATCGGTTTGAAAGAGGGCAATACTAATGATCATTTTAAAATTTGTTTATATTTAGTGTATTTATTTGGTTTTTGTCGAGAACTGTTTTTGGAAAAAAAATTTTTTGTAAATGAAATTTTCAATAATTCCCATCTATTTATGTAAATATGGGATTAGGTTAGACACTCATAGAGTGACCAGATTATTTTGATTGGGTTAGACACTCATAGAGTGACCGCGTTGTCTTGATTTTCAGAATAGTTGTGTCGTTGTGGTTCTATAGTATGTTTTGGGCCAGCAAATGGAACTAGTTAAGTAAAAGTTGCGATATTGTGCTACGTTTATGCACTAATTTTTGTTTGTACATATTGAATATTGTTTTTTTTTTTTCTGCTTACTCCTTTTACCTATGCTGCGTTTGATCTCGATTATTAACCTACGTAAATCTACCTTGATATGAGACCTTAGTACAGGGGCTAAAAAACCAAGATGGCAACATCAGCAGATGTTGCAAATCAATTTCTACCGAACCCGAATAAAAGAGGCGAGATGTTTTTCTTTCTCTCTATGTCAGTTGCTATTCTTTGGTTTGGGAGTAAACTTTTATTCTACTTCCCTCCTTTTGCTCAGGTTATCCCCTCTTCTCGTGGCATTTCTGTCCTCAGGAATTCCCAACAGAATCAAACGAGGTTAATTTTCATTGTAAAATACACAAGGCCTTATCTATAAAATAAAATTGAAGAAAAAAAATCAATTTTCACTAAGATCTTCTTTGGACAAGGAATTCTAAATGAATTTAATAATTAGAATTCCGATAACTGCAGGGTGACATCATTTGGCGCCTCACTGGTTAGCTTCAGAATTTCGCGCTAACTAGTTTAATTAGTCTCACCATTCCCTACCCCCTTGGGCAGGAGGGGGAAGCTTCGCCCCGCTTTTCTTTAATTGGTGAGCCACTCGATAATATTCTAATATTGTCTTAATGGCCATTAAGACAATATTAGAATAATATTATTATTATTAGCCATAATTTTCCGTAAATTCGCACGCGGTGGACATAAGAATTTGAAATAAAATTTTGTTTTTCTATCCCGTCAATCAAAACCCAGATTCGACCCTTACAGTTAACAATCTTGGTGTCCTTGTCAACGTAAACTATTCTAGCGCATGGGGTCGCCAGGTGCGAATCCATTATTATTATTATTATTATTATTATTATTATTATTATTATTATTATTATTCTACACTACCTTACCAAAAGGCTATAACTAATCTTCAACAAATTATCCCAACTAGTCCTAAGTATTTAATTTAATATCGCCAGTCAACTTGTAAAACTATGATAGTGCTACAGTCATCTCCTTATGTCACTCCAAAACGAGAGTACCCGTTAGCAGTAGTATAAGTGTGCACAGCTGTTTCTTCCACCCGTCTGCTGCCGCGGGGGCAATCAGATATATCTGCCAGGCCCGCTTTGAAAACTCAATTACAAAGGGACAACGCATTCCGAGCAAACGGCCAAGTGAACGAGAACTCGGAATTGTTCAAGAAGGCCGAATCAGGGGCCCAATTCCATTTAGTGTGAAGCTCCTCCAACGACCGGCGTAGTAGCTCAACGAGCGGATCCGAAGCAGTATCAACCACTAACTCCCGATAGAGCTCCTTTCGATACCGATAAAGGTCACTGTACCAAGGAAGTTTACGAAGGGCCTTACGGCACTCGGTGAAAAACTACTTCATCCTATGGCCACAAATTGACCCAAACCAATCTGTGGCCAGTCTACCCTACCCAGTGGAACGTTGGATAAAAAACGAAATCAGTCATTTAGTCTAACAAACACTCTGTCCGGGTAAGACCTAGCACGAACAGGGGATGAACTATCAATCCGCATCCACATCTCCCTCCTTGGGTGATTCAGACGAAACCTGTCGACCGAGTCGTGACGAGCCATAAAGTTGATTTGGTTGCTTTAACTCCTGTCCAAACCACTAGTGCCTCTTCTGACCCTATCTTTTTGGGGATCAAGGAAACTATCCACTTCAGATATATATATATATATATATATATATATATATATATATATATATATATATATTCTATATAATTTCCGAGGGTCCAACTAATAATCTATTAAGGTAATAACGTGTATGCTAATCGAATTAATTCCACAAATCATTTTTTCTCACAAAAGTGCATCATGTTTTCATATTCATTGTGAGTATCCTCTATATTTGCCATGAGCACGAGCCTAGAATATCACTGCCTAAATGTTATAATAAAGAATAGTATTTTATATCAAGATAATATCAAGGATAATAGTCAACGAATACCAATATGTATGTAAGCGTTTTATCGTTCCCTAAAATTCGATAAGCGCATTTAGCACTTCGTTATAATACATTCAATCAAATATTTACAAGAACCTGATTTGAGTTATACGCTGTAACACAATAAGAAGTCTTTTTATTGGTCTCAATATAATATTTATAGCATTAGAATTCTAACGATGAACGATACAATAAATCCTAAACAGTATATGTGAATGAATTATTCACTTGTATTGTCATGTTAGACCATTATTATCGATGTATGAAGATTGTTAATTTCACTATCTCTGGTTACCTACACAAACAGATCGACACTGAGAGATAGTCACTGATTTCTATGGTTCATAGATGAAGTATTAAAGGTGCGAACTTGGTCGAATTCTATTCGAAGGACTTACTTAATAATCATTTTCACTTATCATAATCATTATAATTATTTTTATCAGTAAATACAACAAACCAGCACTTCTAGTTATATTCTTCTTTACAAAACAGTCAAAAATATATCTTTCTTTCAAGTTTATCTTTGAAGTTTATCTTTCAAGTATATATAAGTATGCTGTGCTAACATGTCTGGTTCCGACATTCATCAGCAGAGTTCGAACCAATGCAAAGCTCATAATTTCAAAATAATTTCCAACCAGGTTCTTTCATCTTCCGAAATATATTGGCGCTGCATAATCTTCTAATCGCTTTGCATTCAGTCCATTCTTTTATGTGTATCTGGTATTATATATACATTTTTCTTACACATAAATATGTAAGTGGGTGTACTTATTTTTGAACTTCTACATATTCATATTTTTGGCTATTGAATTTCAATGCTGAAGAGTTTGGTAAAAAATAATAAATAACCGAAAATCTGTAAAGCACCGGCGCAATCTGGATGCCCTTGAGCATTTCCAGAAGTTGTTTGATTTACAGAGCGACAAGTATGTGTTGTGTGTCTGCCAGTACTTAAAAGATTGTATGTAAGGAGTCAAGTGTCCGTCAGGCACACCATTGGGGTGTACTGTTTAGCAAGATAGTTTGGTAAATCAATTTCTACAAAGTAATGAATTCAGTCCACACTGATTGCATGATACAACTGGCCTTGTGTCATATCTAGGTATCTCCTAATTTTGACCAACAACAGGCACTGTTAGCAATCTGAAGCACAGTAAATTCTAAATCTGAGATTAAGTCCTTGATTTGTGGGTTGCAGATTTCAGGAAAATTATCAGTCAGAAATGTAGAAAAAGGTACTTAAACCGAACAAATAGGAAATTCTAGAAACCTTATTTCGGAGTTGCGAAGGCTGCAAAAATAAAATCAAATATTCATTTGTTCTTATTAATCATAGGATTAGAATCTCGTAGAAAAGAGAATATGAAAACTATATATAAATATTCTAAAGTACCCTGTCTACAACGGAAAAGAAGTCAAAACTTGGATTGCAGGTATGGTGAAACTGATAAATATAAAAAGAGTAGATTTAAAAAATCCCATCTATTTCATTTTACAACATTTGTTATCAATTAAAAATTTACATCGAATAATTGCTAGAGTTTAGTAATAACTAATCACTAATTTTAATTGACGATAACTTTTTATTCATTCTGGTCTGCATTTTTAATTAGTAAAAAGTAATTGTCAATTTAGTTAAAAAAAGATTTTCCTTTTTCATACGCCGATGATAACATTGCATAAATAACATTGCAAAAAAAGAATAAAAATTGGGGGTATTGATTAGTCTTACTGAACCATAGATCTCCATGTGGATATAAGTCTAGAAATTATTATATAGGAAGATAGCAGTTTTCCAAGATGGAAAAACCCTTTTCATGCCACTAATGTTACCTATGGCTTGATGACAACGTCAAACAGCTTTATGGACACCAACTCCTAGTTTGGAATCTTGAGTTGTCTTTCTCCTTGACCGTTGCCTAATAAGGCAAGAGAGTTGAGTCTGTCCTAATTTATCCTTAATATGTATAAACAAATCTTTTTCCCTGCCAAGCAGCGGAGGGGAAAAGATGGATTCTTACCTCTACGAGTGCTATTAGTGCAAAGTGAACGCAAACAACTTCAACCAGTATTTAAACAGCATACTGACTCCATTTCCTGCACAGATGATTTTTTAAGTAAGCAAAAATTTAATCCCGTAAACATACATAAAGGTGTTTCTCATTTTCGACTGCTATATTTATATTTGCTAACAAAGTTTCAATTTTGTACACTTCGGTTATACGTGATGCCTATTAATTTGTTTTGAATGTATAACGTTCTACTAAAAATATAAAATCTCTGATTTAGAAAAAAATTAACATTTTATTCAAGAATTGTTCGGAGTTTATTTATGATCAATATATATATGTAGATATAGATATAGATATATTGTCTCATGAATGTGTAAGCGAAACAGAAAAAGTAAACCACACGAGGTCAATTAGAAATAACGAAAAGTGCAAATAAAGGTCATACACGAATTTAAGAAAAGATTGGTCGTTTGCGTTTTATGGCAAATCAACCTTTGTAGATTATTTAACGCCAAATCTATTTTTATGTAAATAATCAATTCTATTTCAAACAATTCAGTTTAACATGAGTACACAGTTTAATTGTCAAAAACATTTCTATTTCAAACTATTCAGTTTATTCAAACAGTTATATGAAACAATTTAATCTAGTGTAAGTACAGTTTCAATGTCAAAAACAGTTCGATTTCAAACAATTCAGTTTAGCACAAGCACGCAGTCTAAATGTAAGTACAGTTTAATTGTGAAAAACAATTCTATTTCTGGCTATTCAGTTTAGTCAAGCAGTTCTAATTCAGTTAATTCAGTTTAGTATAAGTACAGATTTTGTTTACACACAGTTAAATGTCAAAACAGTTCTATGTTAAACAATTCAGTTTAGTGTAAATACAGTTTCAATGTCAAAAAATAGTTCTATTTCAAATAATTCAGTTTAGCATAAGCACGTAGTTTAAATGTAAGTACGATTTCAGTTTAGCATTAGCACGCGGTTTAATTGTCAAAAACATTTCTATTTCAAGCCATTCAGTTTAGCATGAGTATGTCGTTAGTTCTATTTAACCCATCGAAATGACCCTATCAGGTGCTACAACGCCGGGCCAGAGTAGACCTGGGAGCAATGGCAATGAAGGTGTGCTACAACGCCGGGCCAGAGTAGACCTGGGAGCAATGGCAATGAAGGTGTGCTCCGTATTCCCCAAAGCCCCAGCATTACTGAGACTTAACCATCAGACTGTTTAGTGTCATATTCAGGACACTCATTTGGGGGTCTTACCCCTCTGCAGAGGTGCAGTCAGTGTATTCTACAGCAATACACAGAGTTAAAAGTCAAACAGTTTTATTTCATATAATTCAGTTTAGCATAAGTACACATTTTAGACGTCAAAAGCACGGTTTAGTTCTATTTTACCCATAGATAGGACCCTTATCAGATGCTACCTCTATGGGTCAGACTGGACCTGGGAGTAATGGCAATAAAGGGGTACTCCCCCCCCCCGAAGCTCCAGCATCACTGGAACCTCACCATCAGATTGTTTAGTGTCATATCAGAACACTCGTTGGGGGTGGTCGGTGTATTCTACTGCTCCAGCCAACTGGGCAATTTAAGAAAAGAGGAAAGGAAACAAATAACGCGGTCAAACCGTCTCAGCTTTAAAAAGCAGAAAAAATTTGAATAAGGACCTATGTAGAAAAATCAAGCTAGGGATGATAACTATGAAGTCAGGAAAAGTACCTGCCCACTCACGCATTTTTTTTTATTCAACCTTGAATATGGTCTCATACCCAAATCGGGAAAAAAGCTAGTCGCCAACTGGACGAGACATAGCACGTGACAAAGATTCAAGACGAAACTTGAAAATCAGATGATTACCTGATAACGAGCGCGGTGATTGATCTCACGTCACGTCCGATGATGGATGACTTTAAATAAATAATCGCTACCTTAAGCTGTTTTGAAGATAAAAAGTCACAGGGATGACTGACAGAAGTTATCGACGTTTCATCTATTACTGGGATAATAGATGAAGACTAGATGCGTGGGAGTAATAAACCTCCACTTCAACGTTTTTAAGAAAATTCAGAATGAATGAATCTCATTATCTAACGCCCAAGTTCCGAAAATCAAGGAAGAAGGCGGGAAAAAAATGTAAGAGAAAAAGACGAAACAAGAGTAAAGAAACTTCTTCAACCACGGAAGAGAGCAAAACTCTTTCCAAGACTGAGAAAAGAAGAAAAATAAGTTCCTTTTCGATTTAGCGAATACACAACATCAAAGATAAGACTTTGGTTTGACCTCGCATTCAACTCCTATCCTTACAATTCCACAAAGAATTGAAGGTGAACATTCTTTAGGCATACATCATGACATAAACAACATGTTACACAATCATTCTTGCCATTTTTAAATACGCAAGTTCACGATATAACTGTGTTAACTAAGAAAATATAATTAAAACCCGTCACTCCTTCCAATATAGAAGCATCATCATTATCGTGGACTGGTTTACTACGGCAGCCCAGTAAATTTGCGAGCCGTTTAGTAACATATAAATATCTAAAAGTTAGTATATAGACGAACCAGACACGCAGGACACTGCTGGAGAAGCAAGGACGAGCTCATAAGTGATGTACTCCTATGGACCCCCACATATGTCCAAGCAAAAGCAGGACGACCAGCTCGAACATACATACAGCAGCTATGTGAGGACAGGATGTAACCCTGAAGACCTGCCAGAGGCGATGAATAATAGGGAGAAGTGGCGAGAGAGGGTCAGGGATATCCGTGCTGGCGGCACGACATGATGATGATGATGATGATATATATATATATATATATATATATATATATATATATATATATATACATATATATATATATATATATATATATATATATATATATATATAGTGCTTAATATGCTAAATAGGTTTTTGAGCGCGTGAACTAATTATAAAAACAGATTTTTAGAAAGTTTTTTTCTGAATGAGATTAAACCCTTTCTTTTGGTTTTCTCTTCCACTACACAAGTAGCAACATCCATCTTCATCAATTCACAAGTGTAGTGCATACAAAATACTGTAAGGAGAACATAAAATGCCGATGGTGCAAGACTCGTTTTATCAAGAAGAGACTGGCTAATTAACTCAAGATTACATGTTTAAATGGTAAATAATTTTGTATACGTACTCGTAAAAATTGATTGATAGATAGATAGATGAGAACAAATAGAACAATTAGACTTACCTATTTGTCGACTCTGAGATTTTGCTGAAAAATTATGTTCCCAAAACTCGACGGAAACACAATTATCTCTCAAAAATGAGTACAAACCGACCAATATTTATAAAATGTTAATTCTCTTCTTCAAAACGTTTATTATTAAATGCGTTTGGTTATAATTCATTACCAAAGTCTACAGCGTTGAAACACTATAACCTAAAATAATTTTGAGTCACTTCCGTAATCAAAAATTAATTTGCATAAATATGTACGTATTTATTTTCAGACTATTCTGTATTCATATACTTGTTTACAGAATTTCAGTACAGTAAACTATGGGAAATAAATAATACATAAAAATATCCGTATTGATTGCATAATGATCCACAAGAAATTATAAAATCCTGTTTTATTGTTGGTCTAGAAGAAAAGTTAGCTTATAAAAGTTGATTGAGGTATACATATTTATGGGCGATTTTGTATAACTAATTGCTGTAAATAACTGTGCACACATGAACTACATGCACAGATATGTATACATATGTGGGTCTGTGTCTGTGTCTGTGTGATCCGTATTGCTTTATAAAGTCATAGAAAATTGGTTTGAATATGAACAAAATTGTTTAGCTACACTTAGCATCTCGATAATTTTGTCCATAAATATAAAATTTACACTAATATTTTCTAAAATTAAATGATAATTACTTCGAATGAAACTGCCCTACTATCGGCAATATATTATTTTGAAATAGACAAAGTAGGAATAGCTGACACCAGGCTCTGAGTCACGTTTGTAGCTTACTGAACCTTTATGAACCAATTTAACGTTAAAATGACGCTTGGTGTTCTCGTTGCTTTCTTGAAATTCCTATCACGTTTAATGGCGCGTCGTAGTGATCTACAGACGTGCATCACGCCTTCTTTTGCTCGCGTCCTCTATCACACACACACACACACACACACACACACACACACACACACACACACACACACACACACACACACACACATATATATATATATATATTAGTCAATATTGTTAACGATAGATAGTGAGAAAGACATTAACTTTTTGATACATAGATCATATTAAGAAATCTTTTGATGACATATGCCATCACTTAAATTTGTTTAAGGAACACGAACTCATAATAAAACTCACGAACAAATTATTATCGGAATCAAATTTCCATTTACAAGAACGTTTCTCTTATTAATTTTGAATATGTAAGTAACAGACAAAACCTTAAATCAACAAAAGAACAATGTAACGTCTGTACGTATAGTTCTTTTTATAGAATGATGTACTTCGATTTTTTTATATAATTACATCGTTTTACAACTAAATCGTCTTATCACTCACAATTTTAGTAATTGTAATGTGTATGAAAATTTTAATAAAATTTTACCTTTGATTTTTTAAATTTTAGAAATCTCTCATATTCTTTAAAATTTTCCTATTTTTCTTTTGCAGTTTACTATGGAAAGGCAGGTATTTTAACAATTTACAACACATTCACTGTTGTCGATGATATCACTACCAACGCTATCTTGAGTTTATATATTCATTTTTGCTTGAAGCATAAAAATCATGGAATTTTTTTTATTAAGTTCACATTACTGCGAACACACACACACACACACACACACACACACATCACTAGGCCATAACATACTGATAGTAAGAATTGTTTGCAAAACCAGCTTGATGAATATGGCTCCACAAAAAACATCACACACACACACACACACACACACACACACACACACACACACACACACACACACACACACACACATATATATATATATATATATATATATATATATATATATCATGGTGCGTATATATATATATATATATATATATATCATGAGATGCTAAAAGGTCAACGACTTTTTCTTTGAAACTAGAAGAACGTTATTCCAATGGAATGGAACTACAGGAATATGGGGAATAGTATGTATCCTACAAGTAATCTACTTCTTGGTCAGACCAAGAACTTTTTAACGAACGCCCCTTTGTATATATATATATATATATATTGGAGGTAGCAAGTTATTATTCGGACAAGTTTTATTAAAGAAGATGGAACACTTTATTATTTTTAATTGTAATTTTTCATGACTTCTTGTGTCGGGATCCAGGTGTTAAAGGAATTGTTCCATATCTTCTAACCATATTTCGACCATATTTTTGGTCGTCATAAGGGGTCATGTGTTTTAGTAGACAGTTTAAGTTTTTATTGTTTTTATTGTTTTAATCTAATTATTTGTATTGTTTTAATTTAATTATTTGTAGCATTTTGTGTTGAAGTTTTTGGTTGGAACGTTTTGTTTTAAATTGTTCTGTTGGAAAGGTTTACTAATAGAGTTAGTGATTTTAGTTATTAAGAATATTTAGTATGTTAGTGCCTGTGTTAAATGCTATTTTATTTATGTTTGTTTTTTTAAAGTTTTTTAGGCTTCTAGGATTTGTAATCGTTTTTTATTATTGTATTCATAATTATTGTATTATCTGTGAGAATTTTCCTTACATCGGGAGATGATGTAAGTTGGTAAGTGCAATTATTGTGTTTTATGATTAAATGCTTTATGGCACTATTTTCAGGAAAGTAATAAGTGAGACGACGAGATACTGTTGTGGTTGTATAGCCAATGTAAATATTATTTTGGTTTCTCAGGAGACACTCTCGAAATGGATATATAAATTTATAAACTACATTGCTTTGGTTTAGGAGAATTTTTGCAGAGTTGGTGTTTTTTTACTAAGAAGTTTGATATTTTAAATCTAGTGTAGTAGAGGATAAGTTCTATTTGTTTTTGCTTTTCGATAGGTTTAATGTGTCTTTTTATAATGTTGGTTATTGCTTGTTCGTCTAATATGTAGTTATAGAGCATTTGATTTCTGCAATAGAAATTAATTATGTTAGTGTTGTTATTGTAGGTAGTGTTGTTATTTTTGTGAATGTTACGAAGGTATAGTTTTATTTATTGATCGACAAGTTTATTAGGGAAATTGTTATTAACAAGGATTTGTTTTATGTTAGTAAGGTTTTTGTAAAATATCTTTGATGATTAAAAAAGATTACTGATTTGATTTGTCAATTACTAATTTTATCAATCATGAGATATTTTCCTCAGTCAAAATGAAATAGCATAAACCGAAAGTAGAAATGAAAAATCAAAAGTAAGTTTGCATTTTCTGGTTGAATTTTTAAAATTTTAGATATTCATTTTAAAGTTGTCTGATGGGCAAGGGGCTAATGGTTCAAAATTATACGGTGAATTTGGAATTTTTCGGCATAATATTACTTTTATCATATTTAATGATTGATATCTTCACCATTAGAATTGATTCAACAGATTTTAACGGTTCCGATTATATAGGATGGGAAAGGTAAGGAAAATATGCTTATAAACTTCTTTTTTTCTGTGAGTGTTCAAAGCATTTAAGTTTGAACGAAAAAAGCTGATAAACGTAAGAAGAAAAAAGAAATACAGGGGTCAGGTGAGACGAAAAATATTCATTTATTAATAAGATTTTTGAGATATAAACATTTGGACATTTATTAATTTAATGAAAGAAACGCTATGGGATTAAAATTCACACCGCGGCAGTTGTCGATTATTTGTTGACATTTATTCGTCCGTTTTGTAGTTTGATTACATTTATTATTTCTTAAAAAGTATTTACTAGTTAATGAATAATCTTATTTTATATGGTTTGTATTCGGATGCTTCTTTATATGAACGACTATAACCTAAATAATTATGAGACGAGATTTAAAACATTGACATTTCTAATTTGTTTGCAAAGGAATATCTGGGAGCAATTATCTGTTTGCTTATTAGATAATACCGCAGAAAACAACTACTCTCTCTGTCTCTCTCTCTCTCTCTCTCTCTCTCTATCTATCTATCTATCTATCTAGCTAGCTAGCTAGCTATCTATAACAAAGAAGACCATATCCAACTTGAATGGTAGTAAGACTGATAAAAGAGAGAATTGGTTTCTGCATTTTCCAGCCATTTGCCTAAAAGCAATAATAAGGCCTACCAAAAGAATTTGGTTCATGATTTCCATTTTATGAGTCACCATACTTCTTGCAATATTATGCAAGGTTTTTAATAACATCTGTCAATATGTTTTTAGATACCGTCAAAAAGTTGAAGTTATGAACAAAAATGCTTTCTCCTTTTTCTGAAAAGGAAGTACTTGATTCGATTTTTGCTTCTAGTTACATAAACAATATGTAAATTATAACACCCATTTCTCCCTCTTCTCCTTCATCCCATTCTCTGAAGGCTAAAAAATATTCCTGGTTCTAGTGACTAGCATCATACACATGCCAGACTCTCTTCTTTTGGTACAATGGGGCAAGTGATGTCAAAATGTTGGAACCTCCAGGACCAAGTTCGTCACATCCATTTGTCTATTTTAACTGAATCATGTCCGAAAATAAGAACACTATTCCCGAAGGCTTGAAAAATGTGTATGTGTGTTCGTATGTGTGCACGTGTGCGCTTGCGTGCGTGTGTGCACACTCGCCCGTACGTGTGTCTTTTACATATTTGTAAAATTCATGCTTTTTACAATATACAGGATTGATTTTCTTTCATATCACACTTTTAATTCTTTATTTTTATCTTCTGTTTACGCTATCTCATATTCTCTTCCATCCACCTCTCTTATACGATTTTTTGTTGTATTCTTTCAGTTGCCACATATTGGTATATCTAGTGTGTAGGTCGACCTTTGATTTATGGTCATGAAATAATAATCTTTTGAAACTAATTTTTGAAGCCATTCGTTACTCCTCTCCATTCCTATGATACTTTCAATTATTACTCATGTAGGTCTACATCAATTTTTTGACTAAATTTAGGTCTTCAAAATTTAAATTAAATACGAATATTAAATACAGTAAGTATACATTATCTCGTAAGTTGCAAAATAAAATTACAGAATCTATTTGACATTCTAAAACTATTTATTTTTATAAAACTTTTTGCAAATCTTTGCGTACATATGTATACGTGTATACATGCTTTAGAAAATACCTGCATTTGTGTGCGTTTATGGGTTTGTTTGTTTTTTATTTTTTGTTTATGACTTATCAATCTTCGGGGGTTATTTAATATCAAAGACATTCTTGAAGAAGAACGGTAGTTGCATTATTTAACACATAACTGGGGAGGGACAGGGGATTCATACCTTTCCCAAGTCCAAAAGTGAACGTAATAGTGCGATTGGAGTTTGAAGTCACTTAATACGATGTCACGCTATAGGACTTTAGCCACAACACTTCTTTATTGGTATTTACTGACGCTAACACAATGCCAAACATGGTGAGTACATTTTAATACTTCAGGGGGAGGTGACCGAAGTACCTTGTGAATATTTGAAATCCTGATCTCAAACTCCGTTCACCAGCACCAATAGAAAATAAGTCAGCCAAAGAGATTTTTGTGTGTAGAGATTAGTTATATTTTGTGCTTATGAATATTTATTAGTGTAGTTTGTGTTCTTTGCTTGATATTTTTTTGAATTTGTGAAATTCTGGCAGAGGATATATGAAAGCCAAAGGATTAACATTTGAACCCAAAATTTATAATGTGTGTGTGTGTATGTGTGTGTGTGTGAAGAGGATATTTATATTCTTTGCTTATGAATCCGTTTATTAGTGTATAATTTAAAGCCTTGTACGGTTTATTGCATATGCATAAGTTTTTTAAATCATATGGATACGCTAAATTTATCGTGTGCTTATGAGAGTGTTGGTTGATTGATTTTCTGTGTGTGTATGATGTCACCAAAAATATGTTTGTCGTCATTTAAGTCAGACAACTGTCTTCCGACTGGGGAGGGATTGATAGTGTCAATCTATTTGCTTGCAAAACGTGATTATATTGTCTAGGGACTAGCAAGCTTCATTCACTGTTTGTCTCTCTGTTTCTATCTCAATGTCAACTCATCCTCTCAATCGATTTTATACATCTACTAATTATTACGATGGCTTGTCTATCGGTTTGATTATAGATAACTTTCTTTCTCTCTTCCTTCCTTTCTCTCTTTTTCTGTTTCTTTCTCTCTCTCCCAAACTCACTCTCACTCGCTCACTAACTTTCCCTCTAATTTCCATTTTCCATTTCTCTTATTCACCTTATTTAATTATACGTTGATTCTCCGTTCATAGCCTCAGCGCCTTACTCACTTCCATTTCCCTCACGCTTCTCACTTTCACTTTATCTTAGATTGTTAATTTCTATTTCTCATTGTTTATTTTCCTCTATTTATCTATTTTCTTTTGATTTTTGTTCTCCTTCCTCGCGTTCTTTTTTCCTCTATAACTCTGTGTGTGTGTGAGCGCGCATGTGTTTCCATACATTCTTTGTTTGGACGTCTATATGTCCGTTTAATGTCAGTATAATGTATTTAATCTCGATGCATACGTTGATGAACAAACCTGTCTAAGTGTTGTTGTTATCCCCTGGAGTATTTTCGGACGTCAATATTTTCCTTTAAAAATATGTAAATATTGTTTAGCTATAAAGAAAGAAAGGAAGAACAAGTGATGGAAATAGAGAAAGAAACAAATAAATACAAAAAAAAAAAAAAGCGTAAACTTATGGTTTTGTTATTAAGCCATGTAAATGTAACATTTTTATTGTTTGAATGTAAATTTGGCCTAATATAGAAGAGTGTACATTTGTTTCTCGCAGTTTCACTGTTTGCCAACACTTCTTTATATAAAAACCAAATAAAAAAACAATTTGAAATATATTTGAATAATTTTTTTTTGATAAAACTAACAAATCGTGTCACTTTTCAGATTATTATGCCCTAACACAAGGATTTTGAAGTTTAAAGACAAGTTTAAAAAATTAAAGAAAGCACTAAAAGTAAGCATTTTTTTCTTTCTTGGGGCACTGAGTCAACTCGGATTTGTTGGTCCCAAAATTATCTCATCTCAAAAGGACACATTTTTACAATACTCTGTCTGACGTCACGAGTTATTTCACGGAAACATAAAATTTAATTTTTTTCTTTTATGCGCGATGAATAAATTCGTAAATATCTTTTTTTTTTATTTTTCTAGATTTATTTCCCGGTGAATTAAAGTAAAAATATTCTCTTATTTAAATTACATTGATTAAAAATAAATTGGATAACATTGTTTCTTGATTGATTAAATTGCATACTGTTATGTAAGTAAATTGCTTTGATTCTTCAATCGTTTTTCTTTCTTCATAAATTTCGTCTTTAATATTAAAAAATCCACTTTAAAAAAAGAAAAAAAACTATTTTATTTTGTGTAAAAGAAAAAACATATATTAAGTTACAGAGACGTAGCACATGACGTCAGACAGTATAGAGTAAATTAGGATAAATTCTAGATATTATGCATCCGAGTTGACCCTTTGATTTATTTACGTTGGCTAAAAAGATATTGTTATGACAAAATATTGATTACATGGATAAAAGAAAGAGTAAAGAAAGTTGGCCGTTTTTGAAAGAAATACATAACCAAGAATATTGTTTAAATAAATTAAACAATATTCTTTACAATCCTATACGATTTTCTAATAATCTGTTTTTACTAAAGTTAGACTAAAAGAAACTTTAAATTATGTCTTGTATAGGGCCACAGTTTTAGAACAACTACTACGCACTAATATTAATAGCTTTTTGATTCATACACTTGCCCATATGCCTGATATTCGAATTAAGGTGTGGTCTTTATGGGCCTACGTCAGCGAGATGATATCCAGAGATTAAGAGCTCTCTTTTGTTGTAACAGCGGATTTAAATGTTTGATTCTTTTATGTTGACATGGCAATTCAGGTTTATTTATGTTTAATGATAACTAAAGCGAATGGAAAGATGAAAGATCTTGAAAAATATACACAGATCAACTGTGGCAAAATAAAACAGATTTGCTTTTATGCTAATTGAAAAAGATGTTTTCAACAACTTACAATGGATCTTTTGGAGCAATTTATTTCCAAAAAAACAATATTTTTATTTCAATTATAAAAAAAGCAACATTGCAATATTCTAAAAATATTACTGGGACCCTTAGATTAGCTGTAGCTTCAGAACTGGAATCTTACCATCAGCTGGTTTAGTATCATATCCAGGACACTTGGTAGGGGGTCTTACACCTCTCGCAAAGATGCAGTCGGCATATTTTACAGCCCCAGCCGACAGGACTTGATGGTTTTGACAGTAAATAACCAACGAAGGTTGATATGCTATTAAATAAAATATTTTACACGCGATGCCTACAAAATCTTAATTTGGTAATGACTGTATTAACTTGCATATATTTTGCTGTTTCAAACCAGATTGTTTTCAGTGTGCCTGATATCAGGATCCCGCCAGGTAGACCATTGTAGTTTTGTTGCAAAATAAATGTTTAAAATAACAATAATAAACTGAATGTCATTAAAATTTACTCTAATTTTACACTACATATGTACATATGAGTAATAACAATAATGATCTAGTCACCCGCAACCAGTACCACAATGTCAAGAATGACAGAAAGGGTTGGAATCTCCAGGAGCGAATCATACCTTCATTAGTTTAATATATTAGTTTATTATTTAATATCCTATATTATTTGAGAACAAGGTTGGTTCCAGCTATGGGTAGAAATTACATTTCTTCTACAAGGATGGTGTTGATTGGTTGGTTAATTGGTTGTGTTTAATGGCATGTTAACTCTAGTAGTTTATTAAATGCAAATCCTGTTTACACACACACACACACACACACACACACACACACACACACACACACACACACACACACACACACACACACACATATATATATATATATATATATATATATATATATATTCACAGGTGTGCTGCAAGAGGACACATTAGCCCCATACTTGTTTATTATCTGCCTAGACTACGTACTTCGAACGTCGGCAGATTAATGAAAGAAAATAGCTTTACGCTGGCAAAGGCTAGAAGAAGATACCCTGCACGAACGTTTACGGACGCACACAACACTGATGACATAGAACTTCTGACAAATATATCCACTCAGGCCGAATACCTGTTGCATTGCCTGGAAAGGGCAGCATGTGCCATAGGCCTCCATGTCAACGCAGACAAAACAGAGTTCATGAGCTTTAATCAAAGAGGCGACATCTCTATACTAAATGTATGATCTCTGAAACATATGGACAAGTTCACCTACATCGGAAGCAACGTCTCATCTACCGAAAATGATATCAATACGCGACAGCTATCGAAGGACTGTTGGTCATATGGAAGTCAGTTCTAACAGATAAAATAAAGAGCAATTTTTCCCAAGCAGCGGTTGTGTCAATACTGCTGTATGGATCCACCTCATAGATGCTGACTAAACGTATGGAGAGAAAGCTTGACCGCAATTGCACAAGAATGCTCCGAGATGTATTGAGCAAGTCTCGGTGGAAGCATCCCATAAAGCAGCAGTTGTACAGACACCAACCACCCATCTCGAAAACCATCCAAACTAGACGAGTAAGAGATGCGGGACACTGCTGGAGAAGTATGGGTGAGTTCATAAGCGATGTAATCCTATGTGCCCCTTCACACAGACGAACAAGGGTAGGGCGATCAGCTAGAACCTATCTCCAAAAGCTCTGTACTGACACTGGATGTAGCATGGGAGAATTGCTAGGAGCGATGGACGATAGGGACGAGTGGCGGGAGAGGGTCTGGGAAATCCGTGCTAGCGGCACGCCATGATGATGATGATGATGATAGTGATATATATATATATGTATAAATGAATAGTTTATAGGTAACATTTTTGAACGTGCCAGAGCTTATTTGTTTAATTTCAGTTAAACAGTTTCACGAATAGAAAATGACTAAATATTTTTTTTTGACCCATAGGTACTATCACTCAAGGTCAAGGTGAATCTGGGAGAGTGAACATGGTGAATCTGGGAGAGTGAACATGGGAGGCAATGAAGAAGTACTTTACATTCCCTAAATCTCAACACCGGCTGGTTAAGTGCCATTCCAAGGCATTTGTTGGAGGGAGGGGTCTTATTCCTTTGCAGAGATGCAGTCAACGTATTCCATAGCTCTAGTCGACTAGACTTCATGACTTTAGTATAAAAAACCCCACGAAGGTTGATATACCATTAAACAAAGAAATGTTATGTAATACCTATTATATAAACCAATCTTCCAACTTATCTAAACGTTATCCTTGTCCATCATGAAAACCAATGTTGGTATTTATTCGCCTCCACATAAGTGAAAATACGACATAAAGTCGGTTTACTAAAGGATCCCCATATGTGAGAGCGTTCAGAAATCCTTCACTCTCAGCAACTTTTGCTGCTGACTTCAGGACGAACACACTAAGCCAACCTTTTTTAGAGCAATACAGAATTGGTGACTAGACACAGCTAATCAGAAACCAGATACAATAGAATCAAAATGCTTTGCCCCAAAATAAGAAAAGATTGGTCTTATCCACAAAAGGTGAGACATGGAAAAGTTATGAAAAGATTTACTAAATTCTACTCCACTTTTGCTTCTATTTTACGATATTCTAATTTTCTGAAACAATTCTATGCATTTTAGAAGTAATATTAACTCCTACATTTGCATAAAGAGTAAAGGATTACATTTACGAATACATTTGTTCCGCGAAAATGTTTGCATGGTTTTTGATAAAAAGAAAAAAGAAAAAGAAAAGTTTCCTACCATCTATTCAAATTTGTAGCTTACAAAAAAGATGGCTCGAGAAACTTTTGCACATACTTTATATATATCCAAACACAAATTACTAATAAAAATACTTTTTCTTAGAATCTATACAGCCCCGCTTTTAAATACTCAGCCTTCTTACGTTTTGCACTTACGCATTCTGCACCCATAAAAATGAATCATGTGGACCTTTATTTTTGTATATGAAGATTGAAAGTGACAAAAATTGATATAAAATATTTTAGGCTGTTTTATTTTAAATATCAATGGTCCTATATTTTTATAGATATTTTCAATTAATTTCTAAGCATACGAATTAGATTTATTATTTCATTACAGATAATATGATAAGTTAAGATATTTAACATGTGTGATAAAATATTTGTCAAAATTCAAGTAAGGATGAAAACTTTAAACTCTTCCTTGTTTCATGTTGAATGATAATCGCTTCGTTCAAACAGATTGGAAGATTACTTTATATGTGTATATATATATATATATATATATATATATATAGAGAGAGAGAGAGAGCGAGAGAGAGATTGATAGATAGATAGAGATACGTATACAGATATAGATATAGACATACATTATATAGATATACATATTATGTATGCACATTATATATATATATATATATATATATATATATATATATATATATATATATGTGCCTTCAGTAAGTTTCCAGACTTTTTTTGGTTGGTTTGGTTTCTTTGTTTAATGGCATATCAACTCTTTTTAGGTTATTTAATGCCAAAGCCATTCTCCTAGAAGAACAGTAGTGGTACTATTTAACCCATAGCTGGGAGGATAAGGGGGTTCATACCTTTCCCAAGGGTATTTGCCCGAAAGTGAACGTAATAGCGCGACTGGAGTACGAACTCGCGTACTACGATTCCACAGTCCATCGTTTTAACAATTACACCACGAGGACACTCCCAGCCTTTTTTGTACAGGCATTTAAAATTGTCGTAGACTCTTGAAAATTCACTATGTTATTGCTATACATCTTATGAGATGACTGACCAATTTTTATCATTTCAGATTCAAATGAACAGCTACAGCAACAATTGGAATACACCCTACAAAAGCCTGATTGTCATACCTGGTGAATTTCAAAAATGCAATCTGGACGTAAGGACACTTTAGAAGAATTATATGCAATAAAATTCTGTTTTAAACTGAGAAAAAATGCCACAGAAACGTATGGAATGCTTCAGACTGCTTTTGGAGCATCTTGCATGAATCGAGCATCAGTTTTTGAGTGGCATAAGGGAGTCTGTGAGGGATGATGAGAGGTATGGGAGGAGTAAGGAAGTCAATATACCAGAGTTGATTGGCCAAAGGGTTAGGGTTAGGGCTACTATGTTGAGGTTTTAAGGGAGTTCAGTAAGAGATTCCGTTGGAAGAGGCCAGCACTCATCAAATCGGGTCAGTGGTATTTCCACCAGGACAATGCACCAGACCATCTTTGTCACAGACTATTTGACAGAGATGGGCATCAAGACAGTTCCTCACCCTCCCTATAGTCCAAACCTTGCTCCCTGTGACTTTTGGTTATTCTCTAAGCTCAGAGGCTGTCGTTATGAGACAATTAAGGAGATGAAAGAGGCTGTGACGAAGGTCATTGACAAGTTCCCATAAGAGGACTTCCATGGGGCCTTCCAGAAGTCGTTGGAACGTTACAATAAGTGCATTGCAGCCGGAGGAGATTACTTCGAAGGTGACTATATTTTCATGTGTGTACTATCAATAAAAGTGCCCATACGAAAAAATCTGGAAACTTATCTAATGTTCCTCGTATATATATATATATATGGTGTTTGGTACGCCTACGCGCGGATACATACATCCACGCACTCACACACTCACACTCATTGTCTCTCTCTCTCTCTCTCTCTCTCTCTCTTTCTCTCTCACACACACACACACACACACACACACTCGCTGGAGCATGTATGTACGTATATACATTATATTTCTATTCGTTATATGTATATTTATATATATGTGTGTTGTTTGGCAGTAGTATTTAATTTAAGCATGTTTGATTAAATAATAAAGACACATTTTGTCTATATAATTTATTCTAGACCCTTTCAAGTTTCCTGATAAGTGTCTTGGTTTCAGGTTGGAATTGGTGAATGAATTTACCAAAATTGTCCCGCTTTAACACTGACGCTGAGCAAATATTTTAATGAAAGGAAAATTCATTATACTATCAATGATTCAATCCTCATTCACTGGGTGTCAATCAGACTATTGTGACTTTGAAACAAACTAAACTAATCTC
Source organism: Sepioteuthis lessoniana (assembly GCA_963585895.1). Lineage (NCBI taxonomy): Eukaryota > Metazoa > Mollusca > Cephalopoda > Myopsida > Loliginidae > Sepioteuthis > Sepioteuthis lessoniana. The sequence continues at coordinate 86,405,074 of OY757904.1, read as the reverse complement.
CTAATATAATGCGATGATAATAAAACCCTTGTAAATTTGATAATCACACTTTAATAATTTTAATATTTTGAATGATTTGAATAATTACTGCTAGAATGAAAAACTAGGGAAGGTAAATAAAATACATGTGAGGTCATGTTGTCCACTTTTTTAATCAGCGTGAAGGGTGAATAAATATATCCACCCCAAAAGTGCAAACAGGGTGGATGTATGCCTGCCGCTTATAAAAAATGGGAATGGTAGTTTTCACGTCAGTCCGTTTTTTGAAATTCATCATTTTCTTTCTCTCTCTCTCTCTCTCCCCATCTCTCTCTTTCAATCTCTCTCTCTCTCTTTCTTTCTTTTACTGACACACATCCACACGCACATACACACACATGCACACACTTTTTTTCTTTCTCTTCCTCACATTTTTCCTTTTTTTCTCTCTCTTTCTCTCTTCTCTTTCACTCTCTGTATCTATTCCTTACTTTTCTCTCTCTCTCTTTCTCTCTCTCCCTCTCTCTCTCTCTTACGCACACCCACCCACTCACTCATATACACAATTTCTCACTCTTTTTTTTTCCTTCTCTCCTCTTTTGTTTTCATTCTATCTTTCATTCTCAATTTCTCTATTTTCCTCTCTCTCTCTCTCTCTTTCTATATATATATATATATATATATATTAAACACTTTTCAATTTTTCATGTTGGATAATTTACCGTTAAAACAACTAGAGTCGGGAAATTCCACCCACTATCTCGGGCCACGCCTTTGCAGTTTGACATCACAGTATTTTTCTCGAATCACAATCACCCGTCATTGTTGCAACTCTAAGGCGGATCGAATGTTAGAGACAAAAAGCGTGAATATTGAAAACTAGACGAGTGACTACAGAACAACTAAAAATCACACGAGAAATTGAAAGAAGGGGAAGTTCTAAAACACGAAGACACGAAAGGTGAAGGAAAGAAGACGAAAACAAAAATGAGGAGAAGGATAAGAAAATACAGATGCGTGGAAATAATGGAGATAGGAGGTGGCATTCAAAAGGTGATCAAAAGGAAAAACTTTTTGTGATCACAACAGTTAGAGTCGGTTTAAATCAAAACTGTGTGTCATGCACTAATATCTCTTTAAATCTAGCATATTCCTCCACTTATACCGATATCAACGAGTTACGATTACAACTATCAAAACCACTACCACAATATTAAATACCACTACCACCACTAACACCAACACCATCGCCGTCAGCATTCCTGACTTTCGTACTTTTCTGTTACCTACTACTGCTACCATAAATAAGATATTCACTTGGCAAATACAAACAGTAACACACTTTCGTCTGCACCGGAAAGCAATCAGTATTGGTCGTCTTGCTGGTTCCTTCTATTCCCGCTGCTTCATTGATATCTTCAAACTTATAAAAGTCTAACCACAGAACTAGCACACACACACACACACACACACACACACACACACACACACACACACACACACACACACACACACATATGCGTACACTCATATACACACTCATGAGTACACAAGAGTGAGACTTAAATCATAATCAAACACCCACCCTGACGCACGCGTTCATGTCAGTATACATATATGAGGCGGACTGAACACGGACGACGCACACGACCGTCCGGAGCACAGATGAAGAACCGACTTAGCAAATGTCTGCTCGGGAAGAGGAGCGTTTCTATATTTACATTAATAAACGACAATCTGCGCACTATTGCGTTGTAACGTAAAGCCAGAGACATTGTTTGAAATACTCTCAAATCCATACGAACGTGGAGAACGCGCACGCGCGCGCGCACACACACACACACACACACTTATATATACACTTATATATACACGCGTGAGGGCGCACGCTCGCTCAATTACGCACACACAAATGCACACACACACATACACACTCACACACATATACACACACACGTACATATATACACAAGCGCGCCTGCACACTTCAAAACATTTATGATTAAAATAACATCCCCATTTTCAGACCGTTTAACATTAACAAGTATAAGATAATAAAAAAACGAATTTGAACAAATACATCTTATATACTTACACATAAGTTTGATTATGGTCACTGAAAGCATTAAACATTAAACATGCAGTTAGAGTCGTAAATCATTATTATTATTATTATTATTATTATTATTATCATCAAAAACAATCGTCCCATATGTCATTTGATTCTCCAAACAGATCTACGCAAGACATTAGCCGACTTTTCCTTCGGACTGGACAACATTGACTCACCATAAAGCAATTCAAGAGAGAACAAAATTTAATCCACCATTGGTTTTTTCCCATTCTCCCTGCAAGCATTATCCCTTCTCTTCTTTCGGCAGACTTTATATTTATCACCTTTATCAGGTCAGAACACCACAAATATACCTACTCTGCCTTTTCATTCTCTTCCGTTGTAATTTTCCGCCTTAATGTCTAATTCGAACTCATGGTTTATATGCAAGCAGAGTCGTGTGTATAAGTTTACATAATACAGCTTTGTTGTCCCCAGCATTTCGTTTCCCGGTGTCCCACACTTGGCAAACTGGAGGCTCTCTCGACAGATACAGAAAGTATTGAAAAAAAAAACCCGTCAGGACGTAGAACGGAGTTACATCAATTTAACGATTGTCAGAGGTAAGTAAAAAATATTCCAAAAATCCAGCACTTGTTATCGGCTATTAGAATTTATTGTAGACACAAGGTTTTGAATAGCAAACAATATTATTGACAACAAAATGGTGTGTTTTGAAAAGAAATGGTGTGTTTTGAAAAAAATGTTTTGAAAACTGTATACTGTAAAGTTGATTGTTTATGTCATAATGAAGGCATAAATATTATAAATACCGAAATCAATTCGGTATTTATTCAATTATTATTTCAGGTGCGTTTATAACGACCAATATGAGCTTTTTTTGTTCTTCAAAGTAATCAATACACAAGAAACAACACAACTTATTTCTCCACATACCATGACAACAGTGATTCAAGGATGAAATATGCGATAGATAGATATGAACATGCAAGAAATAGTGAAACAAATGAGTTTTAATGTATATATCCAAATGCTTATGGCATTTGATATTACTCTCTATCAGTCAATATTGTATATCAATTAATTTCTTTTTACTCAGACACGTGCATACATGTAAATGATGTGTATGAATGTGGGGCGTGCACACGTGTATGTGTGTCTATACATGTGTTTGTTTGTATATAGTGAAAATGAATCATTTAAAAAATTAATGAAATAAATGAGACTTTATACATTCATTTTTCTTGTTAATCAAATATTACCTTTCTACCATTGTTCCTAGAGTTACACCCTATCTATATATGCCTGTTTATTATCGCTCCATCCATCTATTTATATTTATTTTTGTAATAAATGGAATATCATAGTCATGATATATGTATTGTATGAATCTGCTTTTCTATGGACCTTTTATATTGTATTTGCTAAGATTTGATTGTGAACCTTAAATAATAACACAAAAAGAAATCAGGAAATAAAAGAGTTTCTTTGTCTTTAGTCGGTTTTTGTGATGATTGAAAATGAAATTAAAAACAAACGATGAGTTAAAATTTCAGAAAACGGAGACGTTTTATATCAGTCATCAATAATAAATTCGGTCGCTTTATGACCATAAAAGTTTACTCTTCAAATAGGATTTGATTTAGATTTTTAAAAAGCACAGCCAAAAATAAATACATTAGTCAGGATATATATATATAATACTCCGATTTTCCATGTATATTAATGTAACACAATAAGAATTTCATATTGTAGTGAATTTTTTCTAACTTCAATACCGTTAAATTTAATTGACAACTATGCAATTTTAAACTCAGTTTTCAACTTGATATTAATAATGTGTGGTCCTTTCTCGTGTTCAACTCACTTATTGTAAATTCTCAAAGAAGAATTAGAAATTATTTATTGAGTACTTCCTCTGAATTAAAAGTTCATTATTGAAAAAAATCACTTTATTTATTTATTTATTTATTTATTCATTCATTTATTTATTTGTGATTGATAATAATATAAATTATGTAAATTGGATCTGAGTGAGTTTAATGGTCACTGAAGATAGCCTTTAAGTGGGAATAAATAGAGACTATCAACCAGAGAATCGAACATAAGATATACAAATTTATGCATGACTATATCAGTAAAAACTTTAAAGCGATGATATTAATAACTCATAAATTACGTATTATTGATTTGCTACGAATTTATTTCTATTTTCATTTAATTTTCCATGATAAAAACTTACGGGAGATTAAAGTAATATTTTACATTTTAAGGGTATTTTTAGAGTGTTTATTATTATACTCCAAAAATATCAAATTTGCTAAAACAATACAGTAGCACAAAATCTTTTTGCACAAAAAGTAACCGGTAAAATTAAATGAAAAAAAATGATAAAGAGACTTTATATTGAAACTATTTCAAAGTTTAACTAAATTAAACTTCAAATAGATTTCCATGATCGTTTTGTTTCTAATTACTA